>OZ026495.1:2342500-2702254 GCA_964019985.1 Aurelia sp. 4 Dawson et al 2005
TATACCAAATGTGTATACACCGTTCCGAGCAGTGCATTTCCCCATGACCTCAAAAAAGCTGCAGATTTTCCTTGCAGGTGGCATTGCGGTTGCACAATAGGGTTTAGCGGGA
This sequence comes from Aurelia sp. 4 Dawson et al 2005, assembly GCA_964019985.1. Taxonomy (NCBI): domain Eukaryota; kingdom Metazoa; phylum Cnidaria; class Scyphozoa; order Semaeostomeae; family Ulmaridae; genus Aurelia; species Aurelia sp. 4 Dawson et al 2005. The sequence continues at coordinate 2,342,613 of OZ026495.1, forward strand.
TGCGGGATCGGCCATTATTGACAACCAGGATACGGGATACACGATTCCTTGCAAGGAGGATGCGGGATAGACAAGGATAGTGGGATCGAGGTTTGAGCATTTTGCTCTACCACGGGAAGCGGAATCTGCTGACAAAATGGTATGGTGGGATGAAGGAATCCTACCGGGCGAGTAAAAAAAAACGTCCGGCGTTTAAAAGGCTTCTGCTCCCTGAGTTTATAAGTAATGCTATTTTGCAATACCTGATTGAATAGCTAGCATGTTGAATTATTTTTAGAAATTTTTCTGGCCAAAGTCGGTCCCTCCGTTCAGATACTGTTTGGGCCTGTAAGCGATTTTCTAAATAGATCCCTGAAAATGTCATCAAATTACAACGAGAAACCTCAAAAAACGTGCTAAAATTAACATGCAAGATTCCAAAATGTGTTGACCTCACAGCGATGACTTTCAGTACGCTTTAGCACATGCTTTCCTGGCGGGGTGGAAAGTCTTCCTCCTAGTGTTAGCAACTTATTATATCCAATGAGGACAAAATACGTGATCACATCCAAGAGTCATTATCGCTAGGAAGGAGAACAAATGGAAATCTTACTTGGTGTTTTTACTCGTTTTTGCAGGTTTTCGCAAGAGGCTTTCTGGAGAAAATCTCATATTTCGACGGTAAGGAATGGCCAATTAAAGCCGAGTAAATTACTGAACCTAATTTGACATCCGGGGATAAACAAGACAGTTTTCAATATCATTGCTTTGATATTCAGGGAGCAGGATTATTTCGATCGCCGGGCGTTTTTATTGACTCACCCGGTATTTTGTACCTTCAGGGCATATCTACTCTAGTACTCTCACAGCAACGGGAACGATGTATGCAAAATCATCGTTCCCGTTGCTAACACGAAAAGCACATTCCCTTCACTTAAAAAAGTTGCAAGTATTTTGCTTTTTGGGTGGAATTTTGGGTGGAATTTTGGGTGAAATGATTGCTGATAAAGTAACGGGAACAGTGTATAATACAAAAGCATCAAGTAGATGGCAAAACAAACAAACATTTCTACATTTTTATCGCGCTCTTTTTTCAAGAATTTTTCCCATTGAAGCATTTTTCCACCGTGATCCTGTCCTTAGTAAGAAAGGTAAAGATTTCCACAAGTCAAGAACTTTCGTTTTATTTGGATTGGCAACTGGCCTGTTGCAGTTTCTTATATACTTATATTCAAGGTAAGCGGTTTCTTACACTTCAAACTGACGGTAACTGAGTTGTACTTAGAATAATATATTTGTCCCCCCCCCATTATACTACATAATCTCGCTGAAAACTGTGTGTGCTTACCGAGTTCTTCGCCATTCGATTTACCATCTTGGTCGGAATCAGCTTGGCAGAGAGAGCTTTCGTCCATTTAAAACCAGCATCTTTGAAAGCTACACCAAATGGATTTCTCTTTCCTCCACCAAATTGGTTGAGATGCCCAACTCCATGCCAGATTGTGTTCTGCTTGCAAGGATGAGGTATTTTGTTGCCGTTTGGTATTCTATCTTGGAATGAAGAGAATGCATTGGCTTGCACGAGGCAGCCAAAGAGAGCAAGAACTTTGAAGGCAAACATTTCGTCGGATTCTTCCCGGTGCTGAACTGGATTTTTAAGTTATGAATTTCGAGACTTTAAGAGTAAAAACAGAAGGTCCTTTGTTCTGTATGCCCTGCGGTTTTTAGACTGAACATTTGATTGTTTTCTCGCAGCTTCTCTTCGCGATGTCGTTTATTTAAAGAAACGTCATTTGGTTTTGCGCATTGTTTCGTATTCATCGAGATTTTGATTACAAAGCATTTTTGCTGAGGAACACAGGAAAGTCTTTCACTTGTCACGAGACTGCTAAAAAGTTCAATATTTATCGTCCTTGCACCTGCCATGTGACCATCTATCGTACAATGTCTTGTCTATGATTTGACGATTTCCTAGTGACTACCATTTCATAATATTACGTCATAGGTTACCGTAATCATTGGTGGAAGTCGTTGGGAGGTACCAAAAATCATAAGACCGCCAAAATATTTCAGAAAAATCGGAAAACCGCGGACGAAAATCCGTGAATGCATGTATTTGCTTATAAGAAACTAACGATTTGAGCCAGTATTGAAAGTTTCTTAAAATCATCAGATTTTGAGTACTCAGAGTTCCTTACGAGAGGTTCCATAACAAACTTCATGTTGAGCAGTGGCGGCGCCAGCTCTGAAAAATCAAAGAGAAATGGGGGAGAATTCTGCCGTAATTTTTCAATCTAAAGGTATACCCAACTAATTTCATGCCACTTTTGGGATTTTAGGGAGACAAGTCCCCACCAGTCCCCCCGTGGTCCCGCCACTAGTAAGTGTTGCTGGAGTAGCAGCAAAGTTGATTTTTGATGGTCCCAGTTGACTGTTAAAATTTGATTCTCCTCCTCAAATTGTTATTAGGCCCATAACAACACTTCCAAAAAATAATAGGGCTGAACATGTTTTAAAAGAATCTGAAAGGGCGTGCAAAGGCACCCCTCAAATAAGGACCTCTGTACCTTGAAATTAGACGTGGTGTCTTTGAACCTTTGAAATTAGAACTCATTTCAGCCCTCTACCTGGCTCTCAAAAAAGGTTCTTATGTCTATATGCCGGGATTTACTTTAGTTATTGGATGTCATTTCTGGGGCCGGTCTCGCCGGGTCTCTTTGTGCTTGCGTCTGGCGTGTTTTGGGGTGTTGGGGCTGGTCAGCAGATGCTGTGTGGCTCTAGTGCTTCTGGCATGTTGGGCGGGGCATGGGGGTTGTGGGGGGCTGGCTCTGGGGGTGGCGTCATCGGGGGTCGTCGGGGGTGGCTCTTCCGGTCGGGATTCCGGGTGTGCCGGGTCGGATCTTGGTTGCTGTAGTTGGCTTGGTGCGGGTCGGGCAGTTGGCTGGGCGGGTCGCTGGGTGGTTGCGGGAGCTTTCCTGTCTATTATGTTATATTTTATTATATTCTAGTTAATTGTATGTATTACTGTAATTTATGAAATATCAAAAGTTTAAAAGAAAAATCAAAACGTACACGGTTAGTTGTGACTGCAGACTATGCAAGCGATATTTGGAAAATTTAGGGTACATTTGATTTAGTAGAAAATTTAGGATACAGTTAATTTCTTTTTTAATTTATAATTGTAGTTGGCCTAAATTAGCATCTTGTGCTATTTGTATGTTGTTAGCCAACGTTAAATAAATTGAAGGAAAAAAAATGTCACAGTCTTAGATGTTTTTGTCATTTGAATTTTGTATGTTGTGGAATTTTAAAATGAAAACTGAACTGAACTGATGTGTTGGATTGAGAAATGTGATGGTATTTATTGAATTGAATTATTTGATGTAGCGTACACCGAGCACTTTAGTCATTGTGGCTGCACAGAGGTTGCTGAGAAAACAAACAGGCTTGCAGCTTGCAAAGCGAAAGATGAAAATACAACATGTCCTCACTGCGTGAAGTGTGCTCTCAATAGTCAGCTTGCCATTGCATTGGAATTGGAGAAGCATAAACCTCAATACTTCATATAAAACCTAGACCACATATTCCTTGCAGAACTAAAGAGACAGCCATGGCGGTGCCGAGGACATTTGTGGGCCTAGCCAGGCTGATCTGCTTCCTGTTTCTCCTCCAGACTTCAAGAGCAAATCATGCAGATATCTCAGACAAAGTCGAAGAAGAAACCGAAAGCAAAGTTGAGAGATCGCATGTTGTTGATAGTCAAGTTCTTTTGATGTTTATTGGGTTGCTCATTGCAACAGTTCTGACAATTTGGTTATTTAAAGTCAAGAAATTCCGATACATGCATGAAAGTGGACTGTCCACGATCTATGGTAAAATATTTGCGTTGGACTTCATTCATCTTTTTGCGGCGTAAATTTTTATCACATGATTAATTTCACGGATTAAGTCTCACATTTCATTTCTGAAATGTGCAAAGTTTCAAATTTTTTATATTGAAATGAATCATGAATACCAAGTGTGGGACTTCAATTCGCAGCGCAGGTTACTCATACTTTTGTGACGGGTGACTTTTGGAAAGGGGATGGACGAAAAGTGATGACGTGGTGTCACTGTTCATAAATGGCTTACAAAGTTTTGATTTTTGATAAAGCAGGACAATTTTATGGCAGCACAAGGCTGATGTGGTTTCAGACCTAACAATTAAATCAAGAACTTCTGACTCCTTTATTGAGTTATTTTGCACTCTGATCATTTTATCAAAGGTATCAAAATTTGAAGATGTTCCAAAAAAAGGTGATTCCCCTTCAGTTTGCTTTTTGTGTTCACATATTCAAAAATTGGTGGCTGAAAGCACTACGAAGGTATCATAATTCTTTAATGAAATGACTCAGGTAAACAAATGCACATGCCACACTGGAAAGTTTTTATTTTGCATGTATAAATTGAGATGGCCTGAGTGAGATTTTCATGAAAATTTGGCAGTTTCTGCAGTTGAGGACAAAGGCTAAAATAATAGTGTGAGTCTTTTCTTTGTTTCCAGCTTCATGGCTGAGGTTGGAGATCATGCATTTTCCTGTGGGTGCAAGATAGCATATGCATTGTACAAATTTCCTGGTCTTGTGCCCATGCAAGTTTCTGCAAGTTTCAATGTGCACAAAGAGCAGCAAACTGGAACGTCTGCATTTTGGGCATGCAAATTGAAATGACCTAAACACAAATTCAGCAGAAATGTTTTTGCTGCTTTTGATAACAATATGTCAAACAATAGATCTTTTGTTAATCTGCGACTATGTGGCCTGGATTGAAAACTACGTTTTTTTAAAGTTCCTTCATGTCATTCTCTTGCACATGCTGTAAAAACTTTCAAGACTGGAATCAATAAACTCTCCAGTTTGGCTTGCATTCACTCAAACTATAAAGCTACAATTAATTCTTACTGTTAGTAGCTAGAATGGAAAGGTTCTTACATTGCTGCTCTATGATTCTTGCAGCTAATGCATTCAATTTATTTTGCTCACTAATATATACAGTATACCCTACTTGGGCCAAATCATGAATGTTGTTTTAATCTACAATGCAAGCCCTGAGCACATTCATATGGCAAGAATTCTTAAAAGAATTTTCAGGAGTTCTATATCTGGTACTGTATGCTCAGAATGGCTGCAGGAAGGCATAGCATCTCCATTGGAACAGGTTGCAGGAATGTGTAACTGCTCCATGTTGAGGAACAATCAGAATCTTATTCCATAATATGACAAGTTATATAGAGCTTTGAGAAACCACCAGCTTTGCTTGATAACAAACCCCAGCTCAGTAGCTCAATAGCAAGTGTCCTGCAGGTGCATTAAAGTAAATTCTATTGAAAGCAGATATTAAATCACTTAAAACAAGATGAAGGAGTCATCATACTTCACACAGTTAATAAGTAGCTGACCTTGTACAAATTAAAAGCATTGAATGCAGGATATCAACCTCATTATTCATATGTCAGAATTAAGATATCCATTGGTGGTGTGGCCTGCAGACATTATCAGGGAGCTGCATAGGAGGAAAAAGAGTGGGAAGCCCAAAACGAAGGTTCAGCTTGCAACAAGCTTGTGCAAGCTTGAAAGGAGCATGATTTTGGCTTGAAAGAGCTTGAAATGAGTGTTGTAACACAATTTTGGCCAGTTTGCATGTATGATTAGAGCGTTATCAAGCTTGGCAATAATCACATGCTAAAGTCATTCTGAAATATACTACAATCAAGCTTGATTGAGTTTGTCTCCAGTTCAAAAGATCCATGCTACAAGCTTATACAAGTGGTGCAAAGTTCTTACTTGGATCAATGCTTTCAAACATACCCAAATCATACTCAAATCAACTTAGGTTCAAGCTTGAAGCATGCTCCAAACATACAGTACTAAATATTTTGCTAAGGGAGGGCCTGTAGACCAAAGAAGACCAGACATTGTACCTTGTGTCTACCCTTGAAATATCTCCCAACCTCTTCTGTGCCCTTGGAATGTCTTCCAGCACCAACCCTCAATGCATTTTTGTCCTCTGTTTAGGAATGATCATTGGCCTGATTGTCAAATATGCAGGTGCGGGACCAACTGCACGAGGCATACGTGTCAGTCTTAAAAATGTCACATCAGCACCACAGACACTTTGGGTGACACTGGGTAACTCTGCTAATTTTTCATATAATTTGAAGGGGATGCTGCGGACAGTTACAACAAAAGCAGGATCAGAACTAGAAGATATGGTAAGTTGTTGAACATTCTAATAGTTTTTATTGAGCTATCAGTGCTTCAAAAAAGGGTTTCTCCAAGAAGGACCCCCAAAAGATTTACACAAATTGCAAAAATGGTTCTCAGGAGACATAAGGGAGATGCTTTATGGCGTAATCAGATTATCCATATAGAGTAAAAGACAAACAAAATAAATTGCAAACCATTTTGCTTCAAACATCTTTGTGTTTGGTCTATTTAAAAAGTCTGAAGGTTCAGTACAGCAGAAGGGTGTTTCTGGGATTTGAAGGGCATATTCAATAAGAAATTTCCTGCATTTGGGAACAGAACAATGTTTTAGTGATGGAGTAGGAGGATATGCTTTCCCCCAATACCTTGAGAAGTGTGAATCAGAGCGTTGAATATTCTGAGTTTATCTTTGATGTAAAGGATCTTTTTTGGAAAGGAGACTCCTAAGGGGCCCTTTATGTGAGCAAACTCAGACTGGTCTGAGTTGCAGATTGGCTTGAAATTTTGCTATGTCTGCTATTTCTTATTGCGTTTACATGGAATTCAAACTGATCTGGAATTATACTAGTGTCACATTACGCATGCATTTGATGCGAATGAGGCAAAGCACTGATAAGTGGGCAAAGATGACAGTGATTTCCTTTCTCATGTTTTGGATAGGCCTATTTTCATCGTGATGCCACATTATCAACATCACAACATGAAAAATACACAACAAATAAATTCAATAAATAAAGACACACAACATTGCATTACATACAGCTGCACTACAAATGAGCAATAAGCAATGGATATTAGATCGTAGAACTTGTCTGAGACTGGATATCCGCCAGAGTTGCAAAGAAATGAATCATGTCATGAGCACAATTTGTTCTTTGTTGTGTAGTGCCTGGGGAGGACAAAGAGTTATTGCTCTCTTCCAATGGCCAGACTTGTTCTCAAACATATTTTCTTGTTTATAGGCAGTGTTTGACTCAGAAATCTTCTTCTATGTTCTTCTTCCACCAATCATCTTCTTTGCTGGATATAATATGCAGAAGGTAAGCAAGCCATCTTTGTGTGCCCTTCTTCATTAGTTCCTGGGTCAATAATAAAAGTTGGTGCACTTGCCTATCTATAGGATAGTGGCAACATTCAGTTTTAAGACTATTTTCCAGTCGGCGGAATTTTCCGAGCTGGCCAGCTTTTAGACAATAAAAAGCTGCTCAACTGTAACTATCTATTGAATTTCAAAGCGACATTTTCTCCCTCAAACAAAGAATTTCTGCCCGCTCGGAAAATTCCACTTACTGGACATCAGCCTCTAGCTGCAAGCAAGTTTTGCAGTCTCTTTTTCCAAACACCAAGGGTATTAAAGCTTGCCAATAATTTATATTATGTTAGCTGCAGTATCGATCTAGCTCATGGCAAGATATTTTTATGGTCAGATTTCATGTGCTGCAAGGAAGTAATTGCCCTATTTTGCAGAGGCCCTTCTCTTGGTTTTGTCATCCACACATAGACGGCTTTTACGGTCACCAATAACAAGGCTTCTTGAAAACGCTCTCCAAAGTGGATCTTTTTTGAAAACGGCGTTTCCATTTTGTTGGTGGACGAATGAAAACGGAGCTTTTTGAAAACGCTGACGTCACAGTATTGATTTACTACGTATCACAGCATGGACTCGGGTCTTTGAGAATCATGTGAGGGCATTTTGCCTGTCTGATTTCTTTTATTGAAGTTCGAGTATAGAATTTTGAATGTAGCAGCGTCTTCGTGTGGACTGGCATCTTTTCAAAAATAATCCTTGTGTGGACACAGATATTTTTTATACGGATAAGACAGATGCATTTTCAAAAATATCCGGATGCAATGGACGTGGCCTAAAAGTTAGGAAAAGCCAACATATTTTGTTACAAGGATCTCCTTAACAATGGCATGGCAACAGAACCTTTATACATCATCACCAACAGAACCCTTCTATCGAATCAAAATGAAATTACAACAACAACAACAACAACAACAACGACAGCATCATTTTAATTCTAAGATCATTATTATTTTCAAAAAGGTTGTAGTTTTGCATAATATTTATTATCTGTCATTGTCATACTTGCTATCCTAGCCCTACAGCGGTGGCGCCTTCATCCAAATCATAGGAGAAGTGATTCACATAAGATGAAACCTGGTCCTTTCCAACCATTAGTGCCTACCGTGTGAAAAGAGCACACAGTATTGCTATCATTTTCGTCGTGTTTACTTTGTTAAGAACCTTTTGTTATCTAATCGAACGATTCTTTTTCAATGAGGAATTTGTGGTACAAGATTTTGGTAGCCAATTCTCCGTCATATCTACATTAATTTGATAATGATAGCCGCAGATATTTTCCTGTTGTAAGTTTCGATGCTTCCTTGACAAAAAATAGAATAATGATATGTCATAATAACAGATATATACCATAGATAAGTGACAATTGAGTGAATCAAAGTTATAACTTTTTGGTCTGTCACTGGAACAGCAGAAATATGAGGTCTTTATCACCGTCGAGAAAAGAAGAACTCTTATCTGAAAACAGCGAATAGAAAGCGCATGCTCAAAAGCATATTTTTCAACTTTTACTTACACTGACATTTCTTTCAAATTGAGAAGAAAGTGGCCGGGTAGGCTAGCAATGTTTTCAGGTGATGTTGGAGCGTGGTTAGGAGAGCTGTTCTGCTCAAAATCTGACACCTTTTAAGCAGCCTTCAGTCCTGGCCCAAATAAGTTCGTTGTTTCGTATGAAGAATACGTGTATTGAAATGGTGGGAAGTGGCACATGCACCGGCTACCTCGTTCCTAAGGTCTTCTTACGTTATACGCTGATCACGAAGCCGAATGAACAGCGAACTCACTCTGGGGTAGAGCAACGAACGCATTCTGTGGGTGAGATTGATGGACCGGCTAAGAAAGCAGAAGCATGCATAAGTATCTCTTGCTGTATTTATGAGAAAAATACAGTAAAATCTCGCAAACAAGAACATGGTAAAATAAGGACCTGCAGACTAAGAATTTGATCATATCATTGTAAACAAACTCCCAACTATTGATAACTGAACACCTCTAACAGTTTTCAGGGATATGGAAATTGTTTTATCAAGCCGTATGATATAAATTGATTTTTCAACAACAAAAATACCATGCTCTTTAATATTTAAATGCAGTCATTATACCCCCAAGTTTATTTGATACATTGTGTAATGTAGCTATATATTAATCATTGTCACAAGTGTCCTTTTAATAAGAAACACACGCTGAAAATGTCATAAGTACCTCATTTATACGTAGCCAGTCTGTTTTTTAGAAAATTGTGTTCTTGTTTGCAAGGGTTTACTGTATAAATGCCTTTATCACCAGACTCCAGGTATGACCTCAGTTGCATGAAAGGGAAACAATCATCGGCTCTCCCTTTTGAATTCCTAGGTACGGCTCTGGTTCCGAGGCAGATGCATCTATCAACAGATTTGGAGCATCATTAGTCAGATAATGAAGAACCATTGCCATCAAGTCTCCTTTGCAGGCATGCTGCAATGTCAGACCGTTTGAAAATCAAGTTTGGCCGAAGTGGGAATATGTATCTACTCTGCAGTGGACGAACTGATGGAAGAGTCACCTAAAGTCAAATCCCTATTATTAGCTCAACTACCACGGTGGAGATGCGTATTTTTTTCATTTGGCCAAATTTGATTTTCAAACTATCTGAAGATGCAGCCTGTACACAAAGGACTCTCGGTGGCAATGGCTCCTTAAGAACTCCTAGCATAGAGCAATCAAAGGATGTCTCAGTTTTGAGAAAATTGCAGGGACCAATATGTCATTTGGATGAATTTCAAAAGTGGGTCGGGTGAAAGGCAAAATTGTTCCATTAAATGTTCCGAAGCTTAGACACGTAAAGGAAATCTTAGACATCCGTTACTGGGCTCAAGTATTGAGGACTTAGCAATTTTTTTAGGTTCACGTGAAGCTTTTTGGGGTACAGGGAAGTCATAGAAGGGTCAATGTCTGATTTTGTCACTTTCTACTGTATAACGCCTATTCTTAGAAATTTGAATTCTTATGAATGACCATAGCTGCTCTGATTTCATGCCGAATCGATTGGTGTATAGTTGATACATGTACTGTACGTTGCTTAACAGATCTCCAAAAGAGAAAACATCAACTTCAGTTACTGTAAGAGTATAATGACCTTAAAAGGCATTGTGCAGGAGCTAGGAATTTTAAAGCGCGAGCAAATCGAGCGCTTTTACTTCCTAGCCCTGTTATATTGTATGGGGGAATTTTTTGCTACATTGTGGACTAAGCACATTTTTTCTTTTCAGCGGTTCTTCTTTCGAAATCTTGGTGCAATCTTGATGTATGCTTTTGTTGGAACGACCATTTCAACGATAGTTTTTGGGTAAGAAATTCTTCCTAATTGTTTTGTTGTTTTGAGGGCTTCTGAGATAGCTGTTTGAAATCTGAGGACCAAATGACCAAGCTCAAAACCAAAGCTGTTAAGTTTGCAAGTTAGACGTTGGTTACAAATATCAACAAAGCATCAATTCAGCATTGGCTATGATTTTTTCCTCAGTGGATCACCAGAGGGCTACTTTTTTATACTTCTATTGTTTGAAGCGTACCCTCTTGACATTGACTATAAAAATGAATCAATGCGAATAATTTACGATGAGTTTCATTGTACCTAGTTTCGACTGGAATTAACAAAATTTTGTTGAAAATTTCGAGAAAAGCTCAGTGGAAGCTCTTTAAAACTTGACAAGAATTAAAGAAGAAATCTGAAGTTAGGGAGCGGTCATTTTCAACCCTGGGTGCCAGGGCGGAGGACTTTTTGGCAGTGGTATGAAACTTTCTTCCACTATTTTGTGGGGGTTCGGAAATATTAAGAGCAATTTTTATTGGGTACAAAACAATTCAGCTTAAAAAAAATTTTGAATAAAGTCATTGATCAAAGATTGAAAGAAAAATTAACAGGCACCTGGAAATGACTAATCACTCGAACGGTATGAAAATCGCCTGGAACAACATGGTATGTATCCATAGATTTATGCTTTGTGCACGAAGACTTCGTAATGAGATTCTAAACCATTTTGCTGGAAAATGGTGGGAAGCGAAAACTGTTTCTATGTTCAAGATGGGGTATGAAATTTTCTCTAATTGTGCAAAAGTATCCTCTGCCATTGTTCCCAGGGTTAAAAATGACTGCTCCCTTAAAATGAAATTTAAGGAAGGCGGATAATAATACGTAATCCACAAAAGGTTTTAGCACTGGAATATGAGCGAAATGGAAACATTAGCTACCCATAAAGTGCACAATATGTCATATTTAAAGACTGCAAACATAATCAAATACTGGCAATTTTTCAAAATGTTTCCTTTTAGTATTACTCGGTGTAACGATGAATTTTCACAAGTTCACGAGGACATAGAGCTTTTGAAGTGAAGAGACGGGGTCGTTATGTTATACCAATATTTTGTGCAACCTTCATAGCTTCTTTGAAACGAGAGATTATTGTATTTCCCATTAAGCACTTAATCAAAATTTCATTACCCAAGATTTTCAGCAACGAAAACGATTCGTGATTTCATATTTTTCGATAACAACTTTGCATAGAAATTAATTACATCGATTTTGATCATGGAGCATTGCAGACACCCTTATTTTGACCGAAATATTTATTCGATTCGATATTACTGCCTTAAGTTCCATTCGTAGCTGCTACCTTAACTAGAAGCACAATGCCTGATGTAACTCTCCGGAGGAGTGTCTTACTAGCTAGCAATACGCTCGCTCCTCCCGACAGGTAGCCTGCTTCGCTCGCAGTTAAGATAGTAGCCAATGAACATTTCGTTCAACAATAAAGGTGTTCGCAATGCACCAAGGTTTGATGCTGTTGTTCTATTAAAAGGGCAGGGTAACGAAATGTAAACAAACTTCTTTCGAAACGATGATTTGCAGTATTTTTGATAGGCCATATCACAGTAATTTTCCACTACTTTTCTCAAAATGAAAGTTGATTTTGAAGATAGACTCTTGTACTTCGTAGAGAAACAAACGAAACAGTCATATGTTGTTCGATTGCAGAGATGTTGGTGGATTTTTAGAAGTAACTTTAGTGTGGGTTCACCCCATCCACCAAAATCTGTACAGAACACAATGGCCACATGTGGGCAACAATATAGATTCTAGAGATAACAGGTTTGTTTACGACTACGTGACGTTGTTCAATTAACAAATGTTTTACCTTTCAGGTCAATGATTTATGGCTACACGAGTATGATTCACAACCGAAATTATTCTAAGTTTGACTTTCAAAAATGTTTGATGTTTGGATCTTTGATTTCTGCTACTGATCCAGGTAATGAAATAGAATTCACCTCTCTTGAGCATAGGTTTCAAATCTTTAATAAGCTGTGTGTAAAATTCTATGACCTATTTCTTTGAACTGAACGGCTTCAAAGAAACTTGAATTATTTTACAGTAAATCTGCCGTTGGACTTTTCTGAAATCTTCAATATTTTCAGAATTGCAGTGTTTTTCGTCTTTTTTAAGAATTCAAGAAAATTTCCGAAGAAACCTTAAAACTATCGTAATTCGTAAACCTTTTGACGAAACATCAAATATTTTTCAAGAAAACCGTAGTTTGTGGATGCCTACAAATGACGTCACATCATAAAATGAGCTGAAATATAGAAAAGGCTGTAATTTTAACAAATAGTCAAGATTTGTGAAAATTCCAACGGTAGAATCATAGAAAAATGGCTAAAGTCTCTTTTAAGTCATTCAGTTCAAAGAAACAGGTCATTTAATTTTACACCCGCCTTTTTTCGTAGATTTAAAGATTTGAAACCTATGCTCCTCTGTCGCGTTATTTTTAATAACCATTGCTTTTTATTTTCTATTTATGGGTGTTCCAAAAAATCTATCAGCGTTAAGGAATTTGTACTGTTAAAGTATATTCTTTTTAGTGTTGTTGTGTCAATTCTGAAATGGTTATTAGCAATGATAAAACTTGTGCAAAATTACTTTGAAATGGCAACTTTAAGTGCGCTTCAAGCAAGGTGGCTTATGAAACCACAAAATTTTAGTATTGAAACCATGAAATCTCAGTATTGAATTTTGTTTACTTTTCTATTTTAGTGACAGTTCTGACGATATTCAGTGATATGCATGTTGATGTGGATTTATATGCATTGGTTTTTGGAGAGAGTGTTATGAACGATGCTGTTGCAATTGTATTATACAGGTTAGAGAAGAATACTGTATAGGTTAGAGAGGTTTTTGCTCTGGATCAGTGACAGTAGTAGTTGCTGTTGTTGTTGTTTTGTTCTTTAGTTGGGGTTCCTATAGACTTATCATGATGAGTCCCTTGTATCCCTGCGGTAAACCTTGCTCAAGAGGGACTCAAGTAGACTCGATTACATGTCGTAGTTTCGCTTTTTGCCTGAACTGATATCGTTACAACTACGACTTATTCCCATACGCTTGTGGAAACGGTAAAGTTAGTTCCGTACTGATTCTATTTGAAACCTTTCCGCTGCTCCACAAAAAGTTCGACTGAGCAGTGTTGGAGTTTCTATCACTGTTGTGTACATTCGAACATTCTACAAAATGTATCAATCTGTCGTTCGATTCGCATTCTTTTTTACAATGTAGCTGTGGGCCTAAATCATTTACTACTTTTTCCTCACAACCACTGGGTCTAAAATGCCTTAAAAATCAGTTTTCTAGAACTGCTGTACCATCAAATTAGGTAACAGTACTTCGGTAAAGGATCATTCTTGCCACAAAAGCAAAAACGGCCTTGCTCTAAGCCACATGCTGATCGGAAGACGACGGGGCGACAGAATCCTGTCGCCGATTGAAATTTTTTGCCGTTTTTACAGCTCTATGTTCATAAGGCCCTCAGTGGAGCGATAACAACAACAACAATTCAACTCAATGAGATGAGCGTAACTTTAGGGTCATTATGGTAGTGAGGCTAGGACTTATGATGAAACAGTGAAAAACTCGGCCCTATCTTCTGCATTCGATCATGATTCGATCGATCGAATCAGGATCGAACAACTGCCGTAGCTGTGTTCAACAGTCACTCCTCGGAAAGAAAATGCGATGAAAACCACGTTAAGCAGATATTTAAGCAACGACACTTGGTGTAAATCTGAAAAAGGAAGTTCAGTTCACATAGTGAGTGCATAATGAGTCTCTCATTGCTACATTTTCCATGTTTTTAAGACCTAAAACAAACCAGAGAAATCTTCAACTACCTACTGCAGCAACTTCGTTCAAAATCTACTCAACTGCATCATTCGAATTGGAAATGCGACGGCATTGTTCATAGCCAGGTCTCGCAATCTGATTGTTACGTTAGGAATTGCAAAGTTTGGGCCTAAATAGGGCCAGGTTTTTAAGAGTAGTACTATGAGTCTCTCTTGACTGAAGCGCCATCATCAAGTCAAAGAGCACAGAGAAACAAGAGACTCATCGTCATAAGTCTAGGGTTCCAATTGTTCAGCATCATTCTCCTATCCTTTTCACACGAAATTTGCTTTGCTCATCATGTAGTCTTCGTAATACGTGGACCGACCTCAAGTTACCGAATAAAAAGGTCAACAAATGGCTAAAAGGCTTCTCATATAGAGGTGCAAAATTATGGAATGGCCTGTCAGCCGAATCAAAGCAAGCAACTTCCTTGTATAGTTTCAAGAAGACAATTTAAAAGCTGTTTCCTTTCATTTTGATTCTTGTGGGTTTGAGTTTTAACTTAGCTGTAAATAGGTTTTTGAAAATTGTGAATAAGGTTTTATAGTTTAATTTATTTAATAGCTGTTTTCAAATTTTACTGGTATCGTTTGAACGCTCTCTAAATTCAACACATCAATTTCCCATCCTTCATCGATTCATCCTTCCTTTGCATAAGACTTATGATATCTGCTTTAACAAGATCTTCCCCTTTGCAGGTCTGTCGAATCCTATACAGCAACTGGTATCGCCGCTGGACCGCTTTTTAAGGCAATTGGAGAATTCATTGGTGTATTTGGTGGATCTTTTATACTCGGCAGTGTCATGGGACTTGTAACTGCATTAGTATCCTTTCGTTAGTATTTACAATAATTATATATTAGAGTTTCTGAGTTTGCAGTCCAAACCAGCAGTGGATTTGTAAAGATTCGGCACTTGATCATCATCGTTATCATCATCATCATCATCATCATCATCATCATCATCGTCAACATCATTATCATCATCATCATCATTATCATCATCATCATCATAATCGTCATCATCAACATCATGATCATCATCGTCATCAAAATCATCGTCATCAAAATCATCATCATCATCATCATCATCATCATCATCATCATCAACATCATCATCATCATCATCATCATCGTCATCATCAACATCATGATCATCATCATCATCAACATCATCATCACTTCTTTATTTGTATAGGAGGCGAAAACAAAATAATAGCTAAAGTTGAAGCTTGTTAAAGACTACTTATTTACAATCTTACAATCTTATCTAAATATATATAAACCCGAATTACAGGATATAAAATCTATCATGTTATGAGCCCAACCTATGGTACATATACTTTGCAAAGCCTACGGTTGTTTTGCGAGGAAACTCCCCGGAAAACTCTCTTTTCTTGGTCTGTTTTAAGCAGATTTAACTGCAAGGAATTTTTACCTCATTTGTTTCTGCTCCAAGTAACTAGAAAAATTTTTTCGGCGGCTGAAGTAGGGTTACTTTGGCTATCCAAGATGTCACCCTTTGAAAACGGCTGGAAAATTGCCTTAAGTTATCTGAAGAAGGGTCGCAAATCGCACATCGATGAACCCTATTCTGCGGTATGCTTTTAAACAACATGGTCAGTGCTATTAATGAGCAATAACTTTCAGATCTGTCATCATTCTCGAAGCCTCCAATGATAGTTTTCGTTTCTCTCTGTCATTTATAGCGAAATGAAGAGTTTGATATACTCACAGAAATTGATCTTGTAATCAATAGTGAATTTTACACTATGATTGGAAACAAGACAGCCCTAAAAGAAGCTAAATCCACTAATTCTAAAACCGATCGGAAGGTCAACCGTACCTGGGAAAACAATTTAGTAATTGCCTGGGAAGCCAAGTTCCAACCACCAAGTCCTTTTTACGTATGTTCCTTTTTTTCTTTGCGTATTCTGTTTCACATTAGGTGTCGCCTATTTTTATGCAGCAAGGAGCTGCGCTCGTGGCTTTCTATAATTTCATCTCAACCCTGACCCTCTATCTAATGTCAAAAATAACTATGAAAATTTATACTCTGATCAAATTTTTGGCAATTTTTCAGACTTTTTGGAGCACCCGGTAGCTTTCCTAGAAATCTCGATCGAAACTTTAGCAAAAGTTGATTTTCCTTGATTTCGTGAAGCTCACCAAATTAACAAATATAAAACAATTCCCGCAGTTGGAAACAGCATTATTTGCATTGATGTCATACAGTACATTCTTGCTTGCTGAAATTGCTTCGCTCACAGGTAAGTTTGAAATGTAATGGTAGCTCAGAGAGATGCATTGTCCCTTTCTATTGAAATGCTGTTAAGAGAATCTTGGCAATCCAGCCGACGATAACAGGAAGCAGACATAATAGTGCGTAAATACACAGGGAGCCCAGGAATAATTGGCAAACTCAAAACATAAATTGTCTGGAATAGGAGCTCCGTAGGAAACTGCGAAGGATTTGCGAAGCCTTGAAGAAAATGCTGCGTAGGAAGCTGCGAAGGACTCGTAGCGCATTGAGCTGCGAGGGAACCAGGGATAAATAGTAGGGATGCGAAACGCAATGGTTTTGCGCCAGCGAACATAAATGCAGCCTCGTTTCAATGAAGCCCTTAGCAACCGATGCGAACTATGTATCCTTGGAGGGAACTGTGAAAAACGGCGCTAGGAGTCCTTCGCAGCTTCCTACGCAGCATTTATTTCAAGGCTTCGCGCAGATCCTTCGCAGTTTCCTACGGAGCTCCTATTCCAGACAATTTATATTTTGAGTTTGCCAATTATTCCTGGGCTCCATGTGGTAAATAAATTCCTTTTGTTATCGTAAAAGCCCTCGGGGGGGGCTTATTTAATTTCGGACACTCCATAGGGGGGGACTTAATAGAGAGGGGGGTTTTATTAGAGGGGAGACTTGTTTACAAAATCAAATGACTTGGATACGAATGATTGCTTGTCAGTTCCTTTACTCTATTTTTTGTGTACTTTATTTTGCGGATTCGACATACAATTTTACGAGTCAAATGCCTAAATTCGGCACAGTTTTATCCCAAACCACATCAAAATAAAGATGCAAGATTGTTTAGCAACATAGATGGAAAATCTTTGGTAATTTCTGGAATTTGATGTAAGTGGGGGGGGGGCTTGATAGAGAGGGGGCTTATTTGAAATTTTGGCTCAGAGGGAGGGTCTTATTAAGGAGGGGAACTTAATAGAGAAGGGGGCTAAATAGAACTTTTACGGTTTGTGACAACATATTTTACGTGTTTGCTAATGAATCCTGTATTTTTCTTTCAAGGAATCGTTGCAGTACTTTTCTGTGGTATTTCACAAGCACAATATACATTCCCAAATCTATCAAGTGATTCCAAGTCCGCCACAAAACAGGTGAGTTATCTCAAAATCTTGTGCATAAGAATACTTGATACAATGATTGTGGTTTGATCGAATCGGGTTTTCAATGAAGGGACCTTCCTGGGATGATGGACCTGGTAATGCAGAAAGAATCCTAGAAAGATTAAAGGACAGTTCCGGGGTTGGTATGATTGATGATGAAGTACGAGATTTTATTACCTGATTGAAGCTTCAAAAGCGAGGCAATACAGAATCCCGCTACTCCTAGTGGCTAATCGAACATTGCCCACGGGTTTCCCGTATCCTTGTATGATACGATACAAGGGCGCGTTTTTTGTCGCCACAGCAATTTCTTCAGGCCTATGAGATTTACATTAAGCTCAAACGACATGATAGTAACAAAATCTGTTTGATTGAATGGTACGAGTCTAAATTAGAAGCTATCAGGTAATAAAACTCATACAACCGGTTTTGTGTTGTACAGGAAAATATAAAGCCCAAGGTCTTAATGAACAGACCTCTCAAGCCAATCTGCACTTTTAAGACCTCTGTTAATTTTCCTGTAAGTACAAAAACCGGTTAATTTGCAAATAGTACTGTTCTAAATGTTGTATCATACTTTTTCTCACCATTTGTCGTCTTTCGTCTGCGAGATTGCACATTCAAAAATAAGCGACCAGAGCATCTTGACGCCATAAAGTGGAAAGAAACTGTGTCATAATGCTCAGGAAAACGAGGCCTCCTTATCATTTTCTTGCCTCTTAGTCGCTGCTGGCCTCTTTATCGTCCTCTGAGGGGAAAAAATGGCAACAAATAGAAAATATTTATGGCTTAAATTTGCAGATCATTTGAATAATTTACAGCTGCTACAAACGTCAAAATTTGGTTAAAAGTTGGCCATTCACAGCAGCAGTTGGTAATTTTGTTTTCTAGCATTAATGGTACAAACTCCGGAACTGTCCTTTAAAGCAACACGGGATATTTAAAAGATCACCGTTGTTTAGAAAAATCACCAAAGTCGGTGATATAGCTTATGATGATGTATTTTTTGGTTTATTTTGTCAATTCCCCAAAAGAATTTAAAGATTATGAAATAACTGTTTTCAATACGTACTATGGAATTACACATTGCAAAGCTCATTTTCCAGCCACACCTTTCTAGCAACGTACTGCCAGTGAGCGAAAAAATCGAGTTTTTTTGTCATCCTTTGTGTCTCCAATGATAGTTTTTGTTTCTTGCTGGCTTGCTTCAATTCAATTCAGATGCTTGATATACACCAGGAAATTGACCTGGCAATCATCAGCATTTCTTGCAATATGATTGAAAACGAGGCAGCCCTAAAAGCTGCTAAAGTTGCCCATTTTAAACCAATCACAGGGTCAACAATACTTGGGAAAATTATGTGGTCTTCGATTTACTTGCCTGTAGAAATTAAAGATTGGCCTTGTAAATCAAATTTTGATGATTTTTTAAACAGGGGTGCTTTTTTGGAAGACCAAAATTACTGAATGAAGGGTTTAAATTGGACATGAACAAATAGTCATTTTTTCATGTTAGCTATGTTTTCGTTTCGTTTCTAGATGTTTGGCCTGTTGAATTTCTTGTCAGAGAATTTCATTTTCTTATACGTTGGCTTGACAGTCTTTACATTTCCTCAACATCAATGGGATCCAGGTTTCATGGCATGGTCATTTGTATCTTTTCAATAAATGTAATGTTTTGAGAAACGACTGTTTGCACCATCTCATTTCAACCGCTTCAAAGTCGTAGTTATCGTAACTGATAAACTGATCGACACTCAAACTACCAGCTATCATTTTGAGCAAACATTTCAGTTCAATTAATTGATATAAAAGTATTGCTGTTGCTGTTGTTGTTGTTGTTGTTGTTGCTGTTGTTGTTTAAAGTTTCGATAACTTTGATTTTGTAGTAATTCTACAATTTCATTTACTAATTGAATAGCCCTTTGACATTATTAAAATTTAGAGAATGAGACAGGGATAGGATGGCTTGTGAGCAAATGCTGGGTGTCCGAAAACGTTCCTTGCCTGTGATAGACTCTTCCAATTTCCGAGATTCCAATAACTTAACGTATCCGGCGTGCCAGAAACAATTATTTACCCGCAACAAGCCACGATAGCTCGTATGCTGCACCGATTTGGAAGATTCATGACTTGATATTTAGCTAACATTCAGGATTAGATTCGAAGATTTTTTTGCAAATTTCATGGTCTTGTGTTTCCTGAGGTACAAGCATGGACAATAATGCACCGTGTTGTAGCTTAAGAAATCAAAGTTCATTTCCTCGATATTACTGCTTTTCTTTGTTTTTTTCTCTTCGGCCCAAGCTGAACAAATGCTATAAATCAAATTCAAATGGCTCCTGCGCGTCTGAACAGTTAGCTCCTACTTAGCAATTATCCTCGTTTCAAACTTGAGGATGAGCGCAGTGTAGGAGCTAGCAATTCAGACACACAGGAGCCATTTCAATTTGATTTGTAGCACTGGTTAAACCTGAGCCGAAGAGAAAACAACAAAGAAAAGCAGAAATATCGACGTAATGAACTTTGATTTCTAAGGCACAAACACGGTGCATTTTTGCCAATGGTATAACAAAATTTCGTGAAGTTCTTGTTCTCAAAAATATTGAAAACGATCAAAAACTTCGATCAAATTTTTGAAAGAGTCGACCATGCATAGACAAAGGGAAAACTTTTTCGTGAGATCATCTGGTTTCAAAATCGGTCAGTTATGATATGTTGCACGAGCCTTCAGCGTTGGTAGGAACGTAACGTTACTTTTATTGATACAAAGAAATGTGCTTCCTTCTGTGATTTCATTCATTGTGTACTTTGGTGCAGGAAAATATCAACAGTGACACGCCACTTGGTCATCCAGCATCACGTCTCGTTGATTTGGCACGCAGGGAACAGTTTGTATACCGCGTCATTGCACCTGCTCCAGAATTTCGTTTAAGTAACGCTCGTGCAGATTATTATGACTATTATAATCAAGTGATCGTTTAAATTTTCCTTAACTTTGTTTCAGCTTGCTTTAGCAATATCCAGATTATTCAATATTTATCCTCTTAGTTTTATTTTGAATTTGAAACGAAAGAAAAAGATTCCTTGGAATTTTCAACATATGCTGTATTTTTCTGGTGAGTAAAACTTTTCAGAATATGACGTGCACTTAAAAGGGTCTGTTTGATCCAGCATGCCTTGCACATGTCGTCTCTTGGTTTGCCTTTGTTGTCGCCATTTTCATGGGCCACGAAAGTGGTGACAAACTAAGGCCAGCCAAGAGGTGACACGTGCAAGGAATGCTGCATCAAACAGACCCGTTAAAGTCGGCAAATGATTCAGAATTTGGAAATGACTGTGAATTATGAAATAAGAGTTTGTTTGCATACTTTGTGATGACTTCTCACAGTTGATTTATTAATTGTTTAGGCCCCTTTATTCAATGTTCTTTTCACCAATAACAAAAGTATCAACGAAACTGCATTGGCACCACATGTGTGATGGCGTCCTGTATCTAGTACGTAATTAGTCCGTTTTTTGACCAGCTCAGCGTTTTTTTGACCAGCTCAGGTCATAAGAAGAGGGTAGCTTTCAGAAAACCCAGCGGCAGACCCCCGCCCATCCGCAAGTCATGAACCCTCCCCCCCCGGGGGTATCAAGGACCTTTAGCAACCAGGACGGCGACTGCAACGACAACGCAAATGTCCCTTTGTTTCCGAACTTCGGCTTGAAAAGACTCTTTGTTTTCCGTTCGAATTTGCTTCCCTCTTGAGAGTATGTGAATTTGCCCTTTTCATTTGCACAGCTTGGAAATCCTGTTTCTAACGTGCTGTTCATCAGATCTGGATCTTCAAACGAAACTCGCTCATTCTAAATTTCAATTATCCAGGAAACAGAGCGTTTCAAAATATTTAGGGGAAGAAGGAGATTTTGTCTCGACGTGTTTTAGAACATGTGAAGGTAATGTGGGAAACTATACTCAGTTTGTATCATACAAGATGACGTTCTGGCTGGCTTGCCGTCCTGGCTGTTAAAGGTCCCTATTAGGACCAGCCCAGCAGATTGTTGACAAAGATGGCAAATTCAGTTGACCATTACTTTTATTGAATAGAAAAAGAGAAGATGAATGTCACAATTCCGTGCTGATTTCTGTGATTCTTTCATAGCTTATCTAACTATTATGTTTGCTAACAGATTTGAAGATCATTTGTTTTTCCATGCAGGTCTGAGGGGAGCAGTCGCATTTGCGTTGGCAATTCGAAACACTTCAAGCATACCAAGACAACTGATGTTAACAACAGTATTGCTCATTGTTCTTGTGACAGTTATATTTAATGGTGGCCTTACGCTTCGTGCGCTGCAATATCTTGACATTCGGTAAGTCTACTTTTTCATTGCTTTATCTATTTAGGCCTACTAATATGGATGCCGTATCCAGACTTTTGACCGCTAGTTAACGTCCTTTTCGAAGGACGGTGAAGTGAGTTGCTTGGTCAGGCAGGGAATCTCCTGGTTTACCTCTGCCTCAACTAATAAGAAAATCTCATAAGTTATGTTGAAGCCTTGGTAAGACAATGGAATCGAATTCTTACTAATTGGTTGCATTTCTTCTCCTGGACGAGTTTTCAAACAATCGATACAATAATCTGACTCAGCCACCGGTAGGTATCAGTTTCGACAGAAAAGGTCCCTGGACCGCACTGGGAAACCAGGAAATCATTGTTGCTAAGAACAAGAGATTTTCTTTCGAAGTAATACACCACTTCAATTAACAGCCTCGTTTTGAAAATCATTCAAAATTCTCTCATATGAAGTTTTGGAGGCCAGATTCGGATTTAGCGCCCAAACTCTAGTCTTGCCGCAAGTTTTCATGTTGCTAGCGGTCGTCGTGTTAATTTTGTGTCGATTTAAAGTTTTAAAAATCTAATGAGGATTTGACCGTGAAAATGACTCGAGGTGTAAAGTTTCACCCCGAACAATTTTAAACGGTCAAATCCTTTATAAATCTTTTTGCTTTACTTTGTCATAAAATCAACATCTGTAACTAGATTAATGCTTGGGTGCTAAATCCGAATCTGGGCTCGAAATTTTCATAAGAACAATAGGAAGGAATTGTGACAGATTTCGAAAACGAGGCTGCTTAATTGAAGTGGTGTATTGTTGCTAAGAATAAAATTGTCCTTTTTTGACCCCTGTGCTTGCTCCCAACCATGCTTGTACATAAGTCCCTGTGTTTTGCGAAATTTTCGTTCTGCAGTCCTTATACTCCCTCTTCTGCTAAGAAATTCCGTAAGCTCTTTGCCCTGAGATCTTTTCAAATTTTCCTCTTTTTAGAGTTGGCGTGGACCCTGAAGAGGAACTTCGAAAAGATTTTACGCCGGTAAGCAAAGATCTGTAAATTCCACGATTTCTTGCAAGTTATGAAATACAAGTCCGGAGGTTATGAAATTATTGTCAAAGAGCAACCTTACCAATAGTGTGGTGTTAGCTATTCAATCAGGTATTGCTAAATATCATTGCTTATATTCACAGAGAGCAGTAGCCGTTCAAACGCCGGTCATTTTTGACTCACCCGATAGTTCCTGGGTCTTAAGGATGAGTGAGTTAATAAAGGAAAATTATCACGTCTAAGTTAGTCTTTGACAGAAAGATTAGCATCACAATTTTGAATATCGGCCGTACATGTTTTTTTTCCACACCCAGCCAAACGTTCATCCTTTTTTAACTCACCTGTTACAGCATTCTCATTTGTTTTTAAACTTTACATATATTTGAAAAATGTTGAGATATTTGTGAATTTGGGAAAACTCATTGATTAATTATTCCATTTATTCATTTATATATTTATCCAATAATTCATTTTACAGTTATTGCTTGACTTTTGATTTGATTAATTTGTATTTTTTCGTCCAATTTCCATGTTATGTTATGCCTTCATAAATACCATCAGATTAACGTTAATTTTTTCCCTCATTCGTTGCTTCTTCGTTCGTTTCTCGATTAATTCTATTTAAATAATATAATTTATTTGATAAATCATTCAGTCATCAAATTCATTCCTTATCTCACTCATCAGTGAGTTCACGGAGTTGACCGGAAATCTTGTGTTTACATATTATTATTCTTCTGTGCAAGGTGTCTCAAAAACTTGTTTGACGTCTGATTGAATATTGAAAAATGATGATAAAATGAACCGGTTTCCCCAAGGGGGGAACACTCAACACATGCACATACGGGGGGGGGGTAAGTCCGATGTTTCTGAGTCTAATTATTGCCAAAAGTGATACTGGTGAGTCAAAGCTAATTGAAACGACGGCCGTGATGTTTTTTTGAGCATAAAACATAATAATATTTCTCAGTGTGCTAGAAGTGATCCTGGCCTCAATTTAACTTTTTGAGGATTTTTATATTCCGTTCAGGTGTCTAATTATAAAATTAGCTGAATATTTAGGGTGTTATTAAAGCTGAACTAATATTTTTTTGGTTGGAAAAAAGTTTCTCAAACTGGCCCTCGCATGCTTATGTGCTGAGTGCCCTCCCCCCCCCCTGGGCGGGCTCCATCATGAAATAACCCCGTTCTTAAGACCAGAATCTTGCAAATCCGCTGAAAATTCACTGTGTTATGACTTTAAAGCGAACAAGCTCTTGCGAAAGCTGAAAATAAGACGCGTAAATTACTTATAGTGCTTAAAAGCTCAGAAAATTTAGGTGAACTCAGAAATGAACCATGCCGTTTTCCTTTCTCTGTTAATATTGATTTGGTAGATAAAACCCAGGCAGAGATGTGAAATCTAAGACAAATCTTAGACTGATGCCATTCGACGAAGTTTTGCTCCATTGGATTAATTTGTTACTTACTGTCAATTAATCAGAACTTAAGTCAGGACTTCGTTGCAGCCGAATAGGCATTGTGGGGATCATTGGGGGAGAGGGTGGCCAAAACAAGACTAATGTAGTAAGTCTAGTGAAATCCATTCTATAGAAAGGCAAATTGCCTTTGTTTTCGGATTTCAGATTCTTTTATTTGCCAAAATTCAGCCTCGCTGGTTGAACCTCGTTCATCGATGGCAGTGTACATTCGAAATTCGTCACAATGTTCCTTGATCCGGAGTTTTTGCAGAATAGCCAAAGGATCTAGTAACAAATTAGAGTTTACCAAAATAGAGATAACATGTCTAGGAATAGAACAAATTATGTTTCCAAAGTTATCCAAACCAGCCTTGCCACTAATTTGTGGAGACAGAAACAGCAGAAAACAGTCATTAAACTTAATATGCAAAAACACTGTTTTTCCACAATCAAATCCATGTTTGACCATTATTTCATCCTCCGGAGACAAAGCAGTCTTCAGTTATTGCTGATTCTTATAATTTTACTTGCAGACTCGCTTCAAGTTAATTTTTATTGATTTTGTCGTCATGATTAAAGAAACGAAAAGTTGTAGAGCAGATGTTTAGAAAGTTTGCTGGATTTTTTACATTATGTTTTGCATTTCGAATTATTGGAAATCGGATTTATTTCATGTTAGGCCATTTTATGTCATAAACAGCGTTTTGTCTGCCCAAATCTCTCGCCTACGAAAGCGTAGGAAACTTTTAATTCGATGTATCGTAAGCCACTTATATGTTTAAACTTTAATCGTGTGATATGTTTGATAGAAATGTACAGGCCATTTGTCAGCTGTCTACAGATCATAGCCGATTGGGAAAGACCCTCTGCTAAAGGAAAACCCCTGTTTAAGGAAGCTCCGGGCAGCGTGATACTGACACGCATTGGAGCAAGGGTGCTAGGACACGGATGTTTTAGTTAATTTTTGTACCTTTGTTTTGACCCCTGTTTCCTTGTTTGTTGTGTCTTCAACTCATATCTGTAACTGTACGTAGTTTTGGTCGAACCACTGTCAGTTATTCGAATATAATTCTCATTGATTCCGTTGTGTTAGTGCACTTTTGCAGAAGAAGTTTTACACCCAGGAATACAAAGGATTAAAATTTGAATAACAGAGAACGGTTTGCCTAAACCACGTTCAGTTGCAGACACGAGCTGAAGACGAAACGAAGCAGAAACCAAAGTTTAAAACAAAGTGATATTTAATAAAGCATTCGTGTCCTAACAGCCTTAACAGGAGGTGGTTTTTCAGTCCACCGTCCAGATCAACCAAAGCTTTCCATTACCCAAACGAGGCTTACCATTTCTCATTGACCTCATTTGTGCAGTAAATAACTGCAGTATGAACCCAGCTTTAAGCCTGGGAGTTGTTGTGAAGACAAGCGACCTAAATGCTTAAAGGAATTCATAAAAATCAAAGAGAGGCTGTGCTAAGAGGATAGACATATTATTGAACAAAACTAGTAATTTTTAAAAATATGACATTGTACAAGAGCCTGGGGGGGGGGGTAACTTAATTTGTCTATGGTACGGGGTTGTGCCATTTTTTAGGGTACCTTTTTCATGAGAGTTTCCGGATTTATGGGTCAACAATTTTTTGCATCTTCCAGATTTATGGGTATAGTTTTCTGTCTGAATTCATTTATTGGTGAGCTGTTTTGGCATTCCCGAATTTATGGGTATGATTTTCAGAAATTCTCCAGATTTATGGGTGTACTTTTGAGAAATTTCTCCGGATTTATGGGTGGTACTTTTACAACTTGAATGGCACAACCCCGTATCTTGGAAACTCAAGTTACCCCCCCCCCCCCCCGGGTACAGGAGAAATGATTGAGCACAATGTTTACATGCTTTCACATAGTCAATGCAAGATTTTTCTGTCTGATTCTTCAAATCATCGATAGCTTTTTATTCAGCTAGCTGATAAAAATTGCTTTTGCTTCCTTGACAGGAAACAAGCGGACCAAATGCAGGCCATATCCCATACGAAAGATCTCCTTTGGTCAGAATATGGCGAAGATTTGACGAAAAGTATCCATTCCCTTTGTTCTGTTGACTGTGCTTTGATAAATTTGCTTTGCTATACTTAAGTATATAGGGTGCCACAAAAATCATGTGCCCTATTTTCAGTCAAAGTGGAAGAAACGTTCCATTTAAATTTGAAGATTATTTGCTAAAAGATTTTCATGAATGGATGACATGACTATCAGGATATTGCTTTGTTATTTGCTTCCGCTGTATTCGAATTTTGCTTCATTTGGGTGGAGTGTATGAAGGTCTTTCCCTCAGAAACCTTCATGAATAAGAATGTTCAATAATTTTTTCATATATAGAGAATAAAACCTAATGAAGATACGATTCTATATGGAATAATGAAAACATAAGTGGTACGCTTCTTTCGCTCTGACTGTAATCATTTAACATCGATCATTTCTTTTCTTATTAATTGCAATTTTGTGACAGAGCTAGTTGATGACAGAGGTGCGTGAATAGAATATAGTAAATATATTAATTTCGCTTGAATATAGTAAAGTCCAGCCTTTAAGAAACTGTATTATAAGAAGCTCAGGCGTGATTTCACTGAATAAAATACCTCTCTACAAGAAACTATCCAGGCTGATTCATGTTCAGTTTCTTATACAATGGTACATAGTAATATTATAAGGTTTATATTTAAGTATGTCTCCAATAGGTCTCATTTCTCTAGAAACAAGAATGAAAGTTTTGAGCCCAAATTTTTATAACTTCAAGAAACTTTCATTACTAGCTCTAATCGTTGGATCCTTGTAAAACTGCATATTTCTAAAAACGTCTCCTTGAAAATTTTGACAGCTGTTTGAAATGTGTTTCTTATACCATGATATACACACCCTGTTTTAAAGAAGTATATCTCAACATAAGAAACCAATCAGGCTGTTTTTGTGAATCTAGTTTCTTAAAGGCCGGACTTTACTGTATTTTGCAAGAAAATTGCGAAACACGACTGTACCAAGATCGCTTGTAATTATGGAACAGAAAGACCCATTTCAACAAAATTAATTTTCATATCTAAGTTAACCCGTTCCTTATGCAATGAATTTTAAATGAAACGAATTTCCTATAAGATAGCAACAATAAAATTTGACAAACAACCCACAATTGTTTCTAACTCACCCAGTAATTAATTTGATGATTTTTTTAAGTGTGAATTTGTACTTTATTTTCTTGACGATAAACAGATATATGAAGCCACTATTCACGAATACAGAGCGCCCACTGCATGAAATTTTCCCGAAGTGCTCGCCGTGTTTAAAGTGTTTGTCAGGGCCAGAAGAAGAACAAGGTGATACTGCAGGGGTATGTTTTCATTTTTGCTGTCAGTTTCACTTGACCAGCATTGGTTTCAAATCTTGTTTGGTGTAAAATTCTATCACCTGTTGTTTTGAACTGTATGGCTTCAAACAAACTTTATGTTCTAGGTCTACTAGTTACAGGTTCGCAATAATATATCGAAATTTGGAACGAAATTCGACAAAGCCCACAGCCGCCTTTCTCCCCTTTCCATCAATTTATTTGACTTTTAAAAGGGAACTAGCAGTTTCTATCTCATTTGGTAGTATATGTCAAAGTCTATGTCCAATACAAGGTGTGGTTTTTATGCCAAAATATTCGATTATTGCTTTGGTCGTTAAAGATCATTGACATTTCTTAGGCTACTCGACACTTGCGGGGTGAGTGACCAAGGCTTAACAGTCTTCGTCAGACGACTGAAGTTAAGCTTGGTCGGGTGAGGTCAAACTCCGGATGGGTGACCTCGGAGGCCTGACCTCACAACTAACCTCGTCGTCCTTCAGAAGGGACGCTAATCTAGGGGTCCCATGCCTGGATGCGGCATGCACAGTGGGCCTAAATTAGCTTTCAGTATCTAGACATCCTGACAAGCCCACTCAAAATAAATTGAAAATAAAAAAACTAGCAAACAAACAAAACATCACTAGTTACGATATGACCTTGATAAATTCAGTGTTCAG
Source organism: Aurelia sp. 4 Dawson et al 2005 (assembly GCA_964019985.1). Taxonomy (NCBI): domain Eukaryota; kingdom Metazoa; phylum Cnidaria; class Scyphozoa; order Semaeostomeae; family Ulmaridae; genus Aurelia; species Aurelia sp. 4 Dawson et al 2005. The sequence goes on from OZ026495.1 coordinate 2,371,394, forward strand.
ATTTATTCTCGCCCTATCAAATTTGATCATGAGCAACAGTAGGTTTGGTTGATGGACTGTCACTGTATTGTCCCATTTCATTCTTTGCCCCCAGCTATCTAGCGTCCCAGACTCCCAGTCGTCAACCTCTGTCACAGAGCCACAGTTCGAGACACGGACTGCTTGACGTACAGAGTTTGATCAACATAATACATTTAGTTATCTTGAAAAGCTATATCTGTTTTTGCAAGATATGAACCATCACCACACATGACTTTGGCATGGTAATTGTGACGAGTGTTCACTGTTAGATCGAAATCTCACCATGTTGAAGTCTTCATTAGGCCGAAACCTCTGGCCGCAGATATAAACGGTGTTAGGCCATGTGACTACCACCTGTTTTTTGTTGCGCTCAAGATGCTAGGCTTAGTGTGACGTCAGTGAGTAGTTGTTTACTTTTATCTCAGTGCACGTGGAAAAAGCCTTTTATAACCAAACTGTTAAGCCCAATATACATTTTAAGGTACTTGTAATATGTAATGTGAAAGGCTGCAATAGTTAAAAATTAATGTATTGTGTACAAGTAGTTTTACAATGAAATATTAATCATTTGCGCCGAAATGAATCTCAGAAATATTCATGCAAATTTGTGTGAAGTGGTCGCATCAGCGTATCTCCTGCGCGGTCTCTCTCCCCTTCGCATATTTTACCGGTTGGTTATATGAATGAGTGGTTGTCCAGATGGGAAGCTGGGTTGCTGTGGTCGGTTTTCACGATAGCCGGTATCCTGGTCTCTCATCGCAGCGGTTTATACCTTATGGGATTGTTATATGAATCAAAGAAAGACATGTGAATGAATTATTACAAGAAAGGACACAGTTGTGATCCTGTCGGTTTTTATCGCAGCGCACATTCGGATCCCTATCCCAACGGTTTTATATCTTGACTTACCTTTGTATGAATGAATTATTTTCGTCCGGACACTACATTATTTGGTCGGTCTTTGTTGCAGCCCTTACTCAGATCCCTATCCCAGTGCGTTTTAATGTTTAAGGCCAATTTCCAGTCAGCGGGATTTTCCGAGCGGGCGGAATTTTAGACAATAAAAAGTTGCTCAGCCGTAACTATCTATTCAAATTCAGAGCGACATTTTCTCCTGCAAACAATAGAATTTCCGCCCGCTCGGAAAATTCCACTGACTGGATATCAGCCTTTATACATATTTGAATGAATTTTTCCCTAGTCAGGACCGTAGGTGATTTTGTCGATCTTCATAATCTTAGCAGCCTGTGTCCGGCCTCTATTCCTTGGAGGAACTCCCTAGTCAGGACATTGCGCGACTTGGATTCTTTCCCATCAGTTGAGTTAAGATTCGCGTGGAAATTTCGCATATGTCGACCTGATGACACAGGCTATTAATTTATCAACTGAAGTTGTAAACATAGTATGCGTTTTCCTCGACAAGCAAGGTATTCTGAGCACGCTGAATTTTTTTAATGAAACACACCCACGCTTGTGTAGCAAAATTTTACGTAGGAAAGCAAGGTCTTATTTTTTCATGAGCTATTTTTGCATATGTAAAGAAGCTTAGGTCAGCAGCCTCGTCAATTATTGATTCCTTTTCGTGGGATTTCGCACTTAAGCTTTGTGATTTATGGACGGAAAATGGGCGCCGACCATATGGGGGCGCTGGTTCGGCCACGCTTCCTCGCCCACCAGTTCTTCGTTTGAACTCTTTAAAGATGAAAAATGATCAGAGGTTTCACATGTGATTTCCCGGGGGAGGGGGGTGCTTAGGCTACAAAAATACGGGGAGGTGCCGCTGGAACATCTGAGAATCTAACCTGTCCCGAAGTCAAATTCCTGAAGATGATATCCTGACCCGGAGTCAAATTTTCTTGAACAGTACCCTGTCCTTTAGTTTCTATAGACAAAATTGTGACCTGCAAAGGAAATTTGTAAGAAATCTATCGGAAAAATATGGAAGCATTACCATCCAAGCGATTTGAATCGCATTCGCAGAGTGCAAATGGCCAAAACGACCGTTCGGAGTCAAAAATGACATAAAATATGGACCATGTCGTGGAGCTGATTTTTACAAAAATGATACCCTGTCCCGGATTCGGATTCCTGAAAATGATACCCTTTTCAGCGGCACGTACAGAAAAATATATGAGTACCCTTGGATGCGACTTGTTGTAAATTAAAAGTAAAAAATTTTGGACGTTGACAATTTTGGACACGTATGAACTTTTTTGCACTCACCCTGTATACATGTATTAGATTTCGGATTTATAAGGGTGTGTTTGATTGGTACCAATTCTGAAAACGGTAGACTTGGAAGACTCGGCATTTGTGTTTGATTGACTCTCAAATTCCGAAAACGGCAGGTTTGGTAGGTTTGGCAGGCCTGCTGAGCCTTCTATCCCAAAAAGTAGAAGGTTTGGCAGACTTTTGAGAGATTTTCGATTTCACTTGCAGAACTCTGAAAACGAGGCAACTTTGCTCGCGTTGCTACGGTTATTGGTATCTTTACTCTTTGTTGCGAAGCACCAGACTTGTCTTCGTATTTTTCCACTGAAAACCTCGTCTTCGCCAGGATAAATCTGAAACCTGCTGCTTTGAAAAACTTTGTGTTTGATTGGGAAGCGTGTCTCCGTCTCTGCGAAGTCTACCATTTCCAGAATTTGGTAGGTTTGGAATTACCAATCAAACACACCCTAAAACTCACTCTTTATTTTGAAAATAAAATTTCTATTTTGCAGATCATCGATGATGATGAACTTTTAAACGTCACTATGGAAGCAAACGCTGTCGTTGTCCAACAGCCGGATAGGAAGGACCATTCCCCGCCCGGAGATGAATCTGGGGACCTTGGAATTGGAACAAATTCAAGAAAAATAGACCCATTAGCATTGCAGATGGAAATCATGAGTTAGATAAACAAGGAGAGGTATTTATGTAATTGGTAGAGTTTATTAACAAGGAAAATATTCTTCCAAGATGTTGATAGCATTTGCAGACTTTGCAAAAAATGTAGACTTGCTCTGAGTCTTTTCCTCAAGATTTGTTTGAACGATCTGATTCCCGTATTTCTCAGATCCACGATCCACAGTTCTAAAATTCCGTGCAGACTTTACAGAATGTTGGAATGGTGAATCTGGGAACTAGGGGAATCGGATCAATCAGACGGACTTAGGAGGGAGACTTGAGTAAGTCTACTTGAAAGGCTGAATAAGATGCCTGAACCACATATCCTAGTGAGCTGCTCAGAATATCCGCATACGGGGAGGTAAGACCGAGTTTTCGGATCAGAACGTTGCCAAAAGAGATATTTTTGAATCCAAACAAACTGAAATTATGACCATTATGTTTTTTGGCCTCAAATATAGTCGTAAAGATGATTTTTGACTTCGTTAAAGGACAAGTCCGGGGTTGATCAAATTATCGTTAAAAAGCAACCTTACCAACTGCTGAACACCAGTCGTAAGTTCTTTCCAAGTTTTCATGCCTCGAACTTTCATCGATTAATCTTCGTAAGCTAGGCAAAACGTCGTCGCCATTTTGTATTTTGTATGAATGTGCGAAGTCGCGATAAGGAGACTAGCAATGCGGGTGGTATAATATCAACACATTTGGCAGCCGCGTTCAGGTCAACATGAAGTGACGTCACACTAAATGATGGCATTTCGCACTTCTTCGCAGATTGAAATATGTAGTTTTACACACTATTCACAACAGTGTGATCTCTTGAATATTCAACAATTATACCAACCCCGGACTTGTCCTTTAAAGGTACCCCTGATCTCAGTTTGCACTGTTTCAGGATGTCGAACGTTCGTGTTCAGGTGTCAGATACAAAACAATGAGCCGAGCATTATGAACAAGTTTGTGAAAATGATTTCGAAATTTTTCGACCTTGAAGTTACGACCAAAACCTTCTTTTTGGAAAGCGTTTTGTCCACATTTGTTTGTTTGTTTTTTTTTGTTTTTCAATTCGTTTTGAGTGGCCTTGTCAGGATTTCTAGCTACTGAAAGCTAATTTAGGCCCACTGTGCTTGCCACACCCAGGCATGGGCCCCTACTTTAACGTCCCTTCCGAAGAAGAACTATGAGATGAGTTGTAAGGTCCGGCCTCCGAGGTCACCCATCCGGAGTTTGACCTCACTCGACCTAGCTTAACTTCAGTTACCTGACGACAACTGTTTAAGCCACTCGGCAACTCACACATTCTTGCACTCTGTGTGATTGGAAATGTTACATTGCACATCGGACACATTACGTGGAAGAATCTTTCCCTTGTACATTTATTTGCACGGTGATCATAATAGCGGGCGAGTCAAAACAATGTATACACTCTGTAAAGCATCGTAATACCGAAATGTAATACCTATCTTAAAAGTTACAGCTCTGTTGCCTCGAGTTTAACTTAATTTTGAGACTTCGTTCGTCATTGAAATTCCATTTTCTGTTGTTTCGCAGATTAAAAGAGAAAACATTGAAAAAAGTACTACACACCATTTGTAATAGTGTAATCTCTGGAATAATCAACAGTTATAACCACTGCGGACTTGTCCTTTTCCTTTAATGTCGATAAAGAATTCCAGAAAACTAGCTTCTGTATGTGAAACCTGTATCTGAAACTGTAAGTGATTGACTCTATTTAGTGAATAGACCTTTTCGCAATTTTTAGAAAGGGACTGAGGAGAGCGCGGCCCATTCTGACAGCCTTGGCAACAGTAGGCAACAGGGGAAACCCCATCTTTTTTCTCGTTTATATTTCCCTGGAAACTTGGGTTATTTTGATTATTTGAACCTTTCAAGACTCACACAATACTTGTTTAGTCTGGTCAGTGTTTTCTCTGGATTATTCAGCCATCTGGTCATCCTTTCATCCATTTCTTAGCGTATGGGCCGCGCTCTCTTCAGTCCCTTTGTCCAAATTGCAAAAAGATCTACTTTTGATAAATACGATGGTAAAATAGTGATTTTCTGAGCTCAAGCATTGCTTCTTAATGGTAAGGAGACTCTGTTTTCTCATCAATATGAAGCACCAAAAAGTCTGACTATGTATGATTGCAAATTAGCCATTTTTACTTGTTTTTGGCATATCAATGACTAAGAATTTCGGTTGATTCTCCATTTCAGAAGGAATTAATGAATCTAAAATGATGAGAAACTCTTGAAAATTAAGTTGAAGTCTCAGGAAGATTGAAACTTTTCAACTTGACTGCAAAAGTAATCCTGTACGATATTGCAAACTGTGGATGCATTTTTCTGACTCACCAGGCGTTCGTCACACCCTACATTCGCTGCGTTTACCTTGGGTCATATTTGATTAACAAAGGGCTCGAATCTTCGAAAGGGTGGGTGTAAAATTACATTTTGTACATTTTTCTTTGAATTAAAGTGCTTGACAGGAACTTTGGGTAACAGGCTGTAAATCTGCCGTCTCAATTTTTTGACATCTTGATTGGTTTCAAAATGGTGGCATTCATTAATTTTGAGGTTGTGATGTCGTCAAATTTTTTAAAATCTTTAACCAGAAGAGCTGCAGATTTCGGCTTCCCACCATGTCTTCATAAACAATCTTTTTGTTGAAGATTGTTTCAGTTCTCCTCAATTAATTTAAGATTTGTGATGAATTTAATTTTTCAAAATTTTCGATGAATTTTTACAAAAATAATCAAAATGCTACCATTTTGAGAAAAGCCAAGATATTAAGAAAGTTGTCGCGGCAAATTTATTGCAAATTATATAAAGTTCCTTTCAAGTGATTCAATTCATAGAAAAGTGTGATACAGTTTTACGCCCACCTCTTTGAAGATTTCGATGATTTGGGCCTTATGCTAATTTGACTAGAGTAAATTATGATTTGCTAACTTGAATTACATTAAAAGCCAAAAATTTTGGATGAATAAGTTTCGGATAAAAATTGCCTCGGACTTTTTTACAGAAATTTTGGACGGCTCTGAAACTATATTACTGTTCAGGAACGCCGGAAAGGGGGGCACGGGGGGCAAGCGCCCCTCCTGCCCTTTTCTAAGATGGGCAAAGGGGGCAAGAGTGCCCTTTTAATGGAACAATATATTTCTTTAACAACTTTCAATTCAATGGTATGAAAACCATGAATTTAACCCTTAAGTCGTATAATCATCGCAGCTTGCATTGGTCATACTAAAATGTGCGAAAGAGAACATCATTTACATCAATTAGGATATTTTTGATAGTATCTTAAGCCAATCTAAAGGGTGTGGCCGCAGAAAATTTCCGCGGGAGGAGCCCAGATCCACCCAATTTTCGATTTGCTTCTTTTGTCATTGGTCTGGAGTGCCCGTGCGTTCCCCTTCGACCCCCTTGCCCTGCCTTCTCACCGGCGTCCCTGTTGCTGTTTACTTTTGGTTATTCCATACTCAAAGTGTTATAGGTTTAAATTATAGATTGTGCTTCATTTTAGGGGTTTTGGTCAGAAATTTCCACAAAGTTCTGAATTTTCAAGGATTATGAGAGTGATTGCTAAGATGGATCTAGGTCAAGAAAATTCATTTTTTTCACTAATTGATGCTCTTGCCACTTTCCTTTTCAATACAAAGCGTTTCGTAAGCAACACATTACGCTCCAAACAGTGGGAATTTTTTGCTGTGATTTTTATATACTGCACAAAATTTCTGACTCTTAAATATTTCGTCTTCGAAACTTTCCGGCAGTAGAGTCTTCGGACGTATGAAGTGCCCGAAAATATTAACGTCTGAAAATTTCTGGCCTTTGATGTATGTGAAATATAGTTTTTATTCGGTTCCTTCAGTGTTCTGTTTTATTTTTAGGCAGCATTATAATCAGTGTCAATTTAGATGTCACGTGAAAATGCCCGCGAATAAGACCAATTCGAAGAGATTTACATCAGTGAATATGCGTATCGCAAATCTAATGTGAAATCTAATTTGAAGTGACATTTTTTCATTCATTTTTACCTATTTAGGCACGGTAGCCCCTACTTATGACGATGAGTCTCTTGCTTCCCAGTGCTGTTTGACTTGATGATGGCGCTTCGGTCAACAAAGAATCGTAATTTTACTCTGAAAAACCTGGCCCTGTTGAACAAGGTTTACCGCAGGGATACAAGGGACTCTTCTTCATATGTCTAGGTAGCCTCGTCAGTCCATGAGAAATGCTTTTCATAGGGCCGTGGCAAAAACATTGCAAATTAAAAGATAGATGCTAGGAAATAGGAATGGTCATCTTAGTTAGTTTTTGATTCTTCTCTTAAATGTGGCAAGGGAGGGTAGACTTAGAACGATGAGTCCCTTGTAGTCCCTTGTAATGTCTTGAATAATCAACAATTGTACCAACCCCTGAGTTAGAAGTCACCCAGTGCATATTCGATACACTTGGGGAGGGATGATTGCATTTCAAATATTGATCACAAATTGTGAGTTTGCATACAATGACATGATGAAAGTGTACATTATTAAGTGTACCATCTCATAATAACATTAAAATATATCAGTCTGTTTTCGGTTCTTATTTTTGAGTATCTTTTGCACAAAATCAATCGGTAGGTTCTCATATTCTCATGTTCTTCTTTGCGGGGTTTCACTGTAACCCTTTTGATTCAGCAAACCAAAGGTCATTTGATAGATAAAGTTTTTAAAGAATTTTTGTGATAGTGTTGAATTTCTCATGAAAGTCGCATGTAACATTAATTTCTCCTTTCAAGCCAATCAGTCCAGAATAAGATAACTAGTTATGTTATCTTTTGGGGGATTCGAACCCTAGAATATATTGACATGCGATCTTTTTAGTTTGAATGACCTGGTAAAAACGTTATTGGAGTTACTCTGTAATTTTATTGTAAAATTATTAACGATTTACAAACAAATCAAATATTCATTGCACTAGACTAATTGAGGGCGGATTCAAACTGAGATTTATCAGCCTTCTCTCTTCGTTTCAATATTTCTATGTATTTTCCCGCCCCCAGTATGTGCCATGTTCGTTGCTTTCCGATAAATTCCTGTCTACCCGCGCAAAACTTAGCTTATCTAGGTTGGTTCATTTTATTTCATGATGAACAGCTTGACTTACAACGTGAATCCTTGTATTCGTTCGATATTTAGGATTATCCATTTTACATCCAGTTCAATGAGCGATGCTTAGACTTATGTAGTGCGTCTAGTAATATACAATTAATTGTTGCTTTGCGCCGAAACTTTCATTTGCACAGTCTTCAAAGGGAGCAAAGGAGGCGAAAGGATCTTGGCCTGCGCACAGCCTACGTACTCCTCCGCGAAAGTGTCCTCACTTTCACTTTCTATTGGCGTATGAAAGTGCATTAAGGGCCAATCCCGTGGGGGGGGGGTAACTTGAGTTTCCAAGATACGGGGTTGTGCCATTAAAATCGTAAAAGTACCACCCATAAATCCGGAAAACTTTCTCAAAAGTACCACCCCTAAATCCGGAGAAATTTCTCAAAAGTATACCCATAAATCTGGAGAATTTCTGAAAATCATACCCATAAATCCGGGAATGCCAAAAAAGCTCACCAATAACTGAATTCTGATAGAAAACTATACCCATAAATCCGGAAGATGCAAAAAATTGTTGAAAACCATACCCATAAATCCAGAAACTATCATGAAAAAGGTACCCTAAAAAATGGCACAACCCCGTACCATAGACAAGTTAAGTTACCCCCGGGGGCCAATTAATGTATTTATCTGGACTCACACAGTACAAAGCCCTCCGTCCATCCACGGCTTCTTTCAGTAATCATACACCGTAAGATAGACGATAGACACATATATAAACGACCTCGTTCGCACAATGCCCCCCCCCCCCATACTGTTGTTTATTGCATGCTCTAGAAACTCGCTAAAAACCTTGAAGAACGCGTTAGATGTGAAGTTTCGATAGGGAAAGCTCAAAATTCTCTGTGGGAAGACATTTGAAATTGCGTGGTTGGAGGTTCTTCAAAACACAAGTTCGTTTGCAGCCAATAGGCCGGTATCGAATTGAAGAGTTCCTACAGACTGTTGAACGGCAGGACGGCTTTCTGATGAATGAACTGCACTCAGAATCGAGAAAGAGAAAACTAGAAACGGGAAAGACCTGGGGAATAAATGATACATTATTTACTTCCCAACTGAATTACATTCAATAGTTTCACGTTCGATAGTTCGGGGAAATTTTTAACGATTGCCTGGGAATATTTTTGCAGACTTTGTACATGAGTGCAGAGGCAGTTAATGACTGGCAGTCATCATTCGTGATAGAAAAGCAGGACGCTAAATTTATCCCATTCATGATATAACGGGAAGCTTCTCCTCAACAAAAGTAATTTTGCCAGCCTTGTTTTTGTATGAATAGCAACTTTTGAAGCTATGAGTAAAAGTGTTTCGAAGTTCCTTCGGTTTAGGCACGCTGTTTTGTGAAATTAAACCAACACTCTGGTTCTGCAATAGATTCTGACTCTGACTTCAAATAGCTTTATCTCAGCAAGTGTCGAAAATATTCCATCGAGTGAGATATCATAATTTAAATCGGAGCATTTTCTTCGACGATTTAGTAAATATGAGAATAGCAAACTAACGGCTCCTCTATAGCAACCTCGCAAACAAAGAAGCTTTGGAACACACAATTTCTGTTATTGACAAGGATCTTCTGTAGGCCGTGGTAATCACAAGAAACATTCACGAGAATGATATACGCTACAGAGCGAAAGAAGAGGGAACGGATTCTCTCACATGAATTGAAACGTTAGGGTAAAATTTGGGGGTATTTAAGGGTAATTAAAAAACCATCAATCACTGAGGCCAAATGCGGCAGTGCGCTTGAAAATTGCTAGATCTTCTCTAGTCCTGCAAATGCCACAAACTTTACTTCTTTGACAACAATCCTTTTTAGTTTGCAAAGAATTAGATGATCCTAGAATTCGCGTTTTATCCACCTTTAGTTTTCGATTAGTTTTGTTTGAAATATGTTGAACTTCTGTGGGAAATATATTTGATATTATCGCTGTTGATGGGCCTAACTTCAATTGTCTCGATTCGATGTGAGTCTCACCTTGATGAGCGACTACCGGGACTCTGGTTGTTTATCGCACTAAGTGCTTGTATACCCGCTGAACTTGGGAAAATACTAAATTCTTTGGTTTTAAGTCTAAGTGTATTTATCGATCATAATTTTGGATAACAAACAGGTCTCTAAGTAAATGTATTCTGGCAACCTGCTACAGACATTGATTGGCTGAATGCTTCGGTAATCAGCCATTGTCTGCTTATTAATTTGTCATCACGAGGGAGGGGGTCGAGCTGGTCGAGTCTCCAACCCCCCTCTCCTTATTACAGATACTGTCACTATGCTCAGGACGAAAGAAGTATTTCAGAATTCTTACATGGAGGTACTTGGCCTTCCGGAAGGAAAGATCACCCTGGATAACGTTTACAGTAAATCCCCGTATATAAGAACCTACTCTCGAGTACCGAATAATCGTCCCCCCCCCCGCTTATTAATTTTTGAAAAATTTTCCAACCCCCCCACGCTCTTATTCCAACCCCCCTTTTATTAATTTTTGGAAAAATGAAATGATATTAGACATAATTTCTGTATAAACGCAAGAAAAAGTCTCAAGAAGTGCATTCAACAGAACCAGAGTTCAAAAGTATATGTATCAGTAACATCACTATGCACATAGATATATAACAGATACGTGTTTACCTAAGAAACTGCTATTTTCTATTTCTCCAAGCACCCCCCCCCCCGATTATTCCAACCCCCCTGATTATTGTTATATCGAACCATTTCCAACCGCCCCCCCCCCGATTTTTCTCACCCCCCGTTTATTCGGTACTCGAGAGTACCAAAAGAAGAACCTGGAGGCTGTTTTTCCTGAATAATGTACCTTGGAATTAAGAACCTGTTTCAGTTTGATAAAACATGGGTTCTTATTGCAGGGGTAGCAAAGTTTATTTTTGATTGCTGTTATTAAGTTCATTTTGGTCCAAGTTGGCTTTTAAAGTTTGATTCTCTTCCCCCATTACTTATTAGGTCCACAAGGACGCTCCCAAAACAAATAGGGCTGAACATCTTTGCAAGACTCTGAAAGGGCCTACACGAGGCACCCTTCCAATAAAAACCTTTATACCTTGAAATTAGTCTTAGTACCTTTGAAATAAGAACCTTCTCCAGCCTGGCTCCCAAAAAAGTAGGTTTTTTATATGCGGGGATTTACTGTAGATGCAGTTCTCTGGGGGTTACTCAGTAAATCAGAGGCTGTTCAGCGCAAGAGATGGATCGCATGATGTCGTTGCACGGGTAACATACAGTAAATTTGAGGTTACTCAGTTATTTAGAGGGATAAAATACAGCAATTAAGAGGGAACATCGTGTCGTCGGAGTGATAACCCCACTAAATTTGGGGTTATTGATAAACTTAGAGGGATAAGATCGTGTCGTTGGATCGTTGGATACCGCTAATATTTTTCTAGATCTAGATCAAAAAGGCTGGAAAGATGTATAGCTATATTAAGGCTAATCTATGCTACACTTGTATCCCTGTACCCTGTAAACGCACAGCAGCAACAGCAAATTTCATGGGTACAGGGACACAGGGAGCAATTAACTTACAAGGAAATAACAACTTCCGTTTCTAAGAGCCCACAATCGTACAAAGTTGCATTCATCTTACCACTTGTTGTTAAACATTCAACAGGGTTGAGAGGGGACAGGAGGGGCAATTTACTCCAGGGCCACGGGTCTAAATTGAAGATTTTTGACATGTTGACTGTAGGAAATGCTCTGAAATACATCTTAAGCCAATGTAAAGAGTGTGATCGAAAAATTTTTTGCTCGCTTCGCTCGCAAGTACCCTGGGTACCAGACTCTCTCTTACAGAAAATTTTCTTTTGGAGAGAGTCTGGTACCCAGGGGTAGCTCGCAAGGGGCCTTCGCAGGTTTGGCCCTGGGCCTTGAAAAGCTCTATATGCAGACCCAGATATTTAGACCCTATAGGTCTAATATTCAGACCCAGAAATATCCGACCTACTTCCCCGTTTGTGCATGTGCGTGTGCTGAGTGCTTGTGCTGGGGTTATGCTTCAGTTCGAGGGAATTTATATCGTTCTGCGAGGTAGGTTTCGAATTCCATCACTTTCGCGACCTCCTCCGTGCAACAACACATCCTCCGCACAAGGCACTGTCTCGCCATAAATGATACCTGCAAAACTGTATCACTCCCTGGTCTCCTGACCTGACACTTTTTCCGAAAATCTTAAGACATTTTTACTTCAGACTTTGCCCAGCCCAGCTTGTCCAGTTCCACGTAAGTCCGGTTTGAACTCGAAATGCGGTTTTCAAGCGTCTGATATCACTTGGCAAATCTTTTATTGTGGTGTTGCATCCGGTTGCATCGTGGCTTTTGATATCCTGGTGGTCACTTGTAACGGACAACCTTGGTTAAATCGTGGTGTCGGCGGATACCTCGTAGGATATATGTTTTAAGCCACTGATAGCAAGTAGTCCGACAGTAAACTTTACTGCAAAGTCTCAAAAATCATTGTAAATTTGTTATTTCGTTAGTTATTTCGTAAGTTGATCATTGATCCGTGAAAAATTGTTCTTTCATTTGCTTTGCGAGGACTTTCTTTTTTATTTGATCGATTGTTCGGGTCCGTCAGAGACTCGCAGCAATCGGTAAGAGAAGAGAGGGAGGAGCGAAAAGGGAGGAAGAAGGAAAAAGAGTATCAAATTCATTTCTTTTCTTATTTCTTATTTCTGTCGCTATCGCTTACTAAGGCTACATTCACATTGCACAATCTTTTGAAAGCGCGTAAACGCTCGTGCAGAAATCCACACTGTAAGGGATTGGTATGGCGGATTTCTGCACGAGAGTTTAAGCGCTTTCAAAAGATTTTGCAATGTGATTCAAACACACAAACAATGTGGCTCAATACTAATCATACTTTTACACTACTGTGATAGACATACATTGAAAACGGATTGAGGAAGTCAAAGTAACCAATACAAAAAATACTCAGTTTTTGAAGATCTGCAGGATGATAGGAAGCAGAAGTCTGTTGCTTTTATGACTTACGATTCAGCAATTTTGAGACGACACAACTTCAAAACTAGCAGAAATTTTTTAATGCTGTAGCTCTAAAAGTATCGACGATATCAAACATGCTTTTTTGGAATTGCTGCGACTTACCTAACGTTACCTTTTTATCAATTCAGTTGAGGGAATTAAGTAATTACATTTACACATTTGATTTCAATCAGATTTGGCCTAAGTGAAAATACATGGATCCCCACTGCAATGGTTGAGCTGATGGGAAAGTTTTACTTCATCGGTTCAGTGCACTGTTGATCAGTACATGAATGTTTGATCAGGGTAAGTTTATTTTCCAGACAGTCTCGAATTGTAGCGTGCTCGCAAAGGACCCCGGGTGACAATAGCTCTTTAAAGAAAGACAGTAGCTACAGAAACAAGACGTCCCCATTTCTTCGACATGTTCTCTTACATTTAAACATGGGCAATAATGTACCGTGGTTGTAGCTTAGAAATCAAAGTTCATTTTGCCTCGATATTGCTGCCTCTTCGTTTTTCTTTTTGGTCCAAGCCTAACCCGAGAGGCCTATCCCAAATAGCTTACGTGATTCTTGTGATTTTAGAATCACATGTTTTTTCTGTGATCTATTTGTGATTTTCATGATTTTCAGTGATTTTGTCGTGCCATTTTCCAGTAATTTTTCAGCGATTTGTAATTGTTGTGCTTTTTGTATGCGATTGTTTTGTGACTTTGTGATTTTGGTATGTAACTTCTTGTGATTTCAAGGAAGGTGTACGAAAAAAATCAGTGAATCGCCCCTCGGCCTAATCAGCGCTAGAAATCAAATTCAAATCGCTCCTGCGTGTCTGCACTGTTAGCTCCTACACAGCATTCATCCTCGTTGCAAACTTCCTCTTAAAATATGTCATGTCTTATATAATATGTGTTGGGCTGGTTTCAGAAATTTCCTTAACTGGAAATCTTTCATTTTGTTACATTCAAACTTGTTTCGATAGAAAAATCACAAAAATTTGATGATTTTAAGAAAGATCAAGCTTTGTGCAAAAGTAGGATATTTGTCGAATCACTGCTCTGAAAACCAGGGAATCGAATCACAAACCTTGAACAAATTTTACAAATTCCTTCGTGAGAATTCCTCTCTGCACTCTGAATCAACTATCTGACGTAAGACTGACCATTTTCACGCACTGTTAGAATGTGCCATGCACTTGACACCGCCTTCTGTCTGAAACTGCACACAATTAATTTGTGCACTGCCCCTAACGGCACTTTGTGGTTCTGTCAGGGCTATATCAAATAGAATGTGTGTCTATTAAGTTTATTGATATGAATACGATATCAAGTTGACCCCCAATGCTTAAAAATGCATAAAGATATAAGCTGTAAAGTTTGAATAACATAGAAACACATGGGAAATTTTTGTGTGCAATTCATATTCCAGTTCTCAAATTAAAACCCCGTCATTAGACCACAAATTTGTGCTTAGTGGTTCTTGAGTGAAGATAAAAGTTTAACTATTTCCGAATGTTCTAATGGATTATAAGCCAAAAGTAACTTCATTACAGTAGACATTGTCTCGTTTTGAAACCACGTGGAATACAGTAAAGTCCTGCCTTTAAGAAACCCATTTGACAAAAACAGCCCAAAAAAAGGCATTTATACTGTGGTATAAGGCTGCGTTTACACGAGGCTGGCCGAGTGTTTGGCCACCCAAATATTTGGCCACTATTTCTTCCCGTTTACGCCCAGCCGACCTTCACTCGGTCACCTAGGGAAGTGGCCTTCATGCGAACTGAGCCGGTCAAATTTGTGAGCGGCCTTGCATAAACGCCCTAAGCGAACGAAAATTTGTACGGTACAGACGGTACCACAATCGAGGATGGAATACGTTGAATAGGAGGCCAATGTAATATGGTCCTTAGAGAAACTGGCGCCATATTGCTAATAATAATAGTGATGCGCATGCCCATAAAAGATGGCCTGCCTCGTGTAAACGCGAAGCCATACCGACCAAATGAGTGTGCGGTACAGCCACGTAGCCAAATATTCGGCTGACCAAGTACTCGAAAGGCCCCGTGTAAACGGAGCCTATGAAACACTTTATATATCCAAAAGATCTGTCATAGTTGTTAAGAAAATATATTTGTTAAGAATATTCACATACATACATGAAGGAAACTAAGAGCTTGGACGAGTACTGAAAGTGTCTTGAGACATTTCTGAGACATTTCTGAGCCATATTGGAGCATTTCAACTGCAGAAGCAATATAATGTTGCTATATACCTTTGTAATGGAAACTGAGCGCAAATCAGGCTGGCTCTAGTTCCTTGAAGAGAGGTACTTCATCCATCAAAATAAACAGAGTTCAATTGTGTTTAAAACATAAACTAACTCAAGATTAGTTAATATTACTCAAGAGTAAAGGTTCAACAACATATTAACTATGATATCCTTGCATTTAGCTTCTAAAAGTTTCTTGATACTTCAGTGCCTGATTTTCGTAAAAGTTTTGCATAAACTAGTTTCTTATGAAAAGGTACCCATGCCACATCCATCCTACTCATTCCTTCAGGCTTCAATGCTTGGCTGCATACTTTATCTTCCAACTCTACCATAAGAGACAATAATTTTTTCAGTTTTATTCAAAGAGCTTTGGGGTCCTTTGCGGGCATAAAGTTTGCCCTCAGCAGCAGAAAGATGGATTCAAAGTATCAAACTATGAAGTCCCGTTTCCAAGTTTACGTTTCTTTATAAGAAACTAGGATCAGGCTTTAGCACTAAAAGTTTCTTAATTAGTTTCTTGTTTTTTGAATGCGTCAGTGTGGATCTCATTTTGAATCAGTGTGGTCGCTAACACAGATACAGATATGTTTCTTGAAATTTAAAACATTATAAAGGAATAAACAGTGTTCTGTTATGTTGAATACACAACATGGTTCGTTAATATTGCTCAAGAATAAAGGTCTAACGATATATTTGCTATAATATCCATGCTTTTTACTTTAAAAAGTATCTTCATACTTCTCAGACATAGTACTAGAGTTTCTTAAAATTTTGGCCATCTTAGTACTAGTTTCTAGTTCCTTATTAAGTAGTTTCTTATAAAAAACGTGTACGCCAAATTCGATTTTGAGACGGTCTGATCTAGCAGCATGCTTTGTCTATTGATCAAATGATTCCATGATTTTTTCTTCTGGTCTCTTTCACAAACCAAAGGGCTTTGGACTTTTACCACTGGCTGTAACCACAGGCACATATTCATAAAAGAGTGTTCTGCACGATGACTGTTTCACTGAATTCACGACTAACTACACCACTACATGACCCGTTGCCTTGTTCCCTTGCTTTAACTGATTGATAGATGTCGCCGAGACTGTTACTGAACAATAGAGTTTTCGTATGTTCCACAAAAGAGTTTGGATCAAGTGATATTTCTATATCTTTTATTCGAAAGGTTCAGCTAAGCGGCGTTAGAACTTCTATGTCTATTGTGTAAAATTCGAAAATTCGTCAGATTTCTGCAAAATGTATGGAAATATCGCTCAGCCAAGCATAGACGTAGGAACCGGGGTGGCACTGGGGGCACGTGCCCCCCAAGACTTTGCAATAAACAAAGAAGTGCCCCCTTTTTCTTAAGGAAAAAGTGCCCTCGAAGTGTGGTGCCCCTCCAAGTTTGAGATGCTTCCTACGTCCCTGCAGCCAAGTATAGACCGACGGCGTGACCCCCGTACTTTCTCAAGTTTTTTAATGTGACCTCTTTACTTTCACTCATACACTCGCACAGGTAGAAGCCATTACCATCATCCAATTCAATATGGAGAAATGAACCTGATTTGGTCAGTCTACAGCCCAACCCAGACTTATTGGTTGAACGATAGCTGAAAGCTGAAAGGCATATTGTTGTGCACTCCCACAGCAAGACCAGCATCTAAATATTCTTGAGATACAGACGTCAGTTTGCTCTTCAAAGTTTCATTAATCACTTTCAGGTCTCCGAAAGTTGCAGAGATGCAGACGATCTCTTGCATAGCTGTCATTTTGTGCCTGCTGCATGATGTAATTGACTGACGTAAATCGAGGTTGGGCAACGTCTGCGAATCGATTTAGGTTGCAGAATCCGACATCAATCATTTCAGAAGCAATACAGTCACATTGCTTTCATATATTTTCACTCATGACATAGCCAGACTTGCCCCAAGTCTATTTCGTCATAAAAATTGGGAAAGGGATGAGCGAATATTTTTCATCAGGAAATATCAAATAGACCTATACACTGGGTACCAGAATCTCTCTAACTTTTCTTTTAGAGAGAGTCCTGTACCCAGAGTAATAGACTCACTACAAATGAAGAAATAGACTTGGGGCAAGTCTACAGAGTCGCTGGTGAGTAACAAGAATAATCCCGTTTCAAAGGTCACTGTTCCTGTGTCTCAAGGCAGTTGTATTGGTAAGTTTATCATTCAATAGAAGACTTGTCAAAATAGACTCATACTTGACTCAAATCATGAGCAGTTAGACATTGCAGTTATGTTTCAGTGTATTTGCTTAGGCTGGGGAAAAATTAGTAAGAAACGAAACTCTTCAGTAATATCTGTTACTGAATTAAAATTCTTCTACTTTTCAGTTATGTGCACTTCTTTTCTAAAGAGCATGGATTTGAACACAACTTGAGACAAGAAAAGAAACGAACATCGAAATGCTTGATTTTCGTTTATCATTTTGGGGGAATTTCACTCCTTGCGCACGAGATTATTTTTTCCTGACCACTCTCACGTGATGCACGGATTTACTTCTTTGCAACCGCCTCCGGAATATTATTAGGAATGACAACTACAACAACAATGAAACACAAAACCGCTGACCAGCCACTTTGTTATGAAACCTTTCCGGTGTTGTCGACTGCCAAACAAATATCTGAACCAGAACACATGATCCGATCACCGTGCAAGAAGCAGAGGATCTTCCTGTCTGGTCCTGATTCAATTGGTGTTCCACGGTCAATTCGGTGCGCCTTGATCGATCGGTGTTCCCAGGGCAGTAATCGCTATTTCTTCTGCTGCCAGATTTGTTTACACCGGCAAGCGAGTGAAGCAGTTATGCAAACCTTCGAGAAGAATCAACATTAGAGGGAAGAAAATCGATCGAAATGATTGGAAAAGTTTCATGGTTTTGAATTCCTTTTTGAGAAGAAGAAGCCATTCATTCTGCGTGCTTTGGTGATGAAAATAAAAGTGTGGAAGCAGGACCTGCAGAAATTGCGCCTTGTGTGTTCATTTGTACGTGACCTTGCTTATGCAGGCGACAACGGACCATGAAGGAACAAGGTAGACGATTTGCCTTGCCACCATGAAGACGACCCCTTTTTAATAATAAATGTTGTCCTTGGGTAATGATCTTTTGTTCTTACTACAAGTCTAGTTGGTTTCAAGTGAAACAAGCGGCCTAAACCGAAGAAAACATAGCAGGACCGCATCGCTCTTGGGAAATTTGTGGCCTGAGTGTCAAGTTTTTTTACTTCGTGCCTGTGGCAAACCGCCGACTAGGTTTGCCTAGTCCCGCGTGATTCGTGGCGTAAATTGCAATATTTTAGTCAATAAGAAGTTGATGAATTCTGCCTGGCTACAGTTATTATTATCATTTGGTTGCTGATGAATGATCTCCTCGATTTTATTCGAAATGACTACGGAATCAGCTAGGTTATCACCACGGATAAATCGCTGTAATGGCAGTGCAAGTCCTGAGCAAGGCAGCCCACGAAATAATAACGAACAGTCATTACACATCGTCGTTGAACCCCAACCTGATGGTCACATGAATATGATACATTTAGTGAGCCCTTTAAATGGCCAAGTATTTTCATCATACCTCGCTGAAAATGGTGCCTGCATCGAAATACAGCCTGGTGTTGTTTTTAGAGTGCCATTCCCGCAAGAACATGGCTACAGAACTTTCCCTCCACAGCAGTTTCCACAGCAACCTCCTTTTCCCCCTAATGTCGTTCCTTGTGGTATACAGATGCCTGGAAATTTGTTTCCCCCAAGAGTGGGGTCTGCCCCTAGAGGGGTATCCATTCCAAGAGGTACTAACCCTGTTGATTATTTTCCGAGTGCCAATTGTCCTGTTCACGGTTCACCGAATGCTTCAAATGGTTTTCAACAAAGCACTGGAGAAGACAATCGACTTGAAAGGAGACGAGAAAAACTTCAGAGAAAGTGGAGAGAAAAGCAACCTTCAGGCTGCAGTTGCCAGCTCTACGATCAAAATAATCAGACCTCAAAAATGGCATCGAATTCAAAAGGACGAAGGGAGATGAAAATGAATGGCCCGCCTTCTTCTGCTGTTGATACAAACCCAACTGAAAATGGAGGTAAGTCTTCATAGCTCCTCAGATTTAACAAACACAGGAAATTACCCTGATTAGTTAATGAATTAACAATATAACCAAAAAGGTTCTTGAAAAGATCATGTAACCAAAGGTTATAATTTTGAGAGGGTTATTCGTTATTTCATAGCGATCAGATCTTATAAAAGTTTCCAACAGGACCTGCTGAAGAATAGTTTTAACCATCATCGACTTAGGCCCATACAGGTAAAATTGTATGAAATACTGCATAGCACAATATTGTGGTATTTATCGTTACTAATGCAGTATTTCTCATTTCTTCCGATAAAACAAATGGTATATGATACCATGGACGTCTGTGGCAATTTTTGTATCATTTCATGGAGAACTGCATGCAGTATTATTTGTTTATGAAATGCTATTTGTGTAGCATTTGATGTTAGTTTTACCTCTGTGCCCACAATAGTCGATCTTTGGTTGGTCTTATGTTCAGACCGCAAGAATCCCTGCCCAGTTCTGCTTGGCCCAGAAGCTTTCCAGCTTGATTATCCCCCCACAGCATCGCCAATGAATTGGATATTTTGATAATTGAGAGGAATAAGTCCTTTCTATCCATACATGCTTTTTTAAACAGCACGCTAGGCCCTAATATATCGCATGTTGTGAAAAATTTCCGGTGACAGGAATTTTATTTCACTCCATTTATGATGTCGCGTGCTATATGATGAAGATGACATGTTGACAGTTTTACTTGGCCTGATTCCATCTCCACAACAAACAACTAATAGCTTCCAGATTCCCATTAAAATCTCTGGGGATTACAGACAGCAAAGCTAATGTTTTCCAACCAAAATGTTCCTGAAAAACAGGAAGTTTTCCCTAAAGGCTCGCAAAACTCAGCGAAGGGCAAAGTGTCACGGTCCTCATTTGTAACAGGATTACGTGGCTAATAGAAGTCCTCTTTTGTGTCTCAGAGGATACTTTAAATTCCAATTAGTGCCATTGGAAGATTCCCACAGTTGGGTTATGGTTTGACAGAATTTGTGATTGGAATGTCTTGTGGATATTTTATGGTGTATGGCTTTTATACTGGGTTGTATTGTCTGGTCGTTGTGTCTCCTCAATTGGATATTGTCTCAAAATAGATTAAGTTTCCTTCTTTGAATATTTTCCATACACTGTATCAACGAAAATTGGGTCCCTTGGAAAACAACCAGTGTTCTCATTATAAAGATTTTGGAATCCTTGTAAACATGACATCTACTGTCTTGATGCAAAACTTGTGAAAATGCTGGAAAACTGTTTGCATGAAGTGAAGTTTTACAGAAGTATGTTACTGGGGGAAATTTGAATCAATTGGGAAAAAATTCCCCAGCTATTTGAAGAGGAAACTTAATGAAAGTTCTGATTACTTGCTCATAAAGATAAATTTGAATATTGGTACAATTTTTTCTACTCATTGCTGAAAAGCAAAATATGTACAGACAGTATTTGTTTTCCTGTCCATGAAATTTGAATTTTGCATTGTTCAGAAAGGTTTGTTTGTTGATGAGATATGAACAGGCCGCAGAGTTTGTAGAATATGGAATCAGCTGATTATCATTAAGCTGTGAAATTTATGGATGGTAGAAAAAATTGTTTTCATTCATTTTGCATTTGGTAGACATCATGTATTTTTCTTTTCTTTGAATTTCTTAATGACATCTCAATAAATGGTTGTTTTTTATACAAATTTTTGGGAGCTAAAGAGATGGAAAAGTTATGTGGAAATTTGATGGAAATGGGATTTCTGAAGTCCTGTTTATATATTGAAATGTTTTCTCTGTCAGAATATTTAGATTATGAGAATAGTTTCTATTCACTGTTACCAAGAGATACAATCCCCCACAACTTTTTGTCCCTGAAATATTTCAGAGCAGGATACCTGCATGCTGAGTATAGGCATCCTTTTCAGGGAAAATTTTTGAAAATATTTCCAAAACTGATTCACAGTTTGATCAGCTTGTGCAGCAAGGATTTTGTTAAACTGATAAAAATCAGCATCAAACAATTTATCACATGTTCGTTGCCCTTTTTCAGGTATAAAACTAGATGTCGCATGTGAGGGGGGGGGGAATAACTCCTAAAAGGGACCTGGTATACATATGCCTGGTTTTTTGGGTCATGGACCTGGTATATGATATGTTGCCTGTTTTTCGGTCATATTTTTATGAAGTTTTGCCTGGGTTATGGGTCTGTTTGCGATACTTTGCCCTGGTTTGGGTCTGCTTGATGAAGATTGTCCAAAGTTATGCGTGAATTTTGGCTTTCAGTGCAGCAGTAAATGAAACATCTGGTTGTTCTCTGTTCTATCATTGGTTACTGAGAGTCACACACAAAGGTCTAACTTCTCCATCCTAATTTCCACCCTTCTTGCTGTTAACTTACTCATAATCCAGCCAATGGACCATGAGCAGGATGACAAACAAGCCCATCAAACAATGAAAACCATAAGTTTGTCAGCAATGAAAGGAGGTAAGTTCCAAGGACCATAACTGAAGTCAAGTAAACTGAAGTTGGCATATTCAATGGTGCATTTCTTTGTGTAACCTCAGATCTGTAACATTATTTTGAAGGAATTTAGCTCTACTAATGGTAGATGGCGTACTTAACAGGATTCTTGAAAATTTTTTGCCCTGGTTATGGTGTAGTTTTAAAGGAGCTGCCCTGGTTATGGTGTAGTTTTAAAGGAGCTGCCCTGGTTATGGGGTCCCTTTTTCAAAATCTTGCCCTGGTTATGGGTCTACCCTCTGGATTGTCACAGGCACATGTATACCAGGTCCCATACAGGAGTTACCCCCCCCCCCCCTTTTCACATATTCATGCATTGGTTTGGAATCATTCATATGCATATACTGCATACATTAGATACATAATGCATCAGACTATAAGACTGCTCTTTTTCATAATTTCCTGAATGGAGAGAAAAGACTACAGAGAAAGTAAAGGGAGGGAGACATTCAAAATATGTAATGGGAAGGATCACCGTGACAATTGAGCATTGACTCTGAAGTGAACTACCCAGGAAATCTACATTCAACTATAGTCTAGATTCCTTTTTGGTGTAGTTTGCTGGGCAGGCTTCAAGTTTCATCCTGCATGCAGGCTAAGAAGAGGCCTTTTAGGACATCACATCATCATCATACTTTACAGGCAGCATTTTTTGTTTTTAAGAGTTTACATTCCAAGTCAAAAGTTGAGAAAATTGTAAGAGTTTACAGTAAAGTCAGACAATCATTCCTCTCTATCCTGTAAGATTATAATGTGTCACTAGTGTTAAGCCCCAGTCACTCCACCAGTCAAAATCCTGCACAGATAGATGGGCTGCCAAAAATGGCTTCTGTTTTAAACAGAGGAAAGAATGGTGATTATGTTTCATGCTATAGCTACAAATTTTTCTGAAAATTTTGACAGAGTGTGTTTTGGCAGGATATTCAGGCTTTTCTTTCAAGGATTTACCTGTGAACTAGCATAGGGAAAGATGGGAATCTTTGAGAACTCATTTGTTTCTTTTTGTGCAGAGCTGTCTCTTTGTGGCAATTGCTGATTGGCAAATTCTAATTTACTCCATTGAGGGGCTTTTAACACCAGTCTGCAGGGTGGTAGTAAGCAGCTCAAACTTGGGGGCATGACACTACAAGGGCAATTTTAATTTATCTAAAGGGGGATTACCTGAAAAATGGGCACTTAATTGTTTATTGCAAAATATTGGGGGCACCTGCCCCAAGTGTCCCCAGTTCTTACATACAGCTATGAGGGTCTGTTTTATCCACCATATAAATAAATAAATTGAAGCCAAATCCCCATTTCGGAGCAGTTACCCAATTGGGTAACACTAGCTGATGCTAAGTTTTAGCAAGTCATCACTTTTATAAATTCCTTTATCCCTGGGCAAGAAATTTTTGAAGGGTTTTGTTGATATTTTTCAACACTTCGTATTTATTTGCATCTAAACAAGTCTTTTTTACCTTGGGTTTTCGATAAAAACATGGACAATCCCATATGTGTTCAATATATTCCTCATGGAACCCACATCTCCTGCAAAGAGAATCAGTGTATTTTCCTTTGTAGTTTGCTCTTAGGTCAACCATGTTTAGTTTTAGTTTCAGCAGTGATGAGGCTTCTTCACACCTCAGATACTCTTTCATTTCAAACTTACTACCCTTGATAAATCTAAGTTTAGTTTTCTTATTATCTTTAATATTAGTCTCTATGATTTTGACCATTTTTTCTTTAACAATTTTCTTCCATTGCTCTTTGGTTAGGTTTTTGATCTGACATTCTTTTAGGTTAATATCAATCATTTTTAGGTCACTAATTACTTCTTTATACCAACAGTTTGGGAAATGTAGCCTTTTTTGCTCTTCATAAACTTTCTTGGTCAATCTACTTTCATTCATGTTTAGAATCTTATGGAAGTATATTAATCTTTTCTCTTTAATTCTGAATTCCATAGGCATCAAGCCACATTCAAGGACTATTCCATCATATGGCATTGATTGGGGTAGAGAGTTAGTTATTGTTACAGCATCTTTTTGCAATTTTTCTAGGTCTTTAATTTGCTTCTTAGTTAAATTAGTCCATGTTTCGCATGCGTACAGAACTTTGGGTATCAAAATTGCTTCAATCAACTTTATACTGTGGCCTGTGTTATTTTCATGGTCCAGGAAAATGGTGGCAACAAAGGCCAACCAAGAGACAGCAAGGCATCCAAGATCTTGTAAAAATTGGGAAATAGTACTTTTTTGAGAAAAACTTCCTAAAAATCCTTTTGGTTTCAAAAACTTCATCGTAACCCTGTTTCAAACCTTTTCTGTGGTCTATTAGTATTGTGGAATACAATGCTTGTGTGAGGGGGTAAGCCACAAAGAGGACGCTGTGATGGTGTTTTTGAAATGTGCCGGATCATCGCAGTGACCTCTTCGTGGCTTGCGCCCCTGCAGAAGTAATTGTATTCCTGGATGCTGATAGACCACAGAATAGGCTTGGAGCAAGTCTATCACAGTCAAGAAAGTAACATAAACATAAACCATGCATTGTATGTGTGGCCTGTGTTATTTTCATGGTCCAGGAAAATGGTGGCAACAAAGGCCAACCAAGAGACAGCAAGGCATCCAAGATCTTGTAAAAATTGGGAAATAGTACTTTTTTGAGAAAAACTTCCTAAAAATCCTTTTGGTTTCAAAAACTTCATCGTAACCCTGTTTCAAACCTTTTCTGTGGTCTATTAGTATTGTGGAATACAATGCTTGTGTGAGGGGGTAAGCCACAAAGAGGACGCTGTGATGGTGTTTTTGAAATGTGCCGGATCATCGCAGTGACCTCTTCGTGGCTTGCGCCCCTGCAGAAGTAATTGTATTCCTGGATGCTGATAGACCACAGAATAGGCTTGGAGCAAGTCTATCACAGTCAAGAAAGTAACATAAACGCATATTTCTAATGATCATTTTGTCAGAAGGTCTTGCCCCAGAAGCCATATTTTCCCACAACGAGGAGAACAAAACTTCTTTCAGGAACATGCCCAACACTGATTCTCTGTCTCTCCTGGCTCAGGACTGTTCAATCTGGATTCCTGTTTTGAATTGGGAAAGAGAAATCATTGTCTCCCAATGTCCATGATCCAGAATTTCTCGAATTTCCAAGAATTGAATTTAAAGAAGTAAAAAGATTATCTTAAATGATTTGACCCAAAAATTCATCTTCATTTCCCCTCAAGACCAGTCGATTGTTTTTTGTTCATTCAGTGTTTTCAAAAGGTTTCCTTTTATAATTGTATCTGTATCAAGAAGCTCAATTGACACTGTTCATTGGAGATAAGGTTTTGGAATAGGAATGAGATGCATAGATAAAACCCTTAGCTCAGCATATCATTATGTGTTTGCAAAGTGTAAGTGCATTATTTATGTATGTCTGTATTGAACAGCCTGGTTCCCTGCGTCACCTTGACCCCCAGAGGGGGGGACTTGGTAGTTCAAGGTGACGTATCGGTTGCAAAATGTTGCAGAACCCTAAACCCGTAGCGGTAGGAAAATAGCCATAGTAGCTTTTAGCCTAAGCGGTAGTAACTTTACCCGGGGGAGGTACTTCTCAATAAATTCATACGGGGATGTGCGCCGCAAGAATTTCTGCTACGACCCAATCCCAGAAATTTGGTCCGATATTGATACCCAATCCCAGAATTTTTGTCAGATATTGATACCCAATCCCAGAATTTTGAAGAAGTAGCAAAAACATTTCGACGTCAAAGGGATAAGGGATCGAGGGCTGGGAACGACAAGTTTTGTTCCAAGTGGCCATTAGAACGAAGTTCTGATCGAAGCACGTTTTTAAACACAAAACATACATGAAATCCGTTCACCAAAACTGACCACGTGTTGCTCGAAGAATTATCCAGTTGTACCTTCATTCAGCACCAATAACCAGAATGTTGAGTATAGCAGTAAACCCCAATCCCAGAAAATTCCAAGTGAAAGTATATCCCAATCCCAGAATTTTCAGGCCAAAAACTACCCAAAACTGGCGCACATCCCCGTCTTACCCCATAGTGAAGTACCCCCCTCCCCCCGAGTAACTTTAAAGCCTAGGCGGTGGTAACTCGCTGCCTAGGCGGTTGTAACTTTCTCTGTAAGCAACAATAACAATAGGTTTATTGTTCCAGAAACAATAGTGTTATTGTATAGCAGACATGAGCAAGAAAGTGACTTCTGTTTACTTTGAAATAGTACAGGTGTAGGAGTAGAGGTAGGATTGGGATGTGGGAACCTTCTTCTGGTGTGAGCATATTACAGTATGCTCAATGGTCAATCGTTGATCAGAAATTAATTGCGATTTCTTTATATCAGCTTGCATAGCGTGAGGAGACTGAATAACTGGTTGATCTCTATCGTTAAAGAACCTTACTAACAACAATTCAGTTCGTCAAACTTTCGTAAGTCTCCATAAACTAATCTTATCAATTTTCACAACCTTAGGTAAGCGGTAGAGATTTTGAAAATCTTTTGACCCTAAGAGGTAGTAAACTGCAGAATTTGATACTCTAAATTTTGCAACGGGTACATCACCTTGAACTAGCAAGTCCCCCCGGGCCTTGACTGCGTTCGCATTAGGGTGCTGGGAGGGTGCTGGGCGGAAGGGAAGCGTTTTCCGTGGAGCCCAGTCTACCTAGCGAAAATGACGTCAGGGAACCAGACTGCCTTTTGAATTTATCTAAAGGCTCTTGGGCAGCCTGCTGCAACCCTGTTTTGAAAGATGGACTCGTTCCATGCTGCATGAAATGGTGGAGTGTCTGGGCCTGTCTGCTTGCATGGAGTGTCAGGGGAATTTGCAAGCGGCCTCGTAAGTCCTTTTTCCTTATTTTCGGCTATGCATAATCGTATTTTGGCCGAACAGCTATATTTCTCAACTTTTTATGAAAGGTGCCAGGGCTTTGCCCAAGTTGTCTTTGGCAAGTCGACAGGCAGTACAACGCGGGGGGGGGGAGTGTTCTTCCATCGTGAAGGTACGTTGGGAATTGCCGCCCGCAAGGTTAGTCTTTTTCGGACTTCTAGCTTGGCCAAGGGTATACTTTTTGACAATTTTAGTCTGGACAAGGGTACGCTTTTTAGCAATTTTCGTCAAAGAAAGTTCAAATTTTGGTAATGCCTGTATTAAAGCTCAAAATTTTGATGACTTTGGTCTAGAGGAGACAAAAATTTGGCAATTTTAATCTAGAAACTCCAATTAATGGGACTTTTGATATAGAATTTAGTCGAGCAAAGGGCAGCTATCATTTTCACAAAAATTGGTTTAGCCAACGGTACCATTTTGAAACTGTGGACGGCACACACCTACGCCAACCTTGATGCAACGGCCATCTCCTGCGTCGATAAATCGGTCGACGGTTGAGATTGCGAGAAGGCCGTTTGGGGCCTGGGAACGAGGTTGACCCCTACCCGAAATTCAGCCGAACACCCCCGTGCGATTCAACAGCCTTGTTGAGGATATTAGAAACCAATTTTCAGTGGTATGAAGTTCAATGTAATTGGATGTTGTAATTTAGCTAAGAGTATGCTTCAAGACTTCAAGCCAGGTAGCTTGTTGAAATATACATCCCCGAAAATTCAACGCCATTATAGTTTAAATCCACAGAGGAATACAATCGGCATAACGGAAAAACCAGACCCAGGACCGGTAGGATCGGATCCTAACGGACCAGACCCCTATGAATACCCATACATTTCCATATTACCAGATAACAGATTGGGTATATTCATAACGAGCTTCTTGCTCTTTGTACGCATCAGAGCTCCCTGAGGTGTAAAATTGTATTATTATAAGAAAGCCAACATGGAGACTTTATCGGTAAACTGGTTTTGGTAGCGTTGATTGGTATTAGCTTTTCAATTTCGCGTTTCCAGAATCTTGGTCTGGAAAGCAATATGAATCTCGTTCTGAAGAAACCAAAGAAAACTGCATGGCCTTTCTAGACTATAGGCTATGCGTGAGTCTTCGTTCCTTCAACAGCTTTTATCTTTCTATTAGATAATTTATATACCTTATGGTGCATTCTTGCATTTGATGACGTATCCACAGGTTATTGTTATTTTCAGCGATGATTGTATTGGTCTTGTCTTCTTTTGGACTAAGATTTCTGCGCTGGCATTACAAACTCACTATGGAAAGGAAATGTTTATTCCTCAGGGGCTTGGTCCGTTAGGGTCCGGTCCTACTGGTCCTGGGTCTGGTTATTCCGTTATGCCGAATACAGTCAGAAATAGATAAAATGATCAAATTTTGATGACGACCTGATTAGTCTTTTTCAAAGGTTTCACCAATTTTGGGTCACGCAATACTCTCCTAACCCAACCCAAATTGGACCCTTCCACAGAATGGAACACAGCAAGAATAGTACCGGTTACAAATCGGAACATACTACCCGGAAGCCTTAGGCCAATGCTGTCTAATTTCCGCTCTGTTGTTTTGCTAATTTTTCCATGTAAAAATAGTTTTTGTTACGCAAACAGCTGTTTGCAGAATGTGGAAATATGAATGTAGCTGTTGGAGGTAGCGGTTGGTCTAGGAAGGGCCTGTCAGAAACAGGAAAATAACCATCACTAGTCCGTTTAAGATAAGATACCCTGAGAGCCAGACCCACCCAGAAGGAGCGGCGTCTGTCATGTGCTGGTTTGGTTTCATTGGTTTTCATGACATATAGATAGCGCCAAACCCTGTGTGTTTTTAGCCTGTGAACAGGCCTTATCTGGAGGCCTTATCTGGGAGCTGTGGAGGAGGGAAAGAGAGGAAAGGGCCTGTAGCAATGGGCAACATTTTCGAATCCCATATACCCGATTTTTTTTCTAAGAAACTATTACTAAGATGGCCGAAATTTTAAGAAACTCTGGTGCTATGTCTGATAATAACTAAGAAACTTTTCAAAGTTAAAAGCATGGATATTGTAGCAAATAGATCGTTTAACTCGCAAGCTCAGTCTGTACTTTTAAGACCTCGGGCTTTATATTTTCCTGTACAATGACAAAACCGGTTAGTATGAGTTTTATTACCTGACATCTTCTAAATTTTGACTCGCATTTCATCAAACACATTTTGTTCAGTCATGTCGTTTGAGTTCAGTGCAAATCTCACAGGCCCAGGCCTAAAGCAGTTGCTGTGGCGATAAAAACGCGTCATTGTATCGTATTGTACTGTACAAGGCTACGGGAAACCCGCCGGAAATGTGTGATTAGCCAATAGCAATGGCGGGATTCTGTATTGCCTCGTTTTTGAAACTTTTAAGGCACTACGTACGAGCTACATTACTAAACTACGAGGACGATACCACGGAGTGCAAGAGACCATCTCAAAAACTCCGCAGTCATTAACATTGAGATACACATGAACTTTACTGATAATTACTAAGGTCCGTTTCGCTTTGCATGTTGGGCTTGTTGCACTTGGGCAAGCAGGTCATTTCAAAAAATGGCTAAACTGGAGATTCGATCACCGATTAGAATGCATTTGTATCCAATGAGCCTAACATCCAATGCGAAACAAACTTGCAAGCAAAAGAACTAACTGGAGAACTAGAACTAGTTTTTCATCCTTGCATTTATGTTTACGACGAAATTTTCCTCTTCTTCGCTGACAGTATTCCACACGGTCAATGTATCGGCCTAACTTATTGTTGAGCCAACATCAAAATGGACTCGGTAACTGTGCCTGGCTTTTCGAAATTTTTTGTCCGGAAACAAAAGTTTTTATCAGACCAATGAAATACTGCGCTTGCATTAAAATGAAACTTTTCATCGTTACCCTGGTTTTTAAAATTTTTCATTGTTTTGAAAACGATAAATAATTCTCTCTCCAGCAGAAAAGGCAAGTTCGTCAAGTTTTTTGGTATGATTCAAAGCCAACGCCTTTAGATCGACGTGGTTAATAGTTTTCCGGGAAAATACTCCCAGGGTGTGTTATTTCCACTTCTATTGTGGAAGTAACTTGGCTTTGTAAAATTAGGCCTGTTTGGGATTTTCCTCTTTGTTTGCTCCCAGCGTGTACACCGCACAGTTTTTAAGCTTTTTAGACCGATTTTCAAAACACATGTAGAGCAGAAACACGAGAATAGCTGAAACATGCTTTTTCACTACGTATTTAGCTAAATCGGAGTGGATATTTTGTTTTTCACCACGATTCTGCCGATAATGTTAGAAAAATTGTGTTGGTTAATAAAAGGCCTAAGCCTTCCACGTATGACATATGAATATAGCTGAGCTGTTTATTCAAAAGATTATTGCGAGCACAGGCGGCGTATGAGCTTTATACTTTAACCCTAATCCATATGGGCTTTTTTCGAGCTACCATTTATGGGGGGGGGGTTCTTTCCACCCCCCTCTGAAAACACCCTTAGCCTCTTCAGAATTCAATACAACTTGGCACCGTTATAGATCAGGTAGTTTCTAGCATGTAGCATAATTTGGGTGTGGCTGCCACACCTTATGACGTCACAGTGACGTCATGAAGTTGAAAATCTCTGAAAATCAGGTTTCCAAGTTAAATTTGAATTTAAGGAAGGTTGTGCATAAACATTTAGTAGTTTTTGGTTCAATTTCGCCACAAATTTGATATAAAAATATAATTTCATTGAAATTAATGCCTTTGGAGTGATATTTTGGCAGAAATTAGCCAATTTGAATGACGTCATTCATGTAATTAATTCTTTCTCAGTAAAAATAGGGAAAAAGAAGCTGCAAAGTGGTAATACTCTATTACAAACGTATCATTGGAGTGTTTTCAATTGAAAAATTCTGAAAATATTCAAAAAATTTGCTAATTTGCCCAAAATGGCGGCCAAAATGACGTCATTATCAAAAAATGCTGACGTCATCAAATTCCAGAAATTCCTGTATCAACTTAAAGCTCTTCCTTTACTGATTCATTTGCTGTATGATACTTTATAATTTGATCAAATCTTTCCATTGAAATCATCAAAAACAATGATTTGTTTGCTATTTGCCTCCAAATATGGGCATGTCACGTGACTTTTAAGCTCTATTGTTTGAAAATTTTTGGTCAAAATGTGGCGAATAGATAATTAGCAAAAGTCAGAGTGGTTTGGGGACATAGTTGATGTCTTTTAAAAACGCTGCAAGAAAAACCTCGAGGGGGTGGAAAACACCCCCCATGCGGATTAGGGTTAATAGAATTGAGATCTGAGATTGGGAAAACCATTGTGGTAATTCAATTCAATGAGTTTTCATTTATTTCATACCCTCCCAGAGCCTGATAAAAATTGTTTTCTCTCGTTTTTCTTTTTTTTCTTTTCATTTTTTGTTTAATTTTTATCGGGCCCTGGTACCCAGGGTATTTATATTTCATAACCTTGTGATTTAATTGTTCTTCTCAATTATTTCCGTTGTTTCAAAGAGGCATTGTCACCCAGGGCTCCGTGCGAGGACACTAGGCTCACTCCATGAGGACCCTCAAGTTTCGCTCTTATCGTTGAGTTGGATTGTTGCTGTTGTTGTTACGCCGCTGGCCTCATAATCGAAGGTTTGTAAAATTTCAACTGATGGAAATGCTCTGAAATGCATTTTAAGCCAATCCAAAGGGCGTAATCGAAAAAATTTTGAACTTGCAGGGGGCCTTATTTCGCGGTTTCGTTCATAGGCCTCCAGAACCTCTCAGCGGCCCTGAAGGTCATTACAATGTCTGAATTTTTCCAGAGAAGGAATCAGTCGTTATTTCAAGAAGGATTATCAATACATGTTTCAAATTCTTTGATGCTGGTGCTTTTAAGATATCAAATTTACCTGAATAAGCCTATCTAATCGGCCAGATATTGTGTACATTTGTAATAAAAATATGTGAATCAGGTCTACTTAAACACATTGACCTGGGAGAGTAGAAGTTCTCAACCGCAGCATAAGCCAGATGAATACCTTAATCCAGATCTTAGCAGTTTTGCCGCTGCGAATGTCATACATGGGCGTAGCGTCGGGCTCGATAAACCACCTTGTTATTCAGAAACGTTTTACTGGATCGAAGTATGTTTCGATTACTGTAAAACTCTATTCAACCCCTTCTCTATTGAGCCCCTCCCCATTGAGCAAAAATAATAAAAGAGCCTCCTTCTCTAATAAGCCCTCTCTCTATTTATTAAACCCCCCTCTGGAGTATCCGAAATTGAATGAGCCCCCTGGGGGCTTTTTAGAGCTTTTACGGTAAGTGCCCCCAAATAGGATCCTTCAATAAAGCATCCCCTTCTCTCTAGCTGCCCCTTCGATCACGTGACCCTAAAAGACGTCGACTTTGTATTAGTACCGTGGCCTTAAGGAATTGCAGTGCCAAATTACTGCCTGTTAAAATCATTTTATTACAACAACAGCAACAGTATTCATCCTTTTATGTGGACTGGTATCTAATGTGGCGTAATTGTGTTTCAGTTGATGCTCGCCCTCGCTGCAACCAGCTCAGACTGCGCTCACACGATGCCAGAAAATCTTGAAAACGGTGCAAAATGTGAGGGCTAGGCCTACACGGAAGAGTTTTGTCGGCAGATTTTGAAAACGGTAGATTTTGAAAACGGGACTTTAACCGGCACTTTTTGAGAAGGCATTGTGTAGACAATCGAAAATGATGAAGATGGCACATTTTTCAACGATTTCAAAATGAGGCTAAGCCATTCTTAAGGTGTTGGTATATTTTTTGGCTGGTACCCAGTTTGTTACCGGGGTTATTCAGGGCGTGCTTGGTTTGCAAATCCACACCTATCAAAGTCTGAAAACGGTAGACTTCGCAGAGACGGAAAAACAGTGCCCAATAAAACACAAATTTCTTCAAAACAGCAGGTTCATGCTGGCCCAAAGAGGTTTCCAGTTGAAAAATACGAATTCGAGTCCAGTGCTTGGCAGCAAAGACTGGACTGACTCAATTACCATAGCAGCACAAGCAAATTCGCCTCGTTTTCAGAGTTTCGTAAATTAAAAAGAGAATCTCTCCAAAGTCTGCCAAATATTCTGCCTGTTGGAGCAGAAGGCTCGGCAGGCCTTCCAAACCTGCTAAACCTGCCGTTTTCGGATTTGATAGTCAATCAAACACAAATTCCGAGTCTTCTAAGTCTACCGCTTTCTATACTTGCTCCAAGTCTATTGCGTGGTATATAACGGTTCTAAACCACGAAAAGTAACTATGTTCCTTAATGCTGATATACCACGGAATAGACTTGGAGCAAGTCTAACCTCTTTCAGAATTGGAACCAATCAAACACACCCTCAGTTACGTATGTAGTTTTAAGTTTCACAACATGTCGTGCAGTGATCAAAGGGTTTCATCATTGCTAGGCCAAGATTTATTAAAGGTTGTGACCTCTAATCCTGCCTTGCTGTCGATCTTATTTCCAAGAGCGGTTAAAAGGCGGTGTTCCAACTCTTCTCTTTAATTCACATCACAAAACTTAATTGAAACGTGCTTTGATTTATAACAAACTGAGTTTTCATCTCCACAAAATTGCGGGCGATTGTTGTTAAAAGCAGTTCCAACTTTGATTGACAGAATTTAGATATTAGAATTTATTTTTGATCCATGAGGCAGCCAAGTTTTCACCCTTAATAACGTCTGCGCAGTTGTCAAGGGGTTATTCAGTAAAGAAGAGGCTGTTCAGTGCAATAGAAGGATCGCATGATGTCATTGGCGGGATATGTGCGATAAATTCACAGGGAAACCAGATTAAATGTTAATTGTTGCAAAGCGCTCCTTCGCATTTCCTCCCTCGCTTCACGCTTTCTCGCAGTAAAGTTAGCTGTGCGGCACATTAGATGTCACGGAAAATGAATAGGAAATGGAGCTACATAGAAAATAGAAGAAATTACCAAACAAAAAAGTTAATGAAAAATAATATAGATGCAACAATTAACATTTAATCCGGTTTCCCTGTGATAAATTCAGGTCATAACATACAGTAAGTTAGAGGGAGTTTCGAGGTTGTTTTAATGGATTAAAGAGCTGCCTAAAATTCTTTTGACTTGAAATAAACTGAGTTTGCATCTCCACAAAATGGCATGCAGTGGTTGTCAAACACAGTTCAATATTGATTAAAATTTGTCAGAGGTTTTGACCCAAGACACCGACCAGTTTTTTTGGCTGTTTTTTCATGACAAAACAAAACAGCGGCCTAAAGGCCTTTTGATCTACAACAAACTCAGTTCGGTGTTCAGTCCCTTAAAATGGTTTGGGATCATTGTTTATCATTGCTCATCTTGATTAGAATTTGTCAGAGATTTTGACGGGGTTTTGACCGAAGACAAAGCCTGCTTTCTAGGCTACTTTTAGCCTCACGACATAGACCTTTTAGCTATTCAGCAAAAGAGCCTGGATCGAGCGTTGTTTTTATGCATTTTTATACACGAGATTCGACCGAGTGTCGTTAGAGCTTCTATCACTATTGTGCACATTCGAAAATTCTACAAAATGTAGCAAAGTATCGTTCGATTGAGATTCTTTTTCAGAATAGCTAAAAGGTCTATTGTCCCAGATATCGCAACAACAACAACAATAATAATAGCAACCACAACAACATCTTTTATTTTTGTTCAATCTAGTTGGAGCGTCCATCAGTCTATCAATAGCGATCACTACGAACATGTCATCAGGCTAGTCTACTTTCATGAGAAATTTTAAAGCTGCCTAAATTTCGTTTTAATTGATAATAAGCTCAGTTTATGTAGTCTCGATTTGGCATGCAGTTGTTGTTTATCGCACATCCACCTTGAGTACGACTTATCTGAGGTTTTTACCCAATGTTTGAAGGCTATTTTCATGAAAAATTTAAAAAGCGGCGTACAGTTCTTTTTCGTTGGTAATAACTAAGTTTACTTAGTCGCAAATTGGCGTGCAATGGTTGTTTATTACGTTTCCATCTCCAATAAGATTTATCAGAGGCTTGACCCAAGATTTCCTGGGCATTTTCATGACAAATTTTAAAATGCGGCCTGAAGTTCTTTTTGATTTATAAGAAAATATGTTTACATAGTCTCAATATGGTGTGAAATTATTGTTTATAGAATCTCCACCTTGATTAGAATTTATCAGGGTTTTGACCAGGCGCAGCGCCACGGGCTGGACTGGGGTGGACATGTCCATCCCATTTTTTTGAGGATTGATTTCCTAATTTGTCTAACTTCGATAAAAAATGTGGCGGGGGTCGTTTTTTCCTTCTCAGAAATCGGTCCTCGTTTGCCCTTGTTTAAACTACAACGATAAGCCCAACTATAAGGTTTTTCTCTTAAACCTTTAGAATATTCATCTATATATACGTATGAAGGAAATTTTAAGATAGACTTCAAATTTAATTTCCTTGCTGATAGTTTGAAGTGAATTAGGGCTTGCAAAGTAAGTCTAACAGGTCTTGCAAAAAGGCGTTTTCAGACGTTCTAGAGGGGGTCGTCCTAAAAATTTTCCTGAAGGCAAGCTCCCAGGCCCTGATTTTCCCCCTTTGCGCTCGCCAGTCCACCCAACTATTTTACGAGTAGCGCCTCCCCTGGTTTTGACCCAGGATCTCAAAGCTGTTTTCATGACAAATTTAAAAAGCGGCCTATCCCTTTAAATCCTAATTCCAACAGCGCCAAGCTTTCGTGAAAGATCCAGCACAGCCTCCTTGATTTATCGGGGGATCAAATTGTTCAAAGGCTTTTTTGCTGGTTCAATGTACTTGGATTACATATGAAGTGGTTGCCAGTCATTCCAAACAAATCATGACCTAACATGGGTATAAATCTATCGTATGGTGTCATCATATGAAGGTTTCGATAAGCTAGTGACATGATGTAAAAGCTCTATTCAGCCCCCATCTCCAGTAAACCACCCTCTCTAATAAGCTCCCCGCTCTAAGCCGAAATTTTAAGTAAGCCCCCTCTTTCCCCCCACCACTTATATCAAATTCCAGAGATTACCAACGATTTTCCATATATTTCGCTTGACAGGCTTGCATGTTAGTTTGATAGTGTCAGTCACTGATTCAATGTATGTCACTGATTTAAAGCAAAAATCTAAATCTAAAGTTAAACTCTGATGAGAACGTAGGTTCGAATGGCCTCAGTGTGCCAAAAATCCGCCTTTTTCTTTGCGTCCGCCTTCTTGATAGTATTAAAGTCACTGATTTATGTGTACATGTTTTTTCTCAGATACAAACGAAGTTGATGGAAAAGAGACTGATGAAGACATACCAATCTTAGCTCCACCCAAGGTGTGTTTATTTTGTTATCTGTTGGAATACAAGACCATCTTCCGATCTGAAACAGGCATTCTAATCTTAGCTGCATTTAAAAGAATTCAATCCTCGCAGTTTTCAATTTTTCACCAAAATTCGAATTTCATGACTGAAGATCGATCATTTAAGCTTACTTTACATCTGGCGGAATTTTCCGGCCGAAATCAAGATTTCGTGACGATGCTGCAACGATGCCGCTGGGCATAGCGTATATTGAAAGAAAAGAGAATTGAACTCAGAAAAATATACAAATGTTCTGTTCCATTTTGAGTAGTTGGTAATTCACTGCTTACATTAGTAATGTCTAAAGGAAGTAGTCTGCAGAGCATATCAGTGATTCTCAAGAATAGGGGTATACATGTATTGGGGTAATAGGGGTAAAACATTGCGATGAAATGTCAGTGAATAGGGTCCAACTGCGGAGTCATTTCTCAGTGAAAAGGGTATGTTTTGGAAAGCTTCAGACAAGCTTGTGTATCACTTTTTATATTGAAGTGCACCCGCCGGGAGCGTATATTGAAAGAAAAGAGAACCAAGCTACCGTGAAGACTTTGAGCGGAATTTTCGGGTACGGAAAAGTTGAAATGGTTTTTACGTTTCCGCCATGGGAACATTCCGCTAAAATACATCTTCAAAATTCTCCTTTCGCATGCGTTTGGACGGAATTGCTCACTTCCGCCAAATGATTCCGCGTAGTTTGAAACAGGTTTTACCAGAAAGCAAATAATTCTCGAGTTTTCAAGGACTGGATTCTAGTTTTCCTGCATTTGTTAAGGGATCAATAGTACATAGGGTGTAAAATTCTATGACCTATTTCATTGAACGGAACGGCTTCAAAGAATCTTGAACTATTTTACAGTAGATCTGCCGTTGGCTTTTCTGAAATCTTTAATATTTTCAAAATTACTGTGTTTTTCTTCTTTTTTCAGAATTCAAGAAAATATTTGAGAAAAACTTAATGCTATCGTAATTTCTAAACCTGTTGACGAAAGATAAATAATGTTAAAGAAAACTATGGTTTATGGATGCCTACAATATGGTATCAAGCAAAACTCTCTCACTCTTCTGGTTTGTGATTTAGAAATTTGATGACGTCACATCATAAAATGAGCTGAAATATTAAATGGGCTGTAATTTCGATGGATATTCAAAGATTTCTGAAAAGTCCAACGGTAGAATCATAGAAAAGTGGCTAAAGTTTCTTTCAAGTCATTCAGTTTAAGGGTCATTAAATTTTACACCCGCCTTTTTACAGCGATTTAAAGATTTAGAACCTATGCTGATCAATAGTGTTCTCTTTTTGTTGATTAAAGAATCTTTTGTTCAAAATTACTAGATCTTAACATTGCTTGAGAACAAGGGAAGTGCTGTTTTGAACCAAGCTTTTTGCCATTCTTGTATATTATGGTTACTAATTACTATACTTACAGCTAACGCTACCCTACTACGGAGACGATACCCCTGTCTACCCAGGGGTCATAACATAAAACTCATGACATAAAGTTAAGGCATCTTGCAACCATGTAATTGCGAGTGGAGATTTGAAAAGTTTAGAACCATGAAAGGCAATGAGAGGAAGTTTGCCTTTCCTCGACCCGAGAGAAATGTACTTATCTTAACAGTATTGCTTTGGGTGCTATCTTGCTTTGGGTGATGTCTGAGATGTTAATAATGTACAAAAGCCTATCCCACTTCTGGATATTTTCAGAGCACAAGAAGGTCACCATAATGTCTGTCGATTATTACAGTTATTGAGGCTGCAAAATCATTGATTAGATTGAAGCAAATAAGACAAGATGGAATAAAGTGATGATGTTGTGTCCTATCACCTTTAACAGACATCGAGTTTCCGCAAAGCTTACGAAGTTCTTGAAGATTTTCACAAATTACGCAGCATGAACTTGCCCATGATTAACACTGATTCTTAATTCGATCGAAGCAAGTTAGGAAAATCGCTGATGATAATGGTGTCCCACCACCCTTCCCAGACAATCAAGTTTCTGCAAAGCATGCATAATTTTCAGGAGCTTCACAGCACGAAATTGTCTGTCAATTTTTATCAGTTGTCGAGGTTTCTAAAATTCGCAATTTGATTGAAAATTCTCGATGACGATCAACGATAATTTTTATGATTGTGTAATATGCAGCAGAAAATTAATTTTATCGCATGTGAACGTTTATCATGGCTCAAGTATTATCTCAAGGGAACTTAATATTCTTGACGCAACACGATTCTTGAGTTTCGGAATTACGTGTGAAGCTTTATTGCTGTACAGCGGTTAATTTAATAGATTTCTTCAAACCAAGAAACTTTAATTTTCAGGTTGATAAGGAGAAGAAGCTTCAGTGCCCTCATCCTCAGGAAGTCCCTGAAGGTCACTGCAAAACTGCGATACCCTCGTCCCCAGTAACTTCCCAAAACGTGAATATGCTTAAGTGAAATTCAACATTTGACCATAGGTTGTAGGAAAACTCTTAGGCCACCTACGAGTGATCTAAATTGGTAGCACATAAAAGAATATAAATCACCTCGTCTCCTTCTTGTGTTTGTCCTTCTCTTTACTTACAAATGAGCTTCTTTCAGGTCCAACACACTGCAAGCGGTTAGGCCCGTCGTTTCGATTTCAGATTCCCGCCCAAGTCTCAAGTTCAGAGCCTCGTTCTGGATTGCTCCTTCGTAGTTGTAATGCTACGCAAGGGAGAGAAAAGCATTTTAGCTACGAAGGAGCATACTAGAACAAGACTCTGTAACTTGTGACTTTGGCGGGAAGTTGAAACGACGGGCCGAAACGCTGGTAGTATGTTAGACCCGAAAGAAGCTTACTTGGTGTCCCAGAACGTAAAAAAAAACAAACACAAGAAGGAGACAACGTGATCAATATTCTGTATGTCATACAAATCTAGTTCATTCGTAGGTGGCCTAAGATTTCTCCTACAACCCGTGCTTTGACTCTTCAGCAATTTTTCTACCTCCCATTTTGTTTTCTGTCAGGCTACAGTGGTGGATGCTCGGACAATTCAAATTTCATGGGCAGACTGCGTAGCAAATAACAGCCATCTCTCAGAATGTGCATTCGAATTAGACTTGGCGTCAAAAGGTGGAGGATTCAAACAGGTTTACAGGTATTAAGTCGATATATAATCTTGTTTCAATTTTTTGGCAGAAAACAATACGTTGCCATTTCAGGTAACTTTGCTTTCTGCTGTGATGAGCACGGAAACTGGTTTCCAGAATCATACCTCTTTCCAGAAATTCATTATTTTTTATTTGGGAACTAATTGACCCATCAAATTTTGCAGAAGAAAGTCTAGAATTTCTTTCTGTGATCGGTCGCGTCTGAAAGAATTTTGACGGATTTTCATTGGTCGATTTACGATTTATACAAAGGGTTATTGTCAAGTTATACAAAGGGTTATTGTCAATTATACAAAGGGTTATTATCAAGATTCCCCTCAACTCCATCTTCAAGACCATCATGTACTGCTTAGTCAAATAAAGTTTATGCAAGGGGTTGATGTTGTTGCGAAACCCATTGAAACCACTCAATCCTGGCTTTTGGCTATGTGAAGTCACCCATCAGATTTGCAGAAGTGAGATGCGGTGCAATTGCATATAAAGCCGGTTTTCCACTTGGCGAATTTTTTCGCGCGGAGCGAATTTTTTCAGCGGCAAGAAGTAGAAGCTGCTCCAACTCAAGTTTTTGCAGAGTGAAAAGGAGCCTGCGAAAACTTCGTGCCTGTAGGTTTCAAACTGCGCATGTCTAAACTCGAAAAGATTCGCTTCGCGCGATAATGTTCGCCTGGAGGAAAATAGGCTTAAATTTGTGCGTTTTTTCTACCTAAAATACAAAGGTAGTTTGAAAAGGACAGGGCGGCTAAATTTATAGAAACAGTGTCCTGATTTTTCATCTCAGTGAGACCACACTACATCTCGAGAATCTTTCAGCCTGGAATTACTGATTGTAGTAGGCTCTCCTCATTGTAGAGAGCAGGTTTGCAGGGCCGGAGCCAAGAATCTAGGCAAAAACCTTCATATTGCTAGTCAAGCGTGCCACCATTAGTTTATCCCCGCAGTTACTTCAGAGTATTGTTCATGCGCCATACTGAGCCATTACATTTATTTACCTCTAACTCTTGTCCTCCAAACTTTTCCGATTGGAAACCAATATCAGTTTCATTATTGTTGCCCTGCTAAGAGCCCAAATTCCGCTTTCAGAAAGGTCTCACAAACTCGTCAAGAAATGTTACTTTACTCATTATAATTAAATGAAGGTTTGTGTTGCAAACCGAAATCAAATTTAGAAACCATAGTCATCCCATAAGGCTACCTGTGACTCCTCGTTCATGCAGGACTCATTGTACCGGGCAAGTAGAAACCAACCTCGATTCCAGGGCTATCATTGTCTTCAGCTTCACCTCTTCAGCACAAACAACTGGCCGCCCATTGTTACCCTGGGTTCGAGGTTGAGTAGAAACACACTCGGAGTTCCCTTGATTATCAAAAGCAGTGATATTGAAAACTGTTTTGTTTCATTGCCTCGAGTTTAATCGACCATTCTTTAACATGTATGTGGGAGATTTTCTGCGGAAGGCCCTTTCAAAAACCTGGAAAACGAGTGAAAATACCAGGCAGATTTTCTTGGTTTTCTTCAACAATGATTTACACTATAATAGATGTATTAGCAAATATTTATCCTCTTGGGAGAATAGATTCGAGAATGGAACACTTCGAACGTCTCTTGAAGGGACTTTCTCGTGAAGTTCCCTTGTAAATCTTGACGGAGTGACAGACTTGAGCCAGGAAAGTACTAAAAATCTCGCTAAAAATAGTGGAAGATGTTGGCTGTTAAATCAAATATTGCAAAATATCTTTGCTTTTTATATTTAGAAAGTAGTAACCATTTAAACTTGGGCGTTTTTCTGACTCCCAGCTAGGTTGGACTTCCATGACAGCTTTTCTTCCTTTTTGACCTGCAACCTAGAATGTGGTTGCCAAGCGATTAACTACTATACGCTCCTCCCATGATGATACGTCATCGTTCGTATAATCAAGCTTCGTTATCAAATGATAGATACTGACAGATAACAGAAGCATCCGCAGTTCATAGTTTGAAAAGACACACTTGACCGACTACTTAAATCCTTTGTAGCTCTGTGGTAAACCTTGTTCATCTGGGACTCATAGAGTATTTAAGCTCTTTTAGCAACTAGACGCAGACGTCTTTGAAAGCGCGCTACTTTTTTGTGTTTCTAGAGCATTCTAATTTTCCAGGCTTTCCCTCCCAAGCCCTCCCAGAAAGCTGCTCACTGACAGACAACTTCCTTGTTACTGACGTTCATCTCCCCAACAATTCCCAAAGAACAGTGTGCATTCTCACGTTTCGGTCATTTGTGAATGTGCTCGTATTGCATTTTGTTTCCCTTCTGGACGTCCTATTTTTGCAGTTCGGCCTTCAAAAGTTTACTTTTCAGGTTGTCAGTTTCAGAATAGAACGTACAATAGGTCTCTCGAGACACGCAAAAGTTTTAGATTACCTGACGGAGCTCATCACAGAAAGTTGCTCCGCTGAACCGAAGTAAGTTTAGCTTTCATATTTCAGAGTGACAAGAGTGGTTATAGGATGTTTATTGTCCGTGAAAACATGTTTTGGTTGACTGAAACCCGCAGATTGTAAATAGGATAGAAAAATAGTTTTTGCTTATTCTGCGTAAAATGTACTACGTTCCGGAGTGATATTCGTTTTTTTGGGAAATAAAAGCCAACTTAGAAAACGGGCCTTTGAAGCTGAAATTGAAACTGATTTAAAAAGATAGCGTTACGAAGTTTGAATGTCATACAAATTGCGAAGCCCGGTTAACTAAGGTCGTGATTGAATTGTGCCGAGTAAAATCTATTGAGAAAAAGACCGGTACGAAGGCAAACCGTCATCAGCCGAATTCAGGCGTTGCAGGAACGTTGCGGATAGCCCCTCCCTCCACAAGATGATTGCTAGTTTTTGATTATCTGAGAACTTTTTGTCCTGCTACAAAACCGAAATATGTTCCTGAGAGATGTCTTTCTCCTAATAGTCACGGGGGGCTTTTCCCCCTTTGTAACCGGGCTAATTGGTTCGATTTACCAAATAAACAATTGGCTTTCATGCAAGCAGGGAGCACGCCAGTAGATTTTGTTGTCCGCGTGAATGTCTATCCGCTGCGATGTACTTATCCCCCAAAAATAATACACATTCAAGGCGTTTTCTATCCTCTGTCTGAGGCGTCATGAACCGCGGGCTTTATTTGGGAACATCATCAGATGAATTTTGTGACGAGGAATTTTGTGCTTTCAATAATCTAAAGAGTCGTCGTCACCCACGGTCCTCTTCGGTCAGCAAATTTGGCCCAAACGGAAACAACAAAGCCACAGTTGTATATTTGAACAGACAGAATGGTTTTGATCAGAGTAAAACATTTTCTATCGGTTCAACAACTGCAGTATGGAGCCTCACTAACACATAGCGTTTTATTTCACTGCATACTTTCGCCACTTGCGTACCAAAGCATTTCTTCATGTCACAGATTTCCTCGCAGTTGCGACGCGGCGCATGTGGTGCCCGAGTTGGGAAGCGGTACTCTCGAGTACCGAATAAACGGGGGGGGGTGAGAATAATCGGGGGGTTGGAAATGGTTCGAGATAGCAATAATCGGGGGGTTGGAATAATCGGGGGGGGGGGGTGCTTGGAGAAATAGAAAATAGCCCTTTTCTCAGGTAAACACGTATCTGTTATATATCTATGTGCATAGTGATGTTACTGGCGCATATACATTTCAACTCTGGTTCTGTTGAATGCACTTCTTGAGACTTTTTCTTGCGTTTCTCCAGAAATTATGTCTAATATCATTTCATTTCTCCAAAAAGTAATAAAAGGGGGGGTTGGAATAAGAGCGGGGGGTTGGAAAATTTTTCAAAAATTAATAAGCGGGGGGGGACGATTATTCGGTACTCGAGAGTATGCATTTTTCGCTCTTCTTAGCCTGGACTTGTTCAAGTCTCACTTTCTTTTATCAATCGACTGAGATAAAAAGTGCTGCGCGCGCAACTCCTTCGCTATTCCCCCGCAGCGCTACTTACTTTCCGCGTTTTTATCTCAGTCGACTATTAAAAGAAAGTGAGACTTGAGCAAGTCCATTCTTAGCCTCACTCCATAAGGGCCCTCAACTTCCGCTCATCTTATTGAATTGAATTCATATTTTCATTGTCGCTTCAGTGAGGGCCTTATTTCCCAACTTTTCTCAAACCGGACAAAAATTTCCTTCGGGGCACAGATCTGTTCCCCGACCAATCAGAAGGGAATATTTCGAATAAAGTGGTCGAATTGGCTGATTTCTCTTCAATTTAAACTTCCCCCCGAAGGCAAAGTAAAAGTGCGTTCAACTGAACGGCCGCAAATATCAAAACCCCCAAGAAACGAACGAATTTAGGAGATCTTTTGCGTCCCCGAACAAGCAAAATATCGTTTGTAGGTACGATTTTTCTTGCTGAATTAGCTCGAAGAAACATCCATGTAAGTACTGATAGCTAGTTTCGCAGTGCAGCACTCCAGAAAGACCGCTTTTATAGGCGTTTTAGGGTGAATGGTTTTGAGAAAAAACTGCAGGTGATTTAGGCCATGTGCGTTTCTGAAAGTGTAAGGACATGAGTCATAGTTTGAGCGTCCATCAGTCCAGCAATACCGATAACTACGATAGTGCAATCAGTCTATACCGGGTGAGCTAGAAAAAAGTTCCCATTTTTGAAATTCATTGCACCAAGAGTACTTACTACATAGATTTGAATGATTCAAGTTCTAGTTGAAAGCTGAAAGATTAAAGTATTTTGTGATTTTTTCGCTGTCTTACCGCGACTAGAAGTTTCGACAGATTTAACTTTATTACAAATATTTCATGATTGCAAATTGACTTTAAAATGGCCTAAAAAACATTGATCAAATAAAAGCGGACTCCTCGCACAGATCAATAAAGAAAATGTAATTGATCATGGGTGAGAGCTGTCCACTGCACATTTATTGCCATGCGACTGAAACTTTTTAGTATTTGTTTGAAAACTGATGTGGTATCGCAATTGAGAGAGGTGAAACGCCCATTGCGTATTGTTCTGTGTAAGGAGAGTCCTTCCAATTTGATCAAAGTTTTAGGTCATTTTTCAGTCATTTTGCAGTCATGATGCGAAGTTAAATTTTT
Organism: Aurelia sp. 4 Dawson et al 2005; assembly: GCA_964019985.1. Lineage (NCBI taxonomy): Eukaryota > Metazoa > Cnidaria > Scyphozoa > Semaeostomeae > Ulmaridae > Aurelia > Aurelia sp. 4 Dawson et al 2005. The sequence continues at coordinate 2,415,777 of OZ026495.1, forward strand.
CGATACTTCCAGTGCTGGTAAGACAGACATCAAAATACTCTAGTCTTTCGTCTTTCAATTAAAATTTGAATCAGTTAGATCTGTGAAGTGGTCTTGATTCTACCTTACCTCCTCTTCACATCGAGGCTCGCTGTGTGGAGCACAGCTTTTTATTTCGTTCTCAGAAGAGATGCATTCCTATTAGCTATTCCAACCCGCTCTTGACAGCAACTCCTTGCCCTTGAATGCTTCGAGGAGGCTCGAAGAACTCCAATCGGAGTTGACCGAGGCTCCTCTAATTGGGATTTCCATGGATTTTCAAAAGTGGGAACTTTTTTCCGAGGGGCAAATCACTGATTTTTTTCGTACACCTCCCTTGAAATCATAAGAAAATCTCATACAAAAATCACAAAGTCACACAAAATCACATACAGAAAGCACCAAAAATCACAAGTCACTGAAAAATTACTGAAAAATCACACGAAAAAGTCACCAAAAATCACTAAAATCACAAAAAAATCACAGAAGAAAATCATGTGATTTCAAAATCACAAAAATCACGTACGCTATTTTGAGAAGTGATTCGCCCCTCACTTTTTTCTGGCTTGCCCGGTATATCTAGTTGTTGAAAGATGAAAATACTTCCTTTTTAAAATGCAAATAAATTACATAAATATAAATTAATTGAATAAATTAAAATTACATGGTTCAACTTCGACCAAACTTCGATACCCATTGCTTCGTTTCACGCTCTAAAAAGTCTCCTTATGTGACTCGTTCTATTTTTAGCAACCCTCTTGTTTGAATTATTTTTACTTCCCCTCCCAAAAAGTGTCTACGAAGCTTGGCTCAAGCAGACAAGAAGATGGACCCACCGTATCACTCCATGTTCTGAAAGCCTCGCTTTTCTTCATCGAATTCGAAACATGCTGTTTCGCCTCCTATTTTTAGCAATTCAAATTGAATCCCTCGCTTTGAATATTCCCTCGCTTTGAAGATTGCCTACGAAGCTTGGCCTAAAATCTCTCATAGAGAGAGCCACCGTATGCGATTCTGAATTTTGTGATAACCCTCCGTGAACAGTTTCCTATGAACTCGATAGCAATAGCCCATTAAGATAAACCCACAGATCAGTGGATAAACACAACGTCACTAAATATTCCTAAATTAATGATTCCCACATTGTGAAGCCCTAGTGTTCATTCATTACTGATATTTTTTGAATATTTTGGAATTTCTGTGTCCAGGTCGACTCCTTACTCCTGTTTAGAAATCTTCTTGATGGCTGCTCCGGAAACGTTACCAGGTGCATGAGTAATTCAAGCAAAAGCTACCTTGTTAATCGAGAAAATTTCAGAAACGCATGGAATACATAAATATGCTTGTGCTGTCTTGAAAAAATAGTTTTTAAATGTATTTTAGTTTTAATTAGCTTAGCACCAAAAGAAAAAAAGGAAGAACCCTAGACAGAACTTCACTCGTTCTTTTTCTGCTTGCCGAAATCATCTCCATACTTTAGCGAAAATGTGATGTGGGATGTGTTGCTAAACTTTGATGTTTAGTTCAAATCGAGGCTGGGTTGCAGGGTTGTGGAAGAGGAGGCTGCAATGAAAGCAAAGCTGTCTGTTAGGAGTTGAAATAAATGAGACTTCTGTTACATTTCCTTGTTGGCAGTCATTAGGAAATTTCCGAATGGTTTCCGTACCTATATCTTATCAGGTTGGCTAAAATGACCATTATTATTAGAGCTCTATTTAGCCCCCCCCCTCTTGCCCTCTATAAGGCCCTCCCTTTTAAGCCGAAATTTAAACAAGCCCCCTCTCCATTGACCCCCCCCCCTGTTATATCGAATGCCAGAGATCACCAAGAAGAATTTTCCATTTATTTAGTCAAACAAGTTAGGTTGTCAATCTGGATAATGATCCAGATAAAAATTTTCTTGAATTTCTGTATTTGATGGGTCAAAATTGTATGTTGGTTCCATAAAGTTTGGAGTACAGAACTCAGATGCTATGATTCATTTTGTCGTTTGACTTTGTGAATAAGTCCACTCTCTAAAAAGTTCCCTTTCCTTTTAAGCCTCCTGTCCAAAGTCTCTGAAATTAAATTAGCTGCCGCCCCATCGGCCCCCGTTCAGTGGGGTTATGAAGTCGTACAGTATAAGCTCCCGTGCAGTGGAGCAATTTTTTGTGATGAGCTCTGTCGAGTTATCTAAAAACATTGGTTATCTGTGGTGCCAACGATGCGGCATCTTTTGCGTCATCCTTTGTGAAAGTGACCAATCAGATCAATCTAAGATCCATTCAGACAGACACAGTACCGCGGTGAAAAGTTCCCTGCTGAAGCCATCTGTTCCAACCAACGGAGACGAGACATTGGAATATTCGGACTACATGAATTTTGTATAAGGTCCTGCTGATAGGAAACTCGACTCTCAGATCGCCGAAAATGTAAGAAACTCCAGCATTGGGAAAATGTTACTTAAGAAACAATGTACTTTTGATAACAAAAGTCCTTAGAATATTTTTACTTTATTCTGACATGTTTCTTGTTTCGTCTTGTTTCATATTGCTTGGAAGGCACTTGAGTGATATCATTGAAAAGGTTTCAAGAAACCTTGTTTTGAAATGTTCATGAGGGTGCAGGTAACGAACATGAAGCTTTTATTGAGCCTGTAAGAAACTCGTAAGAAACTTTGATTACACGTTTTTTTTATAAGAAACTGGTTTATAAGAAACTAGTACTAAGATGGCCAAAAGTTTAAGAAACTCTAGTACTATGTCTGAGAAGTACTAAGAAACTTTTCAAAGTTAAAAGTATGGATATTATAGCAAACAGATTGTTGAACCTTTATTCTTGAGCAATATTATGTAGCCATTTCTGTTTTCAACATAACAGAACACTGTTTATTCCTTAATCGTGTTTTAAATGTCAAGAAACATATCTGGCGCAGTGCTAGCAACCACATTGATAATTCTGCATTCAAAGAATAAGAAACCAATTAAGAAACTTTTAGTACTAAAATGGACAAAATTTCATGTGAAATTAGGAAACTTTGAGTGCTATGGCCTGATCCAAGTTTCTTATAAAAAAGCGTGTACTCGAAATGTGATAGTTTCAAGAAACTCTCAGTACTGGCCAAAATTCTTGGTCTCTTACAAAAAGGCGTTTAGATCCTGCAGATCATAAGGAAACAGCTCTAGGCAAACTTGATTTCGGTCACTGTAATCTTCTTTTCACTGGATTTCTAGGTCACTGGCCAATTTAGCTTGTTAGAGCTTCAGGATTAGTTATTGACCAAGCTAGACTAGATGTGTAGTTAAATTACAGTACAAGCTTGCATTTATGAAATTTTTCTTTGAATGAAAACACATCTGCCTTGTAATACCAAGGGAAGCAGAGCTGACGAGAATCATATCATACAGTGAAATTACATTATGATCAACTAAACGAATTTTAAGGAGCGTTAGAGACGGACGAATTACTAAATAGTTTGTTATTCGGTTCGCGTCCCAGCCTGATAAGCAGACAATATTTCCAGACAGTCTTTTCGACCGGAAAGTCAGTGTGACCTCAACCAAAAGGTTCACTATGCTGCTAAAGGATTTTTTATTACTTGGAATGAAGCACGATTTAGGCCCCGTCCACACGTATACGTTTACGTTTTGTAAACGCATAGAATGTTTTCCGTCCACACTGATCCACTGAGCGTTTTAGCCTGTCCACACGTAAACGCCAAAACAATGGGGTATGAATGATGAGCATGAAATCTATGACGTCATCGTTTACAAAAGTATGCGTTTACGACCGTCCACATAAAAACGCAAAAACAGTGTTTAAAATAAGAACTGCAGATGATTGGTGAATATGAAGTCCGTGACGTCACCGTTTACGAAAGTATGCGTTTACGACCGTCCACACGGAGACGTGAAAACAGCGTTTTCAAAAGTATCCACTTTGGAAAGCGTTTTCGAATGTATGCGTTTAGGATAACTTGAAACGCCGTTTACGTGTGGACGGAAGGTGTAAACGTATAAGAATGTATGCGTTTACAGACGTAAACGTATACGTGTGGACGGGGCCTTAAAGAAGAAACGCCCTTTCTTGGTTAATTTGTGGGAATCTGATGCTACTATTAGGAAATTCCTTTCATGGTATCCGGAATGAGAGCAGAAATACATACATCCTGACTTTGATTTATTGTTTCGATTGATGTGGCCTAGACATACAGGCTGCGCGCCATTTTGTTGCTAGGTGATGTTGATATCCAGGAAAACTTGTATTCGAGGAATTTATAAGCATTTAGATGATCTTGGATCTTGAGATGGTACGGAGTGCTACAATGTCAAACTTAAGAAGTCATGTTTTATCATGTTAATCCCCATATAACAGACCAGTTTTTTCATTTACAGCAAGAAAAGTTTTCGTAACTTTTCTATTTTTTGACGAAACATGGAGACAAGTTGAACTCCACTTCTTCTTCTTCAGGTGCCATGCCATATGGCTTGGGCGATTATGGACCTCCATTACTCTCTATCTCGGCAACGGTGAATCACTTCACAACTCCTGTCTAGTTGTAACCAACCTCTGATGTTGTCAAGCTGTTTTATTCTTTGGCTCCCTCTGTCCCTAGTGCCTTCAATTCTGGTCAATTCTTTCTGTTGTGATCAATTCTTCTATATTTCCTCCTCTAACTATATGTCCGAAAAACTTCATTCGTTGTTCTTTGATTCCGTTCAGTGACTCTTTCTCTACGCCCACTGACCTCAGCACTTCATCATTACTGTTCCTTTAGGTCCAACTGATTTTTTTTGCATTCTCCTGTAGCATCAAATTTCGAAACTATCAATTTTCCTTCCTTCTTCTTTTCCTATGTTCCATGTTTCACAAGCGGATTTCATATGGGCCAGATATAAGCTTTTAATGTCCTAAGCCTTGTTTGGACTGAGATTTTTTGTTACTTAGAATGTTTGTCATATTTCCAAATGCACTTTTTGCTTGTCCGATTCTTCTGTCGATTTCGACTTTGCTCCTGCCAACCGAAGTAAGGATATTACCCAAATAATGAAATTGGTTCACTTGCTCAAGCTCTACTCCATCTATCTCGATGTTGCATTTTGGAATCTCTTTCTTTTTGGAGAGTACCATAGTATATGTTTTCTTCTTGTTTAGTGATGACCATATAATTTACTCTCGTCTTTTATCTTGTTTACTAACTTCTTTAGGGACTTTAAAAAGAAGGCTCCATAGGAGTGATAGGAACATGCGTGTATTTGGACAAGTGTAACCTATTGTGTGATAGTTTAGAAAATTTACTTGTTCAAACTATGTTTATTCTGTTTTGTTGTGGAAAAGCTTCTTATCACAAAGTTTTACGTATTTGTTTAAAATACAGTTTATGTTCCTTTTTAGTGGTAGCGATGTTGAGCACGTTGCTGATGGGCTGTGTCCTGCAACAGAATACACCTTCAGGTAAGTACAATGCACAGCAAATGGTGCAAGAAGTCGTTGAATGTATGTTGTCCTATGTGTTGGCTACGCCGAGTGATCGAGTGAGTCAAAAGTAGTACGGGCATTTGAAAAGCTGTACGATACAACTACTAACAGTCCTGTCATGTCATTGTAATATATACAGGGTGTTTCAGAAAAACACTGTCCACTTACATTCAAGATTCTTCAGGAAGTAATAAGATTTGAATCAATTTGAGGCATGCCATCTGAAAGTACAATCTATCGTCTTTCCAGTCATATCCAGGTTGGGTGGATTAATTGAATTTTTTCATTGCTTTATTGACGTTTTCGTACTGTAATTATGGGTTCCTGTAAACCGTGGAACGACATAACGACTAATACGACATATGGCTTGTTTCTTACTTTGCCTTCCAAAGAAACAGAAAATTCGCGAGCTCCGCTATGCCCTAGATCCACTGATCAGTCCATTCCGTACTCATGGTGGTCCGGTTGATACACCCACTTGGACAGACAACTCGATACTATAATTTGATAGATAGTTATTAGTCGTTATGTCGTTATTTGTCGTTATGTCGTTCCACGGTTTACAGGAACCCTGTAATTATGGCCTATTTTAGATGCCGGAATGTGATAGAGAGCATATATTTTATCATTACTTACAAACGAATCTCATGAGGATGAAGTTGTCGTTTTCCGTCATCAGGGCATCACCTCAAGCACCTCTGGGCCTGAAATATTTTGACAAAGTTATCTTCATAATTTTTTATCGGAAAAAGGGGTTGATTTTACTTCAGCGGCCCGTTGCATTTAGAAATGACCTTACTTAATAAAGCATCAATTTAATGAAGAATAATTCCATTAATGTAGCCAAACTGCATATCATTAGACAGAAGAAAGATTGTACTTTGAGGTTAGACTGATGACGATGAGTCCCTTTTATCCTTGCGATAAACCTTGCTCAAGAGGGACTCATAATGAAACTATGAAAAACCTGGCCCTAACTCCTGCATTTGATCAATCGAATCATGATCGAACGATTACCGTTGCTGTGTTCAACGGTCACTCTTCGGAAAGAAAATGCGATAGAAACCACGTTAAATAAACACCTAATCAACGAAACTTGGTGTAAATCTGTTCACTTCAAAGTCTTTCAACGCTACATTTTTTCCATATTTTTAAGACCAAAACAAACCAGAGAAATCTTCAACTACCTGCCGCAACAACTTCGTTCAAAATCTAGTCAACTGCATCATTCGAATTGAAAATTCGACAGCATTGTTCTTTGCCAAATCTCCCAATCTGATTGGTACGTTAGGAATTGCAAAGTCTGGGCCTAAATAGGGCCAGGTTTTAAGAGTAATGTTATGAGTCTCTCTTGACTGAAGCGCCATCATCAAGTCAAAGAGCACAGGGAAACAAGAGACTCATTGCCATAAGTCTACTTTCAGATCAGATACATTGCATTTACTCAAATTTTTGTCAATCTTTTAAGACTCTGAATTGTTGCTGGGTTGCGTTTTTCTGAAACACCCTGTATAATTTATGTATGTATGATTTTAAAGTTAAAAGGTTTCTTTAGACTTTACGCGTTATTTCACCAAAATAGCTTTAGTTCTAGAGTTATCAGCAGTTTTCTTAGCAGAGTTGTTTCTGAAAATGCAAGCGAAAGGACTAGAATTTTCTGTAAACCTTCTCTGATTTCCAGCTTGCAAGATTTTAAAGGATCTAATTAAAATAAGATGAGAAGTTTACTAGAGCGCTGCTAAGAATTCATTAAATCCAAATTGATCCGATCCCATTTGGATCTGATCCCTTGTAACCGGGGTCTTATTCAACGTTTTGGTGATTTATGATTCTGGTGATATATGATTCTGGTGATATATGATTCTGGTGATTTATGATTGGTGCTTTTTCTGGGACATAAAAGGGTGAAGGAGGACGAGAAACACATAGAGAGAAGGAGACAAAAGAAGTCAAGACCCAAAACAAGCATAAAACTTCACTGTGTAATATCTGTTTTTCTGGGGCTTACAAATCATTAAGTATTTAGTTTTATCTGATTTGTGAATGAATATCATCATCATCAGCATCATGTTTTTCATCGTCATTTATCTGTAGGTTGCGTGTTATCGTCGATGGGAAGCGAGGGAGGTATTCAGAAACGTCAAGCACATCTACACCTTCGACTACACCAAATGCACCTGGCCTGCCCAAAATTACACAAAAAACGAAAACAAGTTTAGTCATCAAATGGAGTGTAAGTTATTTCATGATTACCGTAAGAATTCTATGAAGCTCCCGGGGAGGGGGTGCTTTTTTATTTCGGACACTGCAGGTTAGCCTGCATGCAGACTCTATTGATTCACTAATAAAGAGAAGTGAAGCGAGGGCAAATCACTGATTTTTTTCGTACACGTCCCTTGAAATTACAAAAAAATCACATACAAAAATCACAAAATCACAAAAAGGTCACATACACAAAGCACCAGAAATCACAAATCACTGAAAAAGTACTGAAAAATCACACGAAAGAGTCACCAAAAATCACTAAAATCACAAAAAAGTCACAGAAGAAAATGATGTGATTTCAAAGTCACAAAAATCACGTACGCTATTTTGAGAAGTGACTTGCCCCTCGAAGTGAAGTTCCTCCTCCACTAGAGTCTGCGCATCAGCGACACAAGACCTGTCCAATGTCACGTGTTGTTCCCTGGCTCGAGGAGCCAAGGCTCATTGGCGAACAGAGATCTAAAAAATATCCCCAGGCTGAACTGAAACACGCTCCTCACTCCCGGGGGGTGCACTTGACCAGATTTTGGTCGAGGACGTGCCATCGTGGCTTCAAAGACATACCCGGCCTTATACCCTATTTACACTGTAAGTTAAACCAGTTTAAACTAAACCAGATTATCGAATGGAGCCTTCTAATTGGGCAGTCCAACGAATCCAATGCATTTGATCGGTTGAAATCTAACATAGTTTACGTAAAGCTGGTTTAACTGTGTCAGTGTGAATGCGGTATTATACCAAATTTTCGTATAAGATATACCAAAACCTTAAATCTTACACTGGAATCTTAAAAACTGGTGCCGTTCCTTATTCCAAAATTGTAAAAATCCATACCGTTGCTTATACCAATATGTTGAAAATCGATACCCTTCCCAATGGCACGTCCCCGTACCCAAAATATATACAGTGCACCCCCCCCCGGGTCCTCACTATTTTGAAGATCTAACATGGCTTTAGATCGATCCCCTGTTTTTGACGACTTTTTGAGGATTTTAGGCATAGCCTTTTGCTCAAGATTCTAAATTTGGGAAACTTACGGTACCAAAAAGAATTGCGAAAGATGCTCATAACTGAAGTTAGTCTTTGAAAGACAGTGTAACGTTTGAAGCATTTCAATAGACCTTTTAGCTATTCAGCTAAAGAGCCTGGATCGAGCGTTATTTTTATACATTTTTATACACGAGATTCGATCGAGTGGCGTTAGAGCTTCTATCACAATTGTGCACATTCGAAAATTCTACAACATGTAGCAAAGTATCGTTCGATTGAGATTCTTTCTCAGAATAGCTAAAAGGTCTATGGGCCATTCACTTTTCTCTCTAAAACAGACTGCCTTGGGTCATTTTTTTCTGGGTTACCCAGTACTTCTATGAAACCAAATCTCCTTACTTCTGAACATATTTGAGCTATTCTGTATCTAAATCTTTCAAGCCTCCTTTAAACCTCCAGCTATCACAAGTTATCATTCATTTTAAGTTCCTTCTAAATAATCAAGACATAAAACTTCTTACCGCCGTGTGAATTTCCTTATAGTACCTGTCTTTTGGTAACACTTTCTATTTGGGAGTGTATGAAAGTTGTGATTGCAAAATTTCTTCAAAAACTCACTTGGAAAGTGCTGAGAAATTTATTTTGCTACCTGGCAGCAATTTTTTTACGACAAAAATCTCCATCTTGGTCTTTGTTTACAGAAGGGAAACTGTGCATTGTTATGCAGGTTTTGTGAAAAGTTTCTCACAGCAGATTACGCATCTTGTAGTCCGTGAATTATTATTTTGTTGTTATGAAAAATTTCCTGCCGATATGCTAACGTTTTTCTTTGAGGGAGTGTCTATTTTTTAATACATCCTTGTATGACCATATTCTCAGTATATTAATGCAGGGTTTTCACGGAAGATGGCGTATTTTATAGTCTACGAATTATTATTTAGTTGTTATAGAACCATATCCTGCCAGTGTGCTAAAATTTTCTTTTAGGGAGTGTATATTTGTGAATACATCCTTGCATAAGTATATTATTTCCTTTCGCCACTCCCACTGATTTCCTTGAACGACTTTCTTTATGCATTCACTCACTCATTCACTCATGTATTCATTCGTTCATACATTCATTCATTCGTTCATTCATTCATTCATTCATTTATTGATCGATGAATAATCTTGCTCCAGATTACCTACATGAAATAACCAGTTTACATAAGATTTAACATGCGATATGAAAAATTTGAGATGCACTGCAACTGATCCCACTAATGAAAACATGCCGTGGCCAGCGAGCATTTTCATATCACAGTGCTGGAGTTTGGAACTTCTTGGATTATAAAATTACGCATGCTTCCTCTTTCAAAGCATTTAAAGACCCTTTAAAGGCAACTTAACATTTTTTTAATTCTATAGTGTTTATTTATCTTTGTAGTTAGAGTTTTACTTTGCCTAAGTTCAGTCTTTAAGATCTTATTTATGCACAATCCCCTGAACAGCAGACTTTCTGGGCTAATGGAGCAGCCATGATTAAAGCCTGGTTTCCATACAGCCGCAAGGTGCTGGAAGGTTGCCTGCGGTTGCTTTCTGCCATCCTCCATCCCCCAGGCATCGCAGGCAGTTATTCTGCTCGAGAGAGATTCTGCTCTAGCCTGGACCTGCGGAGGTGCATGCTCGTTACTCGTTATATCTCAAGCGCCGAAGCCGAACACAATGGTGAATTGTTTGCTCCTAGGGTGTTCCTCTCCTACGGATATCATTAGAATATTTATATTTGATTGTAAGTGTCATGCATAATGGGAACTCGCTGACTATCAGTCCTTTCCCAGTATGGAAGGCACGTAGTTAATCTTATTGTTTTTATAGTATGTCAGTCTTTAAATAGATAAAGGAAAAACTTTCTCTTTAAAGAATTGCAAATGAAAAAGTAAATTCATTTAGTCATTCATTCTTGTCTTCTTTGATTCAGTCATTCATTCATTCATTCATTCATTCATTCATTCATTCATTCATTCATTCATTCATTCATTCATTCATTTTGTGAATACCACATCGTTCTAGGCACACCTGAATATGTGTATTGACATAACTTCTAAATCAATGGTTTCTCTTCAGGCTCCCTATGATGGTGGATCCGTTATCACTGCTTATTCACTTCAATGGAATGGTGTAAGTAAACGAACTACTCTCCTTTATTTCATTTCATTTCCATATTAAATTCCCTGGAGTGCGTGGCCCTGTAGCCTTGTAGTGGGCAAAGACCTTTAGCAAGTCTTTAACTTTGAATATACTATGATCAGTTATGTATGTTGTTAGCTATGTAAAATGTTGAATTGAAATAAATTGACAACAACAACAACAGCAACAGCCGTCTGCCAGTGGTTTCCAGTAGAGGAACTGAATGAAATTTTTAACGAAAAAGATTAATTTTGGCAGGGTGAGTAGGGGTAAAGTCAGAGTATTCTTGAACGTAGTGCGGTGGGACATTTGTCCCAGTTTTGTCCCAACGGTGAAGGGGAAATTAGTACTTTTACCACGGTGGCCAAGGTCAAAATGGGACCTTCTTTCATTTTACCTTGTGAACAAAACAATGCTATTGTTTTACTAATGCTTGCTAGTAGCAACAATGCCAGTGCTGCTAGGTGAATAAGATCTCGTAAAATCACTGATCAGAGAATTTTGAATTTTGTAGTTTTTTTGGAATTTGTTGTATTTTTCAAAAATCTGAGATGTAAAAGAACAAAGCCTGAATTTTTTTCAAAATTATAGATTTTTGTTCAAAATACTAAGATTTTTTTTTCAAAATTCTAAAAAATACTCAGATCTAGGGTACAATGATCACAGTTGTAAAAAGAAGGACAGAGCAGAAACTGCGCACGCACGCGCAAAAACTTGCAACTGTGAGCTCCGTTAGTTCCCTGCAACAGATCCCAAAGTTAGGCCACATTTGATGTTTTCTTCTTAGGGCCTTAAACTCGATCTCTCATTTCAAAATGCTTATTCAAACACTTCCTTATCTCAGATTGGTCGATGACATCATTTTATGCAGTTTCTACTCTGTCAAAAAGAAATTATTTCTTAAATCGTAATTTGTTTTGTGTCCAAAGACCTTTAGCTATAATTGAATTGGATTGCTCATTATTAATCTTAACATGGACTTATCAACTTCTTGATTTATCATCACATGGATGTTGCTAATTATCAACACATGGATTTGTCAACTTTTAACTATGAATGAGATATGAAGCAATCAACATGATGTTTTTTGTCTTTGTACTTGCCCTAAGATTTCTCATCAAGTTACGTTTTCCAAACGATGTTTGAATTGGATTGTATTAGACCAATGAAACATTTTGTCGTAAATTCGTACTGTAAAACATTGGGAGCCCTTTTGGTTATTTCCCACCAGTGGAAAATCCTTTAAAAGATACCCAAAAGTAGGTAGGTTGGGGGTAGAAAACAAAATTGGTAGTGTTGATTGAAGGGAGACGCTAAACCCTGAACTGATAAAGTGACATTTACTATGCCGAGAACAGTAATGCGAGCGGTTGTAGCTAGAGGAAGGGTATGAACAAAGACTTTAACATAATGGATCCGAATTTTTCACCCTGCCCAGTTTACCCCTAACCTACTCATGTTGCCCCCAGTAGACCCAATTGGAAGTTTTGGGGCAGAGTTGGCACAAAAATGCTTTGCCAAATGCAGGACCTCTGTTAGTGAAAATGAAGTTTTACTTCCCTGCGAGGAACAAAATTGAGTTATATATTTTAGTCAGCATGACTTAGACTTGCCGAAGTCGTGGGCAAGTCCAAGCATGACTAGACTCAAAATTTGAAAAATACTGTGTCGATTGAGTTTCATCATCACCCTGTTTGTCTCTGTGTATCATGGACTTTGCGTTCAATACCCCAACACCTTTCTTGCAGGGAAAGCCCCAAGCAGAATTTGAAGAAGTTTACAATGGTCCCCAAAGACAGCACAAGCTATCACACAAGTTACCACCGTTGACCCCCTGCCGATTCAGGCTGATGGCAGCCAATGAAAATGGAAATAGGTTAGTTCGACTTTACGTTGTTTTAAGGAGTTTGTTTTTGCCATCTTATTTCTTATTCCAAACTGCTTTATATACCTGATGATTCATAATAAATTTCACAAGTCTGGTCGCTCCTAGCTCCTTGAAATCAAAGTTATTCGCGAGTTCTTTCTGTCATCATTTTCGTTGAAAGACTTGGCTGTCTTGAGAGGTCTTCCACGATCATTTTTGTGTACACCTAACTGCCTAAAGCTGGATCAAAAGCAAACTTCCAGCGCAGCATTTCTCAGCCTAGAGTGGAACATTCACTACCTTGCACCTTTTCCCAGACCACGTTATGCAAAGGCTTGACATGATGAAGGATTTTAGGACTGTTTTTCAAGCTACGATTTTGTGGTATTTTTTCCTCAGCAAGATGATTCCATAAAGTAATTTGACTTTTGAAACAGAAGCGCAAACAGAAATTTCCAATGATCGGTAGCACCATCAATTTTTAGAGATTTTTGAAAAACATTTATTTTTATTTGGTTACCTGGTACATGTTGAGATAATTTTTTTACCGTAAATCCTCGAAGTAGCACCACCCGGGGACTTATTTGTAAAAAGGAATTTTTGGATAGGGATTTATTCAAGGGGAGATTTACTAAGTGATAAGGTAGTTGTTTGATGGCATACTTCGATTCTGGCTGATGATGGCACGAGAAAGGGAAAATCTTATCTATTGTGAGCTAGAAGTAAGAGGAAATGTTCTATTAAACTAGCTACTGCAGCGACAACAAACATGATATCAAATCAAAGAATGTATAGAAATTTGTAAAATTCACCTTTTCACAGCATTCAGATACCCCCTTTGGCGACTTATCCAAGGGGGAGCCTATACAAAGTTTGGGGAGTTAATCAAGGATTTGCGGTATTGAAATCATTATGTTTTTGAGAGTAAGGCGTAATTTACCACGTAAAAGTTTTTAGGGTCCTGTTTTAGTAAATCAAACAAGCATATTCTAGTAATGAGAGGCTGACCTCGGAATTGATGGCCAAATACAGTAAAAATTTGCTCATAAGATCCTAGTGATTAAGAACCTGCTGAAAATTCTGAAATTAGCCCCCCAATATATAAGAACCCATTCAGCCTGAAAATCGAAATGGGTTCTTATTCCTAGAGATCATCAAATTACATCAGAACTCCAGTTGCTGTGTCATTGAACCTATACAGATTGATACTGCCATGTTTGCATATTGCAAAGAACTCTAAAGAAGCTTTGAAAACTTTGCATTGAAAACTTTGCATTGTATTTTGTAAAATTCCTGATTCTTGCACAAACTGCTCTTGTGAATAAGGCCTCTTTAACTCAGGTGCTGTGAACTGACAGTAAATAGTATGCTGGAAGTTTTAATCGGAACAAAAGAAATACCTGAAATCCCTGAATGAAATAAGAACCAATTTAAGAACCTGAACAGCCTAGTTTCCTTCTAAATACTCAATATATAAGAACCTTATTACTATCAGGCTGACTTGGAAAATTGTTGGTTCAGCGGGTTTTTACCGTACCCGCCTGACTAGCTGCATGAAACACGATGCAACATGGGTGATAGAAATCCACTGGTTTGATCCAAGATTTAAATATATAATTCCCAACCACAAAACTGAGTTCAATCTAAAAACAGATATTTTAAAGAATTCTAAATTGATCCAGTTACTGTTTCTATTCAAGGGATTAGGTTCTTCTGAATAGGATGAGATTAGAGTAATCGAATTGAGAATTTCTTGGTTAAAGTTTTCCACACCCATCTAACATTTCAAATGATCTATTATTGACGTAGCTAATATCAGGTGTTATTGTGTTAGATTTGTGCGTTTCATTTGTCAGAATGTCAGGACTATGGCTCTTTTTTGCTTGGAAATATGATAAACAAAGTCTAGTGTATAATAGAGTGAAAATTCGGGCAAAACAGCTGCTTCTTCAGAATCTCCAAAACTTCACTGGAGGTTCCTGGTCTCTTTAAACGAAGAAGGTTTAACGAAACCGGCAGCCGAAAGACCATTCGACTTTGTTTGTACTCTGCTCTAGTCCACGTTTTAATAAGACACTCGTTTCAACTTTCAGCCGAGATTGGCAAGAAATTTGTTGTTAATTTTAGTGATAATTGTTAGGAATGGTTTCATTTGTGTTCATTTGATTTTAATACGATGCCCATTGATACACACTTCTGTCTTACTGCCTTAGAAGAACCAAGATTTAAACGCTGTCTGTTTGGCACTCTCAAAGACCATCTATCCAAATGAGGTAGTGGCGTGGCTAGGGAAGGGTATGAGGAGGCAATTGCCTTCCCACTTTTCAAAAATTGGCAAAAATTGTAATTGAAAAATCCAATAAAAATGTCTTGGTATACCTTTTTGCTCCCCCCCCACAGCCTGAAAATTTTTATGTTTTACCTTCCCTCTAATTTTTGTCTGGCCACGCTGCTGAAATGAGGGACTGTTTGTTTTCAATTTGTTTTGAGTGGGCTTGGCAGGATTTTTAGCTACTGAAAGCTAATTTAGGCCCACTGTGCATGCCGCATCCAGGCATGGGACCCCTAGTTTAACGTCCCTCCGAAGGACGGCGAGGTGAGTTGCGAGGTCAGGCCTCCGAGGTCACCCATCCGAAATCTGACCTCACTCGACCAAGCTTAACTTCAGTCACCTGACAAAGACTGTATAAGCCATTCGGCCACTCACCCCGCAACTCTGCTTTCACTTGACTTAAAGGGGGCCTTAACAACGGATATGCCTTACACATGTGACCTCCTTTTTGGTCATCATTCTTGTGGACCATGAAGTGGCAACAATAAAGAGACAACAAAAGTAGTATTCACAAATCATACAGGTGGAACCACTGTGTAAATACCAAGACCCTCACCCTTGCCTAAACTTATTTCTCTGCTGTGTTCTATTGGCTTTCTCAGTTTTAGAATTTACTCTCTGTTTAATAATTTATTGCTAAACATTTATTTGCGACTTATCCGATGATCGTCTTATGGCACAACTAAGCAAAATTTGCTGCAAACTTACTTTTTGACATTGCAGATGTTTAAACCGAGCGCTATGCTGGGAGGATTAAAGATATCAGAAACTTGCTGTTTGATGTTGCAAATTTTAAAGCCGATCTTTCACTGGAGACGAAATTTCTTAAAGCTTGAGAGTTACTCAAGAGAAATTTTTTTCCTTTCAGTGATTTTAGTCCGGTTTTGGAATGCATGACGTCCGGTTGTCCACCGGATGCCCCGGATGCTCCTCAGCTGGTTAAAGCAACTACAACAACATTGTCTTTACATTGGGCACAACCAAAAGATAATGGAGGTAAATTTCGAATATCTTTTAGGGAATAATTACAGTGTCATCAGTAAAAATAGGGTGAAATGAGTATTCACTCACTGAAATATCTTACTATAAAAATTATAAAGCCGATTTCAAATAATGCATAGAGCAAATCAGTGAGGTTCGCTTCACCCATTTCAACTCCTGTGACCATGCCCATGGGAAGGTTTGGTATGAGAGAGGTGACAAGGGGAGTCTTTGGTGCCAGTACCAACTCATACGGTGCCAGGCTCTTCCCAAATTGGAGTTATTGGTACGACCAATTTTGGAGAAGAAGTCAATATATAACTGATAATTGATATAGTACAGTTTGTCGTCAATATGAGGACTTCTGAAATGAAGTCTACGTCAGTTCTTTGTTGAACCAATTGGCAAGACCAAGCCACTCCTGAACACGTCATCTCATCTGTGTCACTGTCTGCTCTGTTGAAAGCTAAACTTTGTTCAAGGAATTCCAAAAACTCCTATTAACAAAATTGTTATCGGTACTGAGTCATAAAGACTTGGTACCTGTACCACTGTTTTTGGTACCAGGTTCCACCGCCTTTCCAAACTGTTGTGCCAGGTACTACCCCTTGGGTGCCACCACCCTGTCACCCCTCTCTAGCATTATATTACCGTTTGCAAATCACGTGACTTGAAATGGATGTAAACAAATCTTAGCCGATTTTGTTTGTTTTCTTTATCTCGAATGAGGAATTTCAAAGAACCAGCTACCATGGGCCTAGCCTAAAATCGTAAGTGAGTAGCCCAACGTGATCCATCTTTCAACGATTAGAATGGTTTGTTGGCTCAGGCATTGCCTTCTAGTGATAAGGAAACTCTTGGAATTTTATCATGCTTGCCTTTCAATAAGGTATCTAAATCCGTAGGGAATAACTTCCTAGCTTTCAATACGGGGAGGGGTCCTTGCCACTATTTCTTTGCTGGACCCCAAATATTGAGTCGAATGTTTGGGAGACCCCAAACATTGATTTTATGTTTGGGTATCTCGTTGCAGAATGCCATTCATTGAGTGGTCCACTGTGATAAATCGCACCAAACAGCATAAATCTTCATTTGTTTGGATTTGTGGACCCTAGATATTGAATTTTTGTCTTTGTAGTTTTCGCAGAGCCCAACTATTGATTTAACGTAAAATTTCGTACCCCAAATATTGGCATGGTGAACAGGCTATTTTTGCTGTTCTTGGGTATATGAAGAGATAAAGAGTTTTCAGCTAGTTCAGAATTACAGGAGGAATGGACACGCATGAAATAATGACAAAAATTGCTTTTCAAGTATGATTTTCAAACAGTGCAAATATTTTCTGCTTCACCCATCAGTATGGTTCAAAGTAAGGTCTGTGGCAGACACTTTGTCAAATATTGGGGGAGGGCAAGCTATTGCTTCTGTTAAAATCTTTGGTTATTTCTATTTTGTAAAAACAAAAGATCTTTGTTCTAGCAAACATTGGAGGGCCAACGCACCCCCTCCCCCCCCCCAGATTTCAGCTGCTGAGAGAAGTCTTTGAAGATCTAATTGTATGCCTTGTAAGAATTAAGAACAGAACATTATTGACAGTAAAAATTGTTTCATTAAAGACAAAATGGAGCAGAAAACAATTGAATGATTGGTAGAAATTTTAAACGGGTGAACTTTTCTAGACACTCAATAATTGACTATTGCTGACTCAAGTTTTCATTCAATTTTGCTATTTTCCTTCAGCACCAATAACGGAATATCGCCTAGAAAAGAACGACGAGCAATCAGTAAGTTCCGTCTTATTTCCTTTTACTTATTGCTAATCTTATAGACCATGAATAAAGGCTGGTGGCTTGCAGACAACCATTCTTCATTTAATCATCCCTAGGACAAAATCAAACGAGCAAGACGATCACTCATCAGAAAAAAGCTATTCCTTCGTTGGCATAATTTCCTTTTACGAACAGCAAGAGTGAATTTCGTAGACAAAGTGTTCAGCTCCTCGACATACAGTTACAAACTGATTTGAAGTTTTGAAGAAAAGGTTTCAGACCTTCATTACAGTTGACCATGGTGTTTTCCTCCCACGTTTTATTTTTGTTTGATCGATTACACCCATAGTTGTGGAAACCATTCTTTAGACAAGCAAATCGCTTTGTTCTTTACACTAATCGAACTGACGAGTGTGCGATGAAATGCGTTTTTGGTTATCTAACGTTGTTCTTTATTGCAGGTACAAACTTAATTCTTTCCTTTCAGGGGCTATGATTAATTTGTTTTTCTCTTGCATGATTCATCAGTTTTCTCTCTAGTTGCAGGTTTACTTTTGGTTGTTGCTCTTTTGCTTGAGTTAACAACAGTGCAGATTACGGCGTCTTTGTGCAGTAATGGATTTAATACGATGAGTGCACTATTCAAGGCTATTTTAAAATCGCTTTGTGTTACGGGACAGCTGAATATTTTGTTTCACAAAATTGTTCTCCAGGTTGATGGATAGATTGTTCTGGAAGTTGATATTTCAGGAAACTGAGAAGGCCTCTGTATGGCTCATTCCCCGACTTAAAATAAGTGTAGACGAGAGTAAAGAAGTATTTATCCGAACATATGTTGTAAGGCCCCGTTTGACTGTACCGTTTTCAAATAAAAACGGTGCGAAATCATGCCGCTTTGGCCTTACATTTACACTTAAAACGTTTACGTAGCCGGAAAAAAATGAAGACGATTTTGATAACGGAATGAATTGAAAACGGTATGAAGCGTTTTAGTGTAAACGCTTGAAAACGGAACGATTTCGTTACTGAAAGGGAGGCTGATCATTCCTTTGTCTCTCTTTGAATCCGTAACGATATCGTTCCGTTTTCAAGCGTTTACACTGAAACGTTTCATACCGTTTTCAAAATCGTCTTCGTTTTGTTCCGATTATGAAAGCGTTTTAGTGTAAACGGAAGGCCAAAACGGCATGATTTCGTACTATTTCATGGTGTGAACGGGGCCTAAATCAGAACGTCGATGATTTTTCAGCACAAAATGCTTTGATCACAACAGTAGCTAAGCGCCAATCGAGTCCGCGACCCTTTGTCATGCCGCTCATGTGGTGTTAGTGGTGTTTGAACTCCGTAGGTCTGAACTGTTCTGGCTGCAAAGGCAAAGGATTCACCCACTGTGGGGGTTCAGATTTGTCTCATACTTTTTAATACTATTTTTATGATTGTCTGCTCATACTGCTACATTGGGGAAATAGACTCGTGATTTCAGCTTGGTCAGGTCAGTTATCTTGGAATTGAACGTCCATTTTGGTTATACGAAAATATAATAGCCATCATCTTGAAATAATGTCACCACAATTCTAAGATTTCAACTGTGGAAAAGGGCGAGTCAGCTATTTTCAGAACTCGAAGTCATATTTGCCGGTTATTTCCATCTTAGTGAAGTGGTGTATGTGCATAGACTTGTCACACCATGGGAAATGTGGACACAGTTTGGGTGTTGATCGTGTCCACAATACCTGGGCTAAACTATCTTTAATGATTAAATGTATTTCGTTACCTTGCTTGTCTTCAATTCACTGTTTATCTTCTCGTTCTTGTCTGGGAGCACATCAGCCTGCTATCAATGGTTCTGCATGGCCTAAATGTTTTGAACTGCAATGCGATTCCAAAGCCGTGACCTGAGAACTAGAAGGCCGCGTCGATCTGGGAACTAGTTCTCAGGTCACGGCTTTCGAATCGCATTGCAGTTCCAAACATTTCGGCCATGCAGAACCGTTGATAGCAGGCTGATGTGCTCCCAGACAAGAACGAGAAGATAAATGGTGAATTGAAGACAAGCAAGGTAACGAAATACATTTAATCATTAAAGATAGTTTAGGCCAGGTATTGTGGACACGATCAACACCCAAATAGACGATTACGCTAAAGATGGCGGCGAGGAACTTTTTACCAAGATGTTTTGCGTTCTAATTGCGAATCCTTAACGATTCTATAGGAATTCGATTAAAGAACGCAGTGCATCTCGGTAAAAAGTTCCTTGCCGCCATCTTTAGCGTAATCGTCTATTGTGTCCTTGTATTCACTCCATTCCCAATGATACCCCCACAATGCCCATTCTTCTTCAACGAAATAAAATCTCAATGGAGTGACCGTGAGGAGAAATTCTAAAATAGTTGAAAAAGTTATTCAACGATATCTTGCAAACTACCATTTTTTTATAGTGTGAGATAGCAGTAATCCTTCGGACTCCGGACCTCTTTTTGACTCACACGTTAGAATCAAGAAAATGATCCCAGTCTTGCTTTCGAGGTATTTCTATACGTTTAAATTGAATCCATTAATGTACTGCTAGCAACGCTTATAATTAATGTCCATGCTTATAATTTTGTATCTATTTTAGGGGTACGGCTTCAAACCTGTTTACTGTGACGACAAGATGGAATTTACTTGCAGGGATCTTTCACGGGATACTGCTTACAAATTTAGGGTGAGTTCAGATATCTCAGTTGAAAAAGTGCCGTCTAACGCCCAATTAAAACATCGTATCTTTGCCTAATCGAATTTTGTGTCGACTCAAACTGTATTCAAAATGGCACAATCTGCCGTGCGTTAGAATCTGATTTAAACATCGTCTTTCTCATCTCGGGTTGAAAAAGCAAGGGTTCAAATGTCGATTTTTTCAAAATTCGCCAGCGCAGTGGCTGATGATACGTAGCAACCACGAACCATGGCCTAACTGGTTGATTAAACGCGACACAAAATAAAGTGTTTAAATCAGGTCGTGTTTTGGCCCCTTAACATGGCAGAGCTGGTGAACTACTGCCGCTTTAGCATGCTAAAACGGCTGGTATTTCAAACATTTGAAACAAACGAACGTTTTCAAACATTTCAAACAAACGTTTTCATGTCGAATTTAACGGATATTTTAGCAGCATCTGAACTAGAATGAATTTAGCACCATTCGAAACGTCAAAAATACGATTTTTAAACGTTTTACAATCCGGGACAAAACTCATGAGACACTCTGCTTATTGGAGAAAGTCTTGAGTTTGGATCTGAGCTTGGTAGTATCTGTCCAAGATTCATTTCCTACAAGGTTGGGATTAAATGCCCGTGCCCCTTTTTGTGTGTGAGAGACTCATGATTAGTTGTTCGAGTGTTTCAGGCCCTTTTTTGCCATTTCATAACAAAAAAATTTGTTAAAGGGGCAGGGTCACGTAATGTAAACAAACTTCTTTCGAAATGATGATTTTGCAGTATTTTTGATAGGACGTATCACAGAGATCTTCAACTATATTTTTCAAAATGACAGTGCTATTTTGAAGACGGACTCTTGAGCTTTGTAGAGAAACAAACGAAACACTCGTAAGCTTTACGATTGCAGAGATATTGGTGGATTTTTGGAAGTAACTTTCTAGTGGATTCACCCCATCCACCAAAATCTGTGCAGAACACAATGGCCACGTGTGGGAAACAATATAGATTCTAGAGATAACAGGTTTGTTTACGGTTACGTGACCCTGCGCCTTTAAGAAAGAGTTTACTGTTTGCGTCCCTCGTACAGAGTGTCTCCAAAAATTTTTTCGATGTTTGATTAAGTGTTAAAAAATAACGTTCTCGATTTTTTTCCTGATAGCTCAAAAATGTTAAAAAATAACCACAAAGTGAATGGGTACTTCGTTCATGAACCTTTTTCCTGGCATTTTGAATTGATTTTTGACACAAGAATCTTGCAAATCCGCATAAAAGGCATGGAGCTACTTGCCTTTGAAGCTGAAGTAAAGCTAAACCAGAGGCCCTCGAAAGCTGAACCAAATGGCATGTTATGGTAAAAGTCGCATGGGCTATCGTTTGTGTTATTTCTCATTTGTTTCAGGGCAAACGAAATGGGATCTGAAAAGGTTTTCGATAAATTAACTTTCAGTCATATGGATGCTTTGAGGAAACAGATTCAGTATCTCATCGATCATGTTCCAATCTACTGTGTTTGGATACCGCAATTTTAAGCAAATTTTGACAATGCTTGTAAGGATTGCATTGCTTGAGAAGTCCTATTTGGTTCGCTCTGATATCAACGAGAGGAGTGACATTGGATGACCTTCCTTCACCCCGATCTTCGGGTTCTTTTTGCATTACAAATAATCGAGGGGGTCTCTGGTTTCAGCTGTGGCATATATTCGATCTTTGGAAATTCGCAGTTAAGTGAATTTTCAACAGGTTTGTAAGAATCTAGTCTCTACAATTATTTCAAAATCTTACGGACAGGGCTATATTCCCATGAGTCTGTTCATGTTATCATTATTTTTCAAAATTTAGTCAAACATCGACAATTTTTTTGATACACTCTATGCCAGTGCGAGAGAAAGTACAATAATGCGTCAGTTTTGATGCAATCAACCAAAACACAGTCCATTCAGCATCCCAGGAACCATGGTTTTTCACATTCCTAAACCTACTTTGGTTCCTGTGATGCTGTTCAGTCGAAAGATTTCCCAGGAAAACCATAAATCATAACCTCGAAATCATCGAAAAGCTGGCGTTGAAGCAGGTGATTTTGCTGAAAAATCGAGCACCAAAGAGCATTGAAATCTGACTAATGATTTTCCACTGCAAAATGCAAATTCAAGATCCATTTAAACTTTGATATGTGTTCTGAAACGCCAGGTTTCTGCGTAATTGCATAGGATAGGACTAGCCACCAGTGAACTTTCTTACAGCGGGCAGCCTGTGCAAGTAAGAGGGCAGGCTCGAAACAGTTTCTGAAAAAGTTAATTATCTGGCAAAAGAAGGAAATATCCCCAGGGATGGACTATTCCTGGCCGTATTCCTAAGAGTATTCATGATCAACATGACGACAGCTTGCAAGATCGAATTTTGTAAAAACAAAAGGTCTAAGTTTCTGAGAAGACAAAAGCGCGTAAACGCACGTGCCGAAATCTGCCATACTAATCCCTTAAGGCTAATTTCCACTCAGTAGAATTTTCCGAGTGAACTGAATTTTAGACAATAAAATGTTAGTTACGCGTGAAATTCTATTTAAAATCACGGCAACATTTTCACACGTAAACAAAGGATTTCCTGTCCAATCGGTAATTTCTACTGAGTGGAAATTGGCTTTTACAGTGTTCAGATTGCAAAGTTATTTTGCAATCTGAACTCTGTAAAGGCTGATTTCCACTCAGTAGAATTTTCCGATTGGACAGGAAATCCTTTGTTTGTGTGTGAAAATGTTGCCGTCATATTGAATAGAATGTCACGCGTAACTAACATTTTATTGTCTTAAATTTAGTCCGCTCGGAAAACTCTACTGAGTGGAAATCAGCCCTAAGGGATTAGTATGGCGGATTTCTGCACGACTGTTTACGCGCTTTCAAAAGATTGTTCAATGTGAATGCAGCCTTATGGTTGGTTTTGGACATGGTGTGAAGTCTATTGAGGCTGCTAAATCGCTTTTTCTTAATCAGGCCTGTATCTTTTGTCTTACAAATTCGCCGTTGCTGTATCTGAAAACAAGGACAGATTTTGTAATACCATAACAACAGTTGCTTTAATTGACGCCTCAGGTCAAAGTGATTAGTGATTACAGACAAAGGAAATTCTCTCAACCAGTAAATCAAAAGAAACACAGTCGCAAAAGTTGCCTCAAACCAGTGAGGCAAACTATCACCTTGTGCAAGCGAAATCTGGTTCGTAAGAGCAGTAATGTGCTTATCACGAAAGAAGAAGGGTATTTCAATTTCTGTGTGGCAGATTTTTTTGTGTAATTCAGAAGACGAGCAGAGGGCATCATAATTCTCGGGTACGTAAGGCTTGAATTAAACAACAAACATACAGCTCCTGAATCAAATATACAAAATTCCGGCGACCGACTTTAGATTTACTCTTCTTCTTTCGTTATAAGCACATAATTTCTCTTTAAAACCACCTTTCGCTTGCACAAGGCGATAGTTTGCCCTACTGGTTTCGGGACAACTTTTACGGTTGTGCTTGTTTTGATTCACCGGTTGAGAGAATTTCCGTTGTCTTCAGTCACTGAGTTCTTTGAACTGAGGTGTCAGTTAAAGCAACTGCTGCTATCAGGAAATCCTGAATTGTTTTGACTCTGACAAATATTCTGCCACAATCAGATGCTGTACAAACAAATTTCCCCAGTTTTTCGTTTTGAAGAGCTCACCTGTTTGTTTATTTCGCCCCCGCCTCCTGGCCTCCGCCTTCCTCTTGTTAGGGGGCGCCCACTCTTTTATAAAAGCTTGTAAATAGTTTCAACCGCAAATTTCTTTCAAATTTCTTCATTTTCAGCTCAGTGCCACAAACGTGAGTGGATCAAGCAAATATAGCCCAACTGTATCATATAAGACGTTGCCTGAAGCACCTGGGAAAATGGAGAAGCCAAGACTAGTGGGAAAAGCAAAAACACATACTTTTACTGTAACATGGGGTAAGAAAAGATATTTCGATCTTGCAGAATTATGTGATTACGAGGCCCCTTACATGAGAACTCTCAGCCCATGTTGAGTTTAACACGGGTTGAGTTTTAGTCGGTTGACACTGTAAGCCCTTGCATTGTTTACCTGAATGAGACTGAGTTGAACATCAACGCTGGCTGGACTTCTATTTGCAACTCAAACTGTGTGCTGAAATTCAACCTTTGCTGAGTGCTGAGATTTCATATGCAGACAGAAACAATTTCAGCCTGAGATGCGTTGAACTCGAATACAGTAAATCCCCGCATATAAGAACCTACCAAAAGAAGAACCTGGAGGCTGTTTTTCCTGAATTATGTACCTTGGAATTAAGAACCTGTTTCAGTTTGATGAAACATGGTTTCTTATTGCAGGGGTAGCAAGTTGATTTTTGATTGCTGTTATTAAAGTCATTGTGGCCCCAGTTGGCTTTGAAAGCTCTATTCTCCTCCTCATTTACTTATTAGGCCCATAAGAAAACTATAAGAAACCTTTAGGTCGCACTTTTACAGTTTGATTCTCCTCCCCCATTAGTTACTATGTCCACAAGGACGCTCCCAAAAAAAATAATAGGGCTGAACATCTTTGTAAGACTCTGAAAGGGCATACATGAGGCACCCTTGAAATGAGGACCTTTATACCTTGAAATTAGTCTTAGTACCTTTGAAATAAGAACCTTCTTCAGCTTGGCTCTCAAAAAAGTAGGTTTTTATATGCGGGGATTTACTGTAACAATTGAAGCAGTCCCTTTTTCTCAAGCATTAGATTTACACAGGATGAAACCAGGATGCAAATGTCGAATTAGTGAAATTATTTGTCTATTTCAAGTTTATCTCATTTTATCTCACCGTGGCCCATTTTATCAGGAGAAATTATCATACTATTTCAAGAGCATCTCTTGTTTAGCAAGGGTGACTTTAGCAAACCAAAGGATGCAGGCCCGATCAAGTGAAAAAGATATCAGCCCATAAAGAATGTTGGGTGAGCCAGAAAAGAGTTTCCACTTTCGAAAATTCATAGCACCAAGAGTACTCCACAGATTTAGATGATTTAGATCGAAGTAGTTTTGTTATTTTTGTTCTTACGAGCAGTATGAATATAGGTCCATTCAACTTAAAAAAATTTCTTTGTTGCAAAATGACTGAAAAAAGACCTAAATAATTGATCAAACCAAGTTGAATTTACCTGTACTTTTAGTGCTGATAAGACAGTGAGGAAGATCACAAAAATACTTTGATCTTCTGGCTTTTAACTAGAATGTGAATCATTCAAATCTATTAAGTTCTCTTGGTGCTATGAAATTTCAAAAGTGGAAACTTTTTTCTGGCTCACCCGGTAGATTTCACACCATGTTTCAGCGTAGCTGACCATGAAGTTTCGCTCTCACTGTTCATTTTAATTTGATCGAATGCATGCAAAAGTGTGAAATCTGTTCTTCAGAGCCGTAAATAGCCTTGCCTTCTTGGGGAGAGGAATTGTTTATTTTTACGAAATTCATCCTTGATATTTCTGTAGACTTCTTTAAAACGTACGGAAGGATTCGTCTTGTAATCTTTAAAATCCCTTTGATTTTTTTGCAGATCCACCGAAAGATACTGGTGGCCCTGAGATCGAATCTTACATTCTTGAGATCTGTGACGCAAAAGGTAGCTATGTTTTTCTTTCCCAGGTTTTACATGTAACCAGAAAGGAATGTCCGGGATTTCTCCACTGGTAAAGACTTAGCAAGTATAATTTTAGGGTAAAAAAAGCAAGGAGACATCGTAGCTTAGAGTTACAAAAAATATTCGCAAAGTTCGGAATTCGATACAGGATGGATCGTTCAGCTACTCTAAAAAGAATCTGAATCGAATGATATTCGATGCATAGACCTTTTCGCAATTTAGAGAAAAGGACTGGGAGAGGGAGGCCCATTCTGACAGTCTAGGTAACAGTAGGAAATCACATGATAAGCGTTCCTTCTTTTCTGATTCTCTTCAGAACTTCATCATTCGTAACTTTCTTTTTGTCCATGACAGTCTTAGCATTCTTCTGTAGCAGACAGGGTACAATTGTCAGTTAAATACATACATTGTTTTCCAAACTGCCCTACACAAAGAAAAAGATAAAACCCAGAAATTTACAATTGAAATACACAATGAGAATTAACAAAGTAAAAAAAGAACGATTGGGAGGAATCGACATAGTTTCCTTCATGTTCTGGAGTTTTCGTGACAGGACTTAAATTGTCTGCATGTTTTCATTAATTTTGATTTTGCGTCCAGGCCATTACATGATTTCACCCCTCTAAAGGAAGGTATTTTTGACCACATGTTGTTCGTAGATACTGTTGAGATGGACAGAGCAGAAACTGCGCACGCATACGCTAAAGCCCGTAACTTTGAGTCCCCCTAGCTCCCTGCAACAGATCCCAAAATTCGGCAACACTTGATATTTTGTTATTTGGGCCTTAAACTCTTGATTTATTTTGTTTCAAAAAGCTTATCTTTCCAAGCAATTCCTTATATCAGATTGCTGGATGACGTCATTTTGTGCAGCTTGTGCTGTGTCGTTGAGACGTATTCATTTAGATATTTTCAAACATCCAGACATTTTTCTTTGGAACCTTTGCTGTAATTCCATGTCGATACCTTTGTTGTTATTCCAAAATTTAATTTTTATTTATATTTTCACTAGTCGGAGAGATGACAGAAGCATACCGTGGAATCAAACCGGAATTCGCTGTAAGTGGACTTCAACCTGGACATACTTATAAAGTGCGGGTTTTTTCGGTCGGATGTGGAGGGAGGAGCATGGTAAGTGATTCCATTAAACTTGGTCTGAACTGAGCCATTTCATAGGTGGTATGTTTTGCCTGTAGGATTATGAAAGCTGTTGACACGGCTGCAAGGATAGATACTAGTCAGTTTTGGTCGGGAAAATCCCGATTAAATTTTCCTGGTCATGAGGGCTAATCAGAGACTGGGAAAACTGGAAATGGAGAATGGGAAAACTGGAAAGGGAGAATGGGAAAACTGGAAAGGGAGAATGGGAAAACTGGAAAGGGAGAATGGGAAAACAATGGACTGGAAGGGGGAAGGGAAGAGAGTATGAGAGATCAGATGGTCTCTGGGAGGTAATACGCGGAAAGGACGATGCACACCGAAAATTTGGTCCAGGCGAAAGATGAAATATGTAACTGTGGAAGCTTAAATAGGTCAGAGTTTTTTGTTGACATAAACTTGAAAATTGAATTTTTCATTGAAAATGTGTCAAAATTGCGAACTGAGTGCAGCTAAGACCATCAACGTTCAACAATGGATGATTAATTTTTCTGGCTATAATTTCTTTGGACTATGAATGTAGCTATAAATGTACTAAACTGCTTTCTAGCGTGCTTCCTATCCTCTATCAGGCTACTGTTGTCCTCCCAGTATTTGACGTGTCCAGCTCTTGATTTGATTTGCATTTTTTTCTTCTAGCCTTCCGCCGTTGCACATATTACAACCATGCCAGTTTGTCCATTTAAGCCAGAACCTCCAAGAATTTCAACGCGTTTAAAACAAGAACCAACTAGCCTTCATCTGGAATGGGGTACGTGTCTCTGCTTGTTGTTTTCATGTCATTTTCCCTATCAAATCACTCATAACCAACACTGTTGAGTTTTTTTGTTTTTTATCCGAAATAATTTAACCATGACTTCAACCAAAAGTTAAAACTTTTGAGTTCAAAATGAAAATCAGAAATTGGAAGGGATCTGTATGTAACTGCCGCGTCTGCATAGTTTAAATAGGATAGAACAAAACTCGAGCATTATAAATAGGGTAGTGTTGGCCTTTATTAGCATTTACTAGCTATTCTTCTAACCAACTGCAAATAAATTGTATTGTTAAATTGTATTTATCACTATTATTTTTACACTGACACACTGTTATATGCTTACGAAATCACAGTCTGATGATGACTTTATTATCAATGCAACAACAACAGTTGCATATTCGTTGGCCAAGACGACAAGATGAAAGAGACTTGGGATCAAACCGGTGAAAATTGTGATCGACCAATCCAAATTGTCGATGATAATTGACACACTGCTACAGTTAAGGAGCAGGGTTTCGCAGAGTTTATTTGAAGATCTTTGCGATATGATTTTCGATTATGATTATGATTTGCGATTATGATTCATGATTTGCGATTATGATTTGTTGATCATTGGCTGGAACGTAATAAAGATGTCTGAAACAGCACCGACATATTATGCTATGCTTGATTTTTCATTATCACATTATCATTTTCTGATCTTCCAGATTCTCCAAAGAATGACGGTGGGTCTCAGATCACAAGTTACACTTTAAGGATGCGATGGCCTTCCTCAGAAGGTAAGTTTTCGCTTGAATGATTCGTTAATTCCTGTCTTCTGCATTTGAGGGTCAAAGTCATTGTTTAATTCCAGCATCTTTTGTTCTGGGGTTTTCGGAGAAAGAGTTCAAGGGTCTGTTTAGTCTTATAAGTCTGGTATGAAATTTATTGCGAGAGAATTGACACTTTGGACATCTGTGAAAGAAATGCTACACTTTAATCATTCTGGAAGCCTCGCTGATTGTGGCTACCATCTTTCAGCTAAGATTGTTTATGCAGTGCACCAAAAAGTCACTCGGGGGCTACGCTTCCACCTCCCTTGACTTGCTTTTGGCACTTTTTTTGCTTCTCTTGCATTGCCAGTGCAAACCCTTTGCATAATTTTGTTCGCGTTAGAAGCAATTAGTTGAATGTGATTCGCTGCATTCAAAATTCGCTATCCAAACAATGTTAATGGCGACTTGTTCCGATTTTGACAATCGTTGTAAAGACATAACCTTGTCTTTGTTAACATGTCATTGCCCTTGTTAGGTAAGGATGAAGAAAATCCTGGCTGCAGAAATATTTAAAGGGCGTACGAAAACCAGCAGCCTTTGCTGTCGTTTGTTTTCGTTTTTGTGAATTTCGTACTGTCAGTTATTCTGGAAGTTTTGGGGAGCAGGTCACTGACTTCGTGCAAAGCATACTGGTCTTTGTACTCCCTTTAAATCTGAATAAAGTTCAAGCAATGGAAAGATATTTTCAGAGAGATATCTTTGTTTGACGTTCCCTCAATTTCTCTCCGACGTCTCCGCCAATTGCCCCAGCAGGGTATTTCCACTGGTATAAGTGTTTAAAAAGCGACAGAAAAAGCAAAGTTAAATTTGATGTTTCTTAAAGTTTTATGATATGGACCTATGTTTAGTTACTCTCTGGTTTCTCCATAGAACGTGAAGATGAAGATGTTTATGAAGGCCCACGACGGCAATGTACCATTAATGGTCTGCAGCCTGGAGAAAAATATCTTTTAAAACTTTTAGCTACAAATAAAGCAGGGGTAAGTTTTTTCTTGTTTGCTATTCCACAGAGTTAATGCCACATTCTTCTGGACAGTTGTCCTTATACCGTGTTACTAGGTAAACGTTGTGCAAAACGTTTATAATTCGATGCTAGAATTTTCTCTTGACAGAGTAATGTTGACTAGAGATGGCAGTTTGTATCGAATCAAGTCAAGCAAGCCTGACTAATCATTTTGAAAATTCCCCGTTGATATGACTGCAATTTTACAGTCAACATTTTGCTTCCTTGAAAGGAAGGTACTTTTTTCTTCTGCATGAAGACTGCTGTCAGATTTTTTGTTAGCAAACCAACAAATATGCCTTTTCAACTAACGGCCTCGCTATCAAAATTTTTGAAAAATTTCTTCAAACTTCTGGCCACAGATTTGGATACAGCACCCAAAGCTTACTCCAAGGGTAAATTTTCATATCCTTAGAGTGAGGGATTCTGATTTTATGACGATAATGAATTTAAGAATTTACAAGGGATCTGACTGTGAAAATCATTCGAGGTATAACTTTACACTCACAGCCATTATTCACGGTGAAATCCCTTACAAATTTTCAACTTTGTTTTCATCTTGAAATTATGATAGCTAGAACTAAATTATAAGAATTTGCAGTCAGACAAAAATTTTGGTGCTGAATAATAATCTGAGATCAGAAATTTCATATGAAGTGAAGCATTCAAAAAAGAATTTCGCAAAATTCTAAAACAACGCCTCCTAGTTGAATAGGGGTATTGTAGACTTCTCTGACGTCTTGGCGTCTTTACATGAAATTACTTTTCGTTTTTAATTCTAATTATTATCTTACTACACTTCAGCTGAGTCCTTGGTCAGAATTTTCAGAGCTGCATACAGCACCAGGGCCTCCAGATGCGCCTGAAATCCCATCATGCATTTGCAAATCGCCATCCCACATCAGACTAGAATGGACGGTAAGTTGCGCTATTGTTAAAACATTGCAACTTTAAAAGTAACCTGAAAAGAAAAGTTTTATTGATGCAAATGAATGGCAAAATTGAATGATGTAAACTATCGTTAAAAATTTTTTATGTCTTATTTCATGTTCTGGTTATCTACTACGGTATCTTATTGTGTCACTTCGTTAAGCAATAAAGATTTTATTTATGTAGCTCTACGGACAGATTTCTTGCAAATAGAACCTTTTAACGATTAGATACAGCTATATTTCTGTAAATCACCCTTGTAATTTGGAAACAGAATTACGTCGTCAGCTGATACTTAAAATCTGTGGATGTGGATAACTCAAATAAGATGTCAAAAATTTAACCAGCACTTTTGATCATTTTAGCAGTGCAATTCAGTTGCATCAATAAAAAATTTTGCTTCAGGTCACCGAGCGTTGAGAAGTTTCTTCTGCCTGCCCTTTGCCTTAATTTTCACTCCTTAAGCCTTGTTTACACCAGGCGGATTCTTTGGCGGAAGCGGGCTATTCCTTCCATTTAGCGGAATGTTTCCGTGGCGGAAAAATAAAAACTATTTCAACCATTTCGTGTTGAAAAGTTCCACTGCATTTCTCAACGTAGCTCGATAGTACGATTTTAGGCTTTCTTCTTTCAATATACTCTATGCACAGCGACATCTTTGCTACACCGTCACGAAGTCTTGATTCCGCGCGGAAAATTCCGCCTGGTGTAAAATAAGCTTTACAGAGCAATAGCAAGTGTCACTTGTAATCTGCTTGCGTGCTTGCTTGCTTCTTGCTTGCTTGCTTGCTTGCTTGTTTGCTTGCTTGCTTGTTTGCTTGCTTGCTGGTTTGCTTGCTTGCTTGCTTGCTTGTTTGCTTGCTTGCTTGCTTGCATGGCTGCTCGCTTGCTTGTATGCTAGGAGAGCAGGAACTCAGAGAGAAGAAGAGTGAACAGTTGGTTGATTACCGTGCAGAATTTTTCATTTATTCGACTTCAAACCTGCTTCGTTTATTGTAGGAGCCAATAACACATGGAACTCCAGTCACAGGCTACATCGTTGAACAACTACACGATGAATCATTTACGAAGGTAATTTCTTGCAACTTCAGTTTTCCTTCGTTTTTTTACTAGTAGTATTTGCTACAATCTAAGCAAGAATTGGCTAGTCTACATTTTAGGGAACCAGCTCTCAAAATCGGCACTCTATGTGTCATGGTGTATGGGTTAGGGTCAGAATTAGGTTTGGAAAAGGTGTTTTAGGGTAAGTTAGTGTTAGTTAGGGCTAGGATAAGTTAGGGTAAGTTAAGGTTAGTTGAGGTAATCTATGGTAAGGTAGGTGTAAGTTAGGGCTAGTAGGTTTAGGTTGGGTTAGTTCCTGAGAGATATGACATAAGGCTGGTCCGCTAAAGTGCAGTCGTCCTCAGGAATGCCTTACATGAATGGAACATTGTTTGAAAATTGAAAATCTCTCATCTAACTGAAAGTTTGCAGTGTATAAGAGTGTTACTTGAGGTACCAGTATTATTTATTAGTTTTTTATTTTCCAGTGCAATTTTTTATCGATAGCTATTGTATCTTGCTTGCGTTAAAAATCATGAGCTACCTGAGCTATGTTTATGTATGCTGTACACAATATTGAGTAGTTTTCATTGAAGACATTTTTGTGAACCTTAGTCGTGGAGTCGTTCAATTCTTGTCCTGATGTAACAGGACACGTAATGTTAAACTAAATTCAGCAACACGAGAGACGATTTGAATATCGAATCAATACTATGACTGCATTCCGTCCCACATCAGATGTAGGTCAGGGTTGCAATAATGTTACGAGCACAGTTCATTACGTGTAATGAGTTATTCATTTGGAGGAAATCAAATGGCTGACATCTCATGTGTGACAGAATTTACAAAGCAAACAAAACATTTACGTTAACGGACATGGTGGTTTGATTCACATTTTGATATTGGTTTGATTCACAATTTTGTGTCGTGTTATAGGTTTATGAAGGTATTCACATGCATTGTGAAGTCAAGAAAGGACTGCAACCAGCGACGTATTATTATTTCAGAGTTCAGGTAACTGCCACTTGAAAACGTATTTTTCTCTAAGTAAAGATAATAATTTGATGGGTTATATTTTCACGAAGGGAAATTTCTCTGGAGAGCGAATTCATCGAGAATCGATTTGTAAAATATTTGGCGATGGGAAGTATGAAAAGGCTCGAGTTTTCTTGCTAAAACCTGAGAAATCCTATGTTTAACAGATATAAAATCTCATTTTGAAGTAATCCCAGAAACGTTTCTTTAATTTTGCAAGACAAGCTACTATTTTACAATATAGCAATATGTTATACAATGTAGCCATGCAATATTTTACATTGGGCCTAGCCGAATCGTTTTCCTTTCATTGTTTTTTTATATGCTTACTTGCTTTCTTTCCCTTCAGGCACTAAGCAATGCAGGACCTAGCCATTACAGTGCTGTATGCAGTGTTGAGACTTTACCAGCGTCTCCTTCAACAATTACTTTCTTCAAAGTAGTAAGTCCCTTCCACAGTTAATTTCCAGTTAACAATCATTCATGCTGCTAATAAAGACCCATGTCATAGTTCCAGTCATCTCAGAAACAAAAATGACATTAACAACAACAATGAAAACAGCAACAACATTTTTTTATTTATGCTCAAACTGGGACTTATGAACTTTCACATTAAAAACTGAGACCAGAATGCACAGATATATCTGGCCTCCTGTTCACACGAAAACGGCATTTTCTTGCCGGCAGACTTTGAAAAGGGTAGATTTTGAAGATTGAACGCTAACCGGCACTTATGAAAGCGATGTCAAGTGAACACACGAAAATGATGAAAGCACGCTTTAGAAATGAGGCTAACCTCTTCTTAAGGAGTGTGTACATTTCTTTGGTATCAAGTTCTTGTAGAGATCGCACCGCATTTGTTAAGGTCGAATTTTCTATCGTTTTCATATTGTGCCGGTATCATCTTGATGCTCGCCCAAATTTAGCCACCGTCACATTTTTCACCGTTTTCAAATGTGCCGCCATTTTGTGAACGTAGTCTAAATTCCTTCTTCCATAGGTGGACCAAACATCCAGTTCTGCTCTCCTGCAATGGAAACATCCCCATGACAATGGAGCAAATATCACCCATTATGTATTAGAGGTCGCAGGTGCCACAACGTTCACCATCACTGTTCCAATTGCCGCCAATTCTGATTGCCATGACGACCATGCTGATGATGAAGATGGAATGTCAGTTGATGATGACGTCAGCAGTCATTATTGTTGCCATGACGACGATCGATCCAAGACGTCAGTTGAGAGTCGAAGTCATGAGTTCATGGAGCATGAAGTGACAGGGTTATTGGCAGATACGGCTTACAGGTATTGTAACACTTGCTTCCCATAAGGGGACCTCGCAGTTCAAATATTTGAGAAACGAACTGTATACAGAAGTGGGGCTCCCTATTACTTTAAACGGCTATTTCATTGGTTGTCTGATACTCAAAGTGGGGTCCTACGTAATTGCAATACTAATCTACGTATTCTTCTGTTAAAAACGTCTCCAGAACAGAAAAGCTTTGAATTTAGAGAAGCACGTATTTGGAACAACCTAACAATGAGGCAGAAAGAGCAAGCACTATTGTAATTAGATGTTTAACAGGGCTGTTTGTAAATCAATTTTGCATTGTAAATTCTACCCTGTAGGAAGAATTAAAATGAATGAATGAATGAATGAATGAATGAATGAATGAATGAATGAATGAATGAATGAATGAATGAATAAATGAATCAAAGAAGAAGAGAATGAATGCTAAATGAATGAGAGAAATGATCCTGCATTTCGCATAGCCCATACAGCCCCAATTTTGGACAAAATCATTTTCCAGAGTTGTTGCAGGAAATGGCGAATAGAAAAAGGAAACGCAACCTCAGGATATTTAATCGTTAAAGGCAGTCTGTCACGTCTCTGATTGGCTGCGACAAAGTCAAAGCTCAACACAACAGATTTCTTTGTGAGTCTGTGTCTTTGAAACAAAGGAGGGCTAATCGTCTTGACTTTCTACGGCCGTAGAAAGTCAGAGGATTAGCAGCCATTCAAATGTCCTATTCTTTGTATTGTCCAAATCTCCCAATCAAATGCGTGACAGACTGCCTTTAATCAAAGGTGCTATGCATTCCTTTTTAAGAGCACACACTTATCACTGTGGACGATTAAGCTAAAGGTAGCAGCAAGGAACTTTTTCCCAAGATGCATGCGTTCTCATTACGAATCCTTAACGATTCTATAGGAATTCGATTGAAGAAGGCTATGTATCTTTTGTCCCATTCACACTGCAAGTTGAACCAGCTTAAAATAAACCAGGTTTTTGAATATGACCTTCTGATTGGTCAGTTAATCAAATCCAGCCATTTGATTGGTTGAAATTTAAACTGGTTTAGATAAAGCTGGTTTAACAGTTTCAGTGTGAATGCAGAATTGGTAAAAAGTTCTTTGCTTCCAGTTTTACTGTAATCGTCTATTTATATGAACGCCCTATTGAAGGGTGTTATCTTCAGCCTCTTTGTCTTAAACCTATTTTACATCAAATTTCGAGCAAGAAATGAAGGGTTCTTGTGGCTAGATATAGAGCTAAAATATTTTTTTTCTTCTCTGAAAGCGTCCATTCGCATTCGCTTATTTGCAAATGACTTGAAACTTTTAACTTTTTTCGAGATTTGAAGACACTGTCAATCTAACGAAAACCATCTAATTAGAATGTTAATCCTTCAGCGATTTAGTAATTTTCGTTCATTTTTATAGGATACGAGCTCAAGCTGTGAATAGGATCGGATCAGGCCCGTTCAGGTATGTGCACATACTATTTGTATCAGAAGCGGAAGTGTTACAGTGAAAACGTTTTTATCAACAGTTGATCTCACTGGTGGAAAAATATGTTATGTACGGTGAAGGTGATAATCCAACAAGGAACTGGGATTTATCGTGGATTTTACCTTGCAACACATAACCGTACATGGAAAGAGCATAATCCAAATTTTGCTTTCCTCTTTCCTTCATTCCTTGATTCCTTTTTCTTGTTTTTGTTTTTGCTTTTGTTTTTCAATTTGTTTTGAGTGGGCTTGTCAGGATTTCTAGGTACTGACAGCTAATTTAGGCCCACTGTGCATGCCGCATCCAGGCATGGGACCCCTAGTGTAACGTCCCTTCCGAAGGACCACGAGGTGAGTTATGAGGTCAGGCCTCCGAGATCACCCATCCGGAGTTTGACCTCAATCGACCAAGCTTAGCTTCAGTTACCTGACGAAAACTGTTAAAGTCATTCGGCCGCTCACCATGTCCTTTCCTCTTCATGTTTTCAATCTTTGTTTACTCTTTGATCCTCTCTTCATTTCATCCTTCGTTCTGTCTCTTCTTCTCTTTTTTGAGAAAAACAAGGACTTATGACCATCTCGCTTTCTCTTTTTCCTCTCCTTATCTTCCGGACAGACAATCAAGCGTCGTTCGAAGGTGCTTCGCAACTTCACATACTTTTTCCGCCCCTGATGGAGCTTGGTTGTTATCTTGAGAATTATAAAACAGCAGAGAGACCCCAAAGAGTAATACTGTTCTTTTTTCTAGCCATCCAGCTCAATTCGTGACAAAGGAGCTGCCTCCTAGCCCACCGAGCCTTGAACTGATTTCATCCTCGCATCAAAGCTTGAAGCTGAAATGGGGTGAATCTGTATCACCAAGGAGAAATAACCTTGGCCTAAATTTCACTTTACAGATGAAAAATAAATCTGGATCGTGAGTAATATTTCGATTTTATGAATTTTATGCAGTGTGTAGATAAACCAAGTAGTCCTGCGAATAATCGTTCCGAGCACCCTTTCAAGTAAAGAAAGTTTTAGGAGCTCTGAAGGAATTTGGGCGTTACTATGCTTGCCAATACTAGTTTTTTGTTCGTTGCTTCTTTATCGTAGTTGGACAAGACTAGAGTTTTAACAAAACAAGATAAATCTAAACAGTTTATGCAACAGTGCAACAAAAAGACATCGACTTTGAGAGTGATAAGCATTCGTGAAAATTGCTTTTGCGCCAAAAAATTAGCCGCAGCACAGACAGCTTTGCATAAGACGGGACAGGCAAAGTTTGACCGGGGTTTTTCGTATCGTTATAGTGCCGTACTTTCTGACGTCAAAGATATAAATTTCAAGAAAGTGAAATTCAGATTACAGCAATATTCGATTCTATTGTAACCGCCGCCATTTTGTGCTCTGCAGATGCAAGCTGTTAACCTTGCACAAACTCTTCCACGATTGCTACCATTGCCAACTGTTTGGTTTGATTTTGATTCTAAGTTTTTTCTTTCTCAGATTTTCAACCATATTTACTGGAATGGCGCAGTCATTTTCTGTCACAAAATTGAAAGAACTGTCATCATATACATTTCGAATAAGTGCAAGAAATGACGCTGGAGATGGGTCGTTCTCTGAACCGAAAACATTCTATACGAAGGCACAGCCTCCTCAAGTAGTCAAAGGTAAACAAGCTTTATTGTGACCGCAGTGATTTTAGCACTTTTATTCATTCTTTTTGAGCTGCTAAATTCGTTTCTACCTTTCACAGATTTAAGCCTGGTTTCTGTATGATTGTAACAGTCGGTGACGCGTCGCCGAGGTAGGCTCAGGGACACATCGGGGACAGTTGTGTTAAATGGAAACATTTTCTCAGTGATGTCTCCGATATCACAGATCAGACGGGGACAGTATGGGGACTCATCGAAAGAGTTGAGATGAATTTAAAGCCTGGTTTCCATATGATCGTAGCAGTGGTCATTTCCATATTTCGCCGACTGATTGGGGAACATGTCGCTGATGTGTCGTAGTAGGTCGCCGACGGTAACTATCATATGGAAACCAGGCTTTAAAACATTTACGCGACAACAGTAAACAAGGACAGATTTTGTAAGACAATAGTATCAGGTGCTATTGATTGACGCCGTAATTCAAAGTGATTTGCAGACGAAGGAAATCCTGTCATATTTTTTTTCCAGTAATGATACTCTCGGCTATTCAAAATCTAACCGTTGTACGACCATTCTTGCAAAACTGCTGCATAATTGACCGCAACAGTTAATCTAGAGGAAGTCAACTATAAATTCTGTTTTTTTTGGTTGTGTTTCTTTGATATGTCGTTGGATCTCCCGTTTGTGGGGGACTCTGTCAACAATGAACTTGAGAACAAAATTTAGATGAGAAATTTTGTGGCGCACCCCCCCCCCCCCCCCCCGAAAAAAAGCAGGCAAGCAATATAGATTCATAATCATAGGAAAATTGTTCGATACCTCTATATAATGAAGCAATTGTAATTGCATTTTCTCTCTTTGCAGACCTTGTTTGGAAGCGTCTTTCACCATCGTCTGCTAAAATCAGTTGGCAGTCGAGCGACGTAATCAAGGATGATGACGTCATAAATTATATTGTACAGAGGCTGAGAGTGGATCATACCAAAGAATTTGCAGAGGTAAATGCCCAAAATTTTACTTAGGGCCTGTTTATATGAAGTGGGCTGGCTC
The DNA here is from genome assembly GCA_964019985.1 of Aurelia sp. 4 Dawson et al 2005. NCBI lineage: Eukaryota > Metazoa > Cnidaria > Scyphozoa > Semaeostomeae > Ulmaridae > Aurelia > Aurelia sp. 4 Dawson et al 2005. The sequence continues at coordinate 2,454,188 of OZ026495.1, forward strand.
GCCTGGGCGAGATCTGAGTGAACAAAACTGGAAGACGGTTTTGCTGCAAATTTAAAGCGGTATATTCATCAATGCTGCCTTGTTGTATTGTATGCTTTCTATATCTGTTGTATTGTAAGGTACAGCTTTCTATATTTTCAGCTACTGCAGGTTGGGTCCATAGGCCTTTTCATAATTTGAAGAGAGAGGCTAAGGAGAGTGCGGCCCATTCTGACAGCCTTGACAACAACAGGAATTCAGGAGAATCCCCTCCACCTTGGTGATAATCTTACGGCTTGCGTTTCGGTGTCATTTCCCTTCAAACTCGAGTCATTTTCGATTTATTTGCACTTTTCAAGACTTGCAAGATACTTGTTTTGTGTGGTAAGTGTTCTCTCTGGATTATTTAGCCATACTGTTATCCTATCACCCATCTGTGGGTGTCTTTTTGGTAATTTATTGCATGATTGCATGTGTTCACGCAAGTTTAAAGTAAGGAATTGATCGGTTGGCCCTAAACTGAGCTTCTTCAAAGCTGAGGACAAATGCCTGTAATAAAGTGGCTCAAAATAAACTCACAAAAGTGTGAAAAGATGACCATATGGCTAAATAATCCAGAGAAAACACTGACCAGACTAAACAAGTGTCGTGCAACTCTCTAAAAGTGCAACAAATAAAAAATAACTCGAGTTTGTAGGAAGGTAATACAAAGCCGCGAGGAGGGCATTCCCCTCATTTCTCACTGTTGCCATGGCTGTCAGAATGGGCCGCATTCTCCTTAGTCCAATTCTCCAAATTGCCAAAAGGTCTATGTTTTCCGCTTGGACCAAATTTGATCTTCATACGTTTGAAATATCAACGTGCCTGCAAAAGAACTTTGATAACAATGGTTGTGAAAGTTGAAAAATTCACGAAGTGCTACACGCAGAAAACTTTATAATTCCTTGTTTTTACTTTGTTTTCCTTTTAACATCCACCATTTCTTTTACAGGTTTACAACGGACCAAACTCGGAAGTTATTTTCGACGACCTCGTTCCAGACCAAGATTATCAACTTCGTGTCTGTGCATTGCGTTTGATTGCTGATTCTTTACGTACCATAACACCAAATGCTCCTTCCAGCATCAAAGGACAATTCAGTAGCACTCTTAGAATTAAAATCCCCGCAGAAGCAGCAGTTGATGACCTGAGGCAGGCGGCCAATGCGGAGCAGACGAAGGAAGATGTTAAAGTAAGGGAAATGTCGGATACTCAAGTTTCTTTATTAATTTTAGGATTTTTCTTGGTCATTGGCATCATCTGCGCACTCTCAGTGTGGTTTTTCATGGGAGAGATTAAGTTTTAGATAAGAATATACCTACATCAAATTATATATCAGATATCGAAATCTGGGCATCTTTGACCACATTACATTGCAGCAGTTGCTTTTTAGATGCCCCTTTCGAAGATAAAAACTCCAAGAAAAATAAAGACAAAGCTTCTTTTGGTCAATGAAACATGTCTGCGAGACATTCCATACTATTGACCAAAGAACATTCGCAATCGTTTCCCACAAACCATTGTGAATACATCTCTTCAACTAAGCAGCCTCATTTTGGATTTTTTCAGAATTCCTTCAGCTTGCGTCATATGAAATTTCTGACCCCAGATTCACGTTCTGCACGGAAATTTTAGTCTAACTGCAAATTTTCGTAACCTTAGTGTTAGCGATTTTAATTTCATGAGGATGATAAATTTGAAAATTCAAAAGGGATTTTACCTTGAATAATGACTAAGGGTGGAGGGTGTAAATTTACACCCCAAACGATTTTCACGGTCAAATCCCTGATAAAGTCTCAAATTCATTATCGCCATAAAATCAAGACCACGAGCTCTAGGAAGACAAATTTGCCATTAGACAAGGCTGGGGGTGCTGAATCCAATCCGTGGCCAAGAAATTTCTTATGAAGAAATTTTCAAAACCCTAGATCTAGGACTTAGGGTAGCAGCCACCTATAGGAGCCCTAAGCAGCTGCAATGCATTATGGTAAATGAAAGGGTGCTTAAACGTAGATGCTTATAGATGTAATCTTTGTATTTTACTAGGGAGTAAAGTACTGGGATGTGTACAATATAGACACAATTATATCGAAAAGTATATTCAGTTGATCGATTTTATTTCATTCAACATGTAGCATAGCCCTTTTCACACCCGGGAGACCACCTTTATAAACAGGTAGATCCACTCTCGATTTAGACTCGCGACCTGGTCCCAGCTATCGCAACAACAACAGTGACAACAACAACAATATTTTTGCATGAATAGCGATAACTAATAATGTGTATTCAGTCTACTTTCAATTGGCGTCTTGCAGAGCATTATAAACCAAAAGTTTGATTCAATTTTGATAAGTAAGACCACTGAGAAACCAGAAAATAGTTTTCGCTAAAAGTAGAAGTTGTCTTGCTCCTCGTCCTCTGTGCTGTTACCTTAAATTGTCCTTTGTCCCTTATGCGCTTACTAATTTTTTGCTTTAGCCCCTTGTGTTCTACTTGCGTATCAATAGACCTTTTAGCTATTCTGAAAAAGAATCTCAATCGAACGATACTTTGCTACATTTTGTAGAATTTTCGAATGTGCACAATAGTTATAGAAGCTCTAACGCCACTCGATCGAATCTCGTGTATAAAAATGTATAAAAATAACGCTCGATCCAGGCTCTTTTGCTGAATAGCTAAAAGGTCTATTATCGCATAGCACAGGGGACTAATAAGCCCAGGGGGTAGTCCCTAACTTTCACTACGGGGGGAGGGGTCCATACCAGTTTTTCTTTGCTGACCCCTAAATATCAAGCCTCATATTTTGGCGACCCCAAATATTGATTGGAGACCCGCACCAAATTCCACAATTCTTCCTCTCTTCAGATTTTTCGACCCAAAATATTGAGTTTTTGTCCATTTTGTTATCCACAGAGCCCAAATATTGATTTAATGTAAAATTTCGGACCCCAAATATTGGCATGGACCCTGTATTGAAAGTTTTGTAGTAACCCCTCCCCCCTTGGGCTAATGTGCAAACATGACAGAGCGCAGAGGGGACAAAGAAAGACAATTTTTATTCGCACAAGAGACAAAGCAAGTCAACCTTAATTTCAGAAACAATTTTTCGTGGTTTCCCTGAAATTATTGAATTTGATTCCATAATAGTGATCACCGCTTCGTCGATGGCATGTCAACTCAAGTCCAAAAAAATAGTTTCGGCATCGATCGTATCATTTTCACGTTGCAAGCGAGTTTTTAAGGTTTCTTAATTTCGGAATCTTGTAAATAGGCCTAAAATTCATGATCAGACTTGCTATCAGTTCAACCTGCACATACTGAAAACCAGGTGAAAACGGCTGAAAGAAATCCCTGAGCATATAGTGAATCAGGGGAGGCACTAACAACACAAAGCATACTTAATGGACGACTTTAGGCTCGAAGCACTTTTATCGAATGTGTTGCAAATTGAGGACAATATGACTGGTTTTAACCCACTGAATTTTATTGTGACATGCAAGTATGTTAAAAGCAACGAGAATGAACTAAAAACAAGCTAATGAACACGTAGGAAACTCCCGGAAGGGGGAGGAAGGGGGGTTGATTGACTTTCATTCGCAGAAATAATTTGCTCACGCTGCCATAGAATTTTTCATTCAGAACAGTATCCGGCTTAAGGAAAATCGGTGAAAAGTATTCTCCAAACCGTAAAAATTACATTGAAAAACAACGGAATAAGAACTCACTGTTACAAATTATCCCCTTTGACAACCGATTCTAGAAAAAATTGCCTTCTTTCGATACCCGGCGTTTGAAAGAGGAGACGAAAACGATACCCGGAAAGGAGTGCACATCCTGTGAGCAAAATCTACCCTGGGCCGCTCTCCCCTCCCCCAGGGAGCTAACTAAAGGCTTGAAACGTGTTTCCATTTTTTATGCACCCGATGTATCATCTTATTGTCATGTAGTCTCTCCGGGAGGGAAAGGGTTCTTCCTTTATTTAGAGACAAGGAGCGTTTACGCTTGCAAAAATAACATTTATAACAACTTCATTTTCCTTAATTTCTTGAATTTTGAATATAGTTTCAGTAGCTCGTAGGGCGAGTAAAAAAGAAGTTGCGAAGCTCGGAAAATCTTTAAAAACTTGATTTTGCTTTGATTGCCATACTAGCTTTAAATATAGACGTAGGCTGGTTCTTGATTTTGCAAAGAGGAAGTTTCATGGAGACTGCTATACCAAGCAAGGCCAAGGCTCGAAGACTGAAAGAACTTGTTAACTCTAAGATTGCAGTATCCTATTATTTCGGTCCCTGAATCAAGTATGATCGTTAGTTTCCAGCAGTTAATTTTGATTTGTTTTTGCTTCCTAAGGCTTTGAAATTTCATTTTATTTTTCCACATTCAAAAACCTAGATTGTCATCAGAATGTATTTATTCTTATTTATGACAAGAGGCAGACCCTCAACCCTCCCACAAAAGCGAAAAATAGGGCGATAAATATTGTGAAAGCTTCATTGTCTGTTTTCATTTTTTTAGTGGGCTGTGATCTGGTTTTTTATGTACCGGATGTCCCAAAAAGGTATACAGATTTGGTCGACTCTGGCGACAAGAATATAGTAAGTGAGTAAGTAAGTAAGTAAGTAAGTAGTAGTTTTATAGTCTTTTATCTAGCCAAAGGCTACTCAAACGACTTTACACCATACCCCCTGGTCACTATGCTTAGTAGCATATAGCAGGGTGCAGCCACAGACGGCGCTCATAACTACGGACCAGGTACCCATTTATACTCCTGGGTGGAGAGAGGCACAATTTGTGTTAACACCTTGCCTAAGGATGCTATCCTCAAATATGGCCAGCGTCGGTTTCGAAGACACGACCCTTAGATCGTGAGCCCGACGCCTTACCACTGTGCCACCGAGGCCACAATATAGCATGAATCAATCCAAAATGATTTTTAAAGCATACTTCGCTAGTTAGCTTGAATATAGATACCTTGCTTCTTGATATAGGTGCATTGAGAGTTAAGATATTGACCCGGGGGGGCTACATGACTTGTGGATGGACGGGGGTCTGCCGCCCGGTTTTCAGAAAGCTACCCTCTTCTAATTACCGACAGTTGCCGTAATACCCGCTTTTAGGATGAATTTTGGCGGGAAAAGACCGATATTTGGCGCTTTTTTGCCAATTTCTGGAAAACCCACCCATGTTTAAGGAAAATCTGCCGAAAAGGGGACCCTTTTTTAGAGGATTTTGGACCCAAAAACCTACTTATATTGGCGGCACATACCCGTACCCTCAACATGTTATGTTACCCCCCCCCCCCCCGTGGGATATTGATCTTCAAAGGACAAATTTACCTCCACCTCCAAACCAGAGCTTTAACGTTTTAGCCCAAACAAATTCTTGAAGCACGGTGAGGTGCTCAAGGGAGTACTTTCACAGAACCCCGGGTTTTAAACTAAGTTGTTGATACTGAGGCCTCGTCCACACGTATCCGGATTTTTTTGAAAACGCATCTTTTTTCATCCGTATAAACAAATATCCGCGTCCACACGAGGAGCGTTGTCGAAAATATCCCCATCCACACGAAGACGCTGCTGCATTCAAACTCCGCTGTTCAAACTTTGACAAAAGAAAACAAACAATCAAAATGTCCTTGCGTGATCCCCAAAGATCCTCTGATACGCCGTAAATCGATGCTGTGACGTCAGCGTTCTCGAAAAGCTTCGTTTTTGGTGACCGAAAACACCGTCTCCGTGTGGACGCAAACCCAAAACGGATAAAAAAGATGCATTTTCAAAAATATCCGGATACGTGTGGACGGGGCCTGAGAAGAATGAGGCTGATTTCAGAGCTCCTTGGATGATAGGTGACATGTCGATTCTATTTTGTAAAATACATCTCTTATGCCGCCTTTAGATTTTCTCTTCGTGTCTCAAATTCCGTTGATTTTATTCACTTTGCTGCTAAATTTGCTTAAGCCAAAACATCAAGGCTCTGGTTTAGAGATGGAGGCAAATTTGACCTTTGAAGATTACTATCTTAACTCTCAATGCACCGACATCATCAAACGAGGTATCTATGTTCAAGTTAGCTATCGAGGCATGTTTAAAGATTATTTCGAATTGATTCACGCTATATTCTTATCGCTAGGATTGACGAAATCTGTATACTTTTCTGGAACATAGAGTATGTGATCTGGTGTGTATTGACCCCTCAGGTTTGGGGCCTTCACCGAAGGAGTAGAATTGGAATTTTAACAGGATCACTTGACAAGTTTTACTTCTGCAACAAAAATTATCGCTTATTTTTTAATGCACAAGAGATAGATTTAGCGTCCCTTTCCGTCAATGGTTTGCCCCTTGTCTTCCAATTATCGATCAATATTTTACATTATTTTGTTCAAGTTTTTAAGATTGATTTCCGTTGGATAAAGGTAATAAAAAAGTAGTGTTTGGGAGAGGACTTATTCGATATTTTTGATGTAGGATTAACCATATCTTGTTTCCAAGAGACATCATAGTTCAGGGCAAATTTCCAGTCCATTTCTCTACCCCTTTTTCATACAAAGCGATTCTTTGGAAGCAACTGGGTGAGTCAAAATCAATCCCCGTTGGGAGTGCCACTGCTCTTGGGAAAGCAAAGGGAATGACATTTGAAAGTATGTCATTCAATAGTGAACAACAAGGACAGATTTTGTAATGGGCAATAGTACACCGCGTTTTTGGCTAAGAAATTGAAGTTTATTACCTCGATATTTTGTTGGGGATACGAACAGCCTAAGTTGTGAGCCTCGAGGAATCCCCCAAAAAGGGCTCTAGATCACATGCGCACTAACGATTTACTTCGATGATGTAATATGCAAGCAAATTAGCTTGACCTTTGAGAACAAGAGCAAAGAATAATAGTACTGATGCGCATGACAGTCTGAGCCCCAGCGTTGATTCGCTATCAACAAACCGGAAACACAATGTTGCAAAGCAAAGGGTCAGTACTTCGTCTTCCCAACAATATTACTGTTTTACTTCGTCCCTTTCTCTTCGGTTGAAGCCTAACCAGTGCAAGGAATCAAATTCGAATGGCTCCTGCGCGTCTGAACAGTTAGTTGCTACACAGCTTTCACTCTCGTTTCAAACTTCCTCTTACTTTGAAATGAGGATGAACGCTGTGTAGGAGCTAACAGTTCAGACACGCAGGAGCCATTTGAATTTGATTTTTAGTACCGATTAGGGTTGGGCCGAAGAGAAAACAAGGAAGAAAAGTATGGTAATATCGAGGTAACAACTTTAATTTCCAAGCTACAAACACGGTGCATTATTGCCCATGATACACCAGCAACAGTTTCTTCAACTGACAGCTCAATTCAAAGTGATTAGTGACTGCAAAGAAAGGAAACTCTCTCAACCAGTAAATCAAACAAACACGGTCGCAAAAGTTGTCCCGAAACCAGTAGGGCGAACTCTCGCTATGTGAAAGCGAATGGTGGTTTTTAAGAGAAGCTATGTACTTATAACAAAAGACGAAGGGTAAATCTACAGTTCTTTCTGGCCAATTGTGTTTATTTGAATCAGGAGCTGTGTTGTAATTGTTTCATTAAAGCACTGAATATGTGAGAATTATAATGTCTTCTGCTCGGCTTCTGAACCAAATAAACAAAATCCGCGAGACAGAATTTTAGATTTATCTTTCTTTTGGATTTGTTTGACATGGAGAAGCGAGCTAGCCCGTTGAGTGAGATCTCACTTGACAGTTGACATAGGAGAGATCTCGGCAGATGGAATGAATATTTTCCCACATGAACACTCCAGTCCGGAAACGAAAACGTGTTCATACGCTTCGTCTGGCGGATTTAGGGGGGTAAATGGGGGCAACTGCCCCCCCCCTTCACGATGAAAACTAAGCTTTGGCGCCCATTTTTTGGCAAGAAAAGCACCCCTTATCCTGACCCAAATGCACTCTTTTTTCAGTGTTTCGTTTTGAATACGGGGAAACACGTAAACTAAGGCTCTATTCAGAAGAAAAACCAGAGAACTTTATTGAACGAAGCCCAAAAAATTTTAGCGCGCCTTCGGCGCGCTCAATAATCATTTTCTTTTTCGCGCCCCCTCTCCGAATTGCCCCCCCCCTTCAACCTCGGGCTGGATCCGCCCCTGTCTTTGAACAACGGGCACGTGTCGGTTTTTGGTTTGTGGCTAATCTGTGTCTCGGTCGGCCAGTCGATGGGTTGGAATTTCTCCATATACAGACAGAAGTAAAGTCAGCTCGTCTACTGAGTCAGCCTCTTTGCCGGATTCATATGAACAGTGTGTTGCTCAGTTATATAAGTGTGCCATATAGATAAGGCCCTAAAGGTCATACTTTGGGGTCCTGACTTCAGACTCCTCGCCCTTTTCTTCGTTTCTCTTATCGCTGATATATCTTTGATTAGGTTATTTTCTAGTTGAAATCACTTGCATATATACATGAATAACACATATACTCTTGATGGTGTATTGAAACGTGATTGCAATTTAATGTTCTTTGCGTTGGCGTTGGGTTTTTAGATTATAGGTCAGAATTATAAATAGTCCACTAAAATAGTAAATTGTATATTATCGCTGATAATGGTAGATCCCGTGCAAACGATACAGAAAAGTCTAGAATTATGTCTCTTCTTGAACTTACTTTGTTTGCCAAATCCTCAGTTGGGTCCCCAAAACGTTGAGACAACTTTGCACAGATCGAGCACAGATTTCAGAACAATTGAATCTACCTTGAATCTATTGAATCTTTTAGCCTGAGTACCAGGGCGGAGGACAGTTTCACACAATTAGAGAAATTTTCGTATCCCATCTTGAACATAGAAATAGTTTTCGTACCGCACCATCTTCCAGCAAAATGGTTTAGTACCCCATCCAGAAGTCTTTGTCCAGAAGGCATAAATATATGGATTTATAGCAAGTTTTCCAAGGCGATTTTCACACCGGTCAAGTGATTCATCATTTCCAGATGGCTGTTAACTTTCAATCTTTGATCAATGATTTAATCAAAATTATTTCAAGCGAAAAAGTTTTGTACCCCACAGAAATTTCTCTTAACATTTTCGTACCCCAACAAAATGTGGAAAAAGGTGTCATGCTCCTACCAAAGATCCTTCGTTCCGGTACCCAGGATTAGAAATGACCGCTTCCTAATCGTAGGCCGAATTCAAAGGATACCGACTTGCGTAAAATATTCTATATTTACTATCGAACGTTGGGCATCAATTTTTGCGTTCATGTTATTCAGGCGACTCATTTTACTGTCAATTCCAGTTTATCAAGTCCCAAAACTTCGGAAACTTTTTAAGAGCCCAGGAGTCACAGAAAAGGAAACTAACGTTTTCAAAACACCAAAACTTTTATATATACAATATGTACAACAAAATCAGTTTCTAGAAACACAGGAATTGCTTCTTAAATGAAGCGATGCTAGCCTAACTTACAAAAGTTATTAAATGTGACATCGAAGAAAAACAACTTGTTAAAAATTGGAAACCTTCAATCTTAGTGTCAAAGTGTCATGGGTCTTTCCGAGTCCTTTTTTGAAACAGTTTGAAAATCAAGTTTGTCGCAAATGAAAAATATTGATGCACACCGTAGTAGTTGTACTGATCAAGAAATTGTTTACTTTTACTTGACTTTCCATATTTACACTCACGTAAAGGGCTCTATGAAGAGCAACTTACATTAGTATTTAGAAATGAAAAAAACATACCAGAATGTTCCTTCGTTGTTTCTTTTTTGATTAATCTCTTGACGTTACCTTTCGAACGACAAAAATGCTATGTTTTCTCCACTTCATATCAGGGACGTTTCGAGCATCTCAAACTAATGGGGATTTTTCTTAAGAAAAAGAGGCATTTTATAAAAATAATAAGAGCACTTCTTTGTTTATTGCAAAAATTGGGGGCACGTGCCCCCATTGCCCCCCGGTTCCTACATCTATGCTTCTAATTCAGCGAATTTGCTTGGCAGCCTTTGTAATTTCAAAAACTACAGAGGCAAAGTGAGGCAAACTCCTCTCGTTTTGGCCCAGGCCTAGCCTCACTTTGCCTCGGTAGTTTTCGAAAATACAAATGCCTGCCAAACAAATTCGTTGGGTTAGAAATGGAGAAAACTGGCTATTTCTGTCGTTTGAAAAGCAGAGCTAAGAGAGTAAGCAACAAAGAAACAACGAAGGGACAGTGTGGTATGGCTTTGTCACCTTTAAATGCTTATATAAGTTTATATAAGCTGTTCATAGAGCCCTTGCTCACGTCAAATTTGATTTCCACTTCAGTGTGACATTTCAGCATGCCTACAAAGGAACCTGTATGACAATAACATTGATTTGTCACTGTCCAATCCTCCATGGAATTTTAGTAACGTTGGTGCAACAATTTAGCTAGATTTGAACATATCACATAGCATTTTATCTATCGGTGTAGTGTCTATAGCTCCACGAAAGAACAAGTTTTCTATACTCTTTTGACTGACAGATCGTAATGAAGGCAGCATCAACAACAACTTTCCGAAGCGTGCAGGGTTTGATGGGTGCGTCGTTCGAATGTATTCCCCCAGCATTCCTTGCGCTTGATCTTGCAAGCTCTCGACGTATTGTGGGCAACGAAGACCTCGAAGATCTATGAAAGAGAAATATGAACTACATCATTCTCCGGGCAGCTTGGGGGTAAACAAAAATTTCATGCAAAAAAATGCCCTGGGGCTGGGGAAATTTTGGCGAATGCCTGGAGGCCGGGCATTGAGAAATTGGACATTCCAAATAATTTCATAAGCAAAACTGCTTAACATTATCAGATACCCCGGTGGCCAGGGAAAATTGACGGTCAAATGCGGGGGTCAGGAATTTTTAATGTGCAAATGTCCGGGGGTGTCCGGTGGGATGGTCAGGGTAGGAATTGAACGAGACATTACACTTGTGATTTTTAAGAGAGACATAGGTATCTCTCATTTTACTTTGTACATGAAAATTAGGACTCTGGTCGTATTTACCCAGAGAGACAAGGAAAGGATTAGAATATTCAGCAAACTGTACATTATGGTAATTAAAGTTGGTATTATTTCAAGTGTCATCCTTTTTAGACTAGTAGGATCTGACACCGAACAACGTGTCCTGGTAACGAAGCTAAATTTCTATTTCCAGACAATTAACAAGCAAAATATGCTCAACTTTCTCCTCTAAGTTAACTTTGGAGAGGGGCAAACTTTCGTAGCAAATGTAATGCAACACAGGAGGCTTTGTAAGTGAGTACTTCATCTAACTTTACCTTCTGTTTTTGTTTCCATATTTTTTAATCCTACAAGGGAGCTTATTCCTTTCTGACGTACAAGGCTACAAATGATTCAAACCATTCAAACGAAAGGAATACAAAGTGAAGAGTGAATATGGTGACGAAAACTGCTCCCAAGCCTTCTATATTGCACTCGCTTACGTCTATCGTTCTTGTGGAAATTACTGTGCAAATTTCTGCTGGAAATAGAATTCAAAGTGTTTCAAATTAGATGTCACATGAGATTTGCGAAAACGCAAAATTTATTGTGGAAACACCTGCACTGTTTTATTCATGGACAGTTTCCCATGACATCTGATTTGAGATAAGTTGAATATTCTTATAATGGTGCCGTGACCCGAAAAGGCTTACCTGGTTTGAAAAGAACTATTGCCTTCAGACAAGCGAACTCCGTCGAATCGATTTGAATTCCTTGAAAACGTTGAACGATGTGTTGAAGGAGACGAAGATCCGCCATACTTGTTGCGATTTTTTCAGAAGGAACTTTGTCAACCTGTGGAAAGTAGAAATTTTATATTTTGATAAAACTGAACTTTGCAGAGAAGCGATTTGGTGAAATTAAAATCTTGAAGTTTGCTGATATAGTAATCTGACACTAAATCAAAGTCTCAGAGTATGCACGCGACAACAAGGTATCAATGTCTACATACGGAAACTGCGCTTTGGATCTCATCCAGACATTAATAGTGATCAGTGTCAGACGAATTTAGATATCGATATGTTGAAAATAAGGAATCAAACGACCACTGATGCACCTACCTGTAATCCTGCAGCTGACAACAGTACACCAATATCAAGCGGCAGTGAACATTGAATCATGCACAAAATGAATAATTCGCTCCAACTTTCTTCCAACAAAATGGCTTGATCGCGGAATGGTAGTTCTAGAAATGTCGGAATATTCCGTGCCCAGCTAACTGACATGTACAAATATCGTGTTGCGGATTCGTAAATCTTATCCGGGTTGATTAACGGCGGTAGTGAGAAGTTTCCGAGCAGCTGCATTTGTGAAAAGGCGACCGTTCCGTTTGTTCCATTGCCGCTTGTAGTAACTGTAGTGCCGTTGACATTCGTTCCGTTTACCCCGTTTCCGTTGACACTTGTTTGAGTTTGCAGTGAATTCATGCTCATTTGAATCTTATCAGCAAAACTTGTCATTGTTGAAGAATCGATTGAATCGCCATTAGCACTTGTGTTGTGAAACTGTTGGCCTAAGCCGCTTGCTAGGCCGTTTGCAGCTTGTATAAGGCTAGCGATCGTCATGAAGCCATTTTGTTTGCCGTTTTCTGTTCCGTTTACGTTGTCTTCTGGAGGTGTGTGGGGCGGTGAGAAGTGCGTCGTTGTTTGTAATAAGGGGAACTGAGGTTGCTGTAGTGTTTGTATTCTTTGTTGTTGAAACGTTGGCTCGAATGCTGAGAATGGGTTGTTGGATTTTGTTTGTGAATTTCTTGGAGCTCTTTCATGTTGAACAGCTAAGTATGAAATGTAAAACAGAAAGTGTTAAACCAAGAAAAGGTATCGGAATAGGAATTCGCTCATTTGCTGAATATTTTCATCAACACTGGTCACAATGTAGCGTCAATTATTTTCGTGTACTTCAGATAGCACCTGACAATTTCCTTCAACTATGCAACTGAATAAGATCCATTACGTGCAACTTACTTCATTTTATATGAAAGTGTTATCTAAAACCCATCAAGGAGGTCAGGACTAACGGCCTTGGCGTTCAGCAATAATTCTTGTTTCGTGTCATTGTTAGAAATCTGAGTCCGATAGAGACGTTGCCAAAATTGCAGGACCGAAGCCAATGGGGGCTGGGGGCGCAGCTTCCCCCCCCCCCAAGGAGACCATTTGTCGGAAAGTTTTGCTCTCTTTTCGGAATTTTTGTGAATTGAATGACGAATTTTGGAGGATTTTGAGGAGAAATAATGCATAACCAGATGAATTTATTAGTGTTAAAACATAAATTCCAACAGAAATTATTGAATTTATGGCAGAGTTTCTATCGATATTCACTAATTGTGTTGATTTCTAGGTTGTATTGCGAAATGTGACCAAATTTTAGTTACAGAGGAGTTATATCATGCACAAATTTAACGTATGTTCCTACAATTGTTGTTGTTGATGTTGTTGTTGATGGTTTTATCCTCGGAAAATTTTTGTTTTCGCCCCCTCCCCAGGCAGTCATGGCTGGTATCGGCCCAGCGAAATTAAAGGACTTAAGGACTAGCTTCCCTAGTTCTATGGAAGATACATAATGCATAATGTTTGCTTTAAAAACTAAGAAAACGATTCAGGGCCGATGACAGCGATGAATCTTAAGGGGGGCGAAGAACTAAAATTTTCCGACGATAAAACTATCAACAACGATAGCACCAACAACAATTGTAGGAATATGCGCTGAATTTATGCATTATATAACCAATCTAACTCATCAGGAACCAAAATTTAGTTATATATCGCTTTCCGACCTTGCAATCAACACAGTTAGTGATATATCTATCAAAAGTATGCCGTAAATTCAATAATTTTTTTAGGTGGAATTTATTCTATGACGCTAATAAATTCATGCTTTTATGCATTATTTCGCCTCAAAAGCCTGTAGACGTATATTTTGAATCACAGAAAGTCCGACAAGCAAGTACAATTTTCCGACAAATGGTCTCCTGGGGGGCGCTTCCCCCAGCCCCCCATTGGCTTCGACCCTGCATCAATTGAAAATTTTCAGCTCTGAAACATGGAAGAAACATGCTAGATCAAGAGCACAGCAAGATCGACTAGCATATGGTAGAAACATTTTTGTTGTGTCATACTGCCTGAAATTTAGCTGAGATTTCATTGAATCATCTATCCGAAACATGCGATGATCACTGAACAGTTTATTCTCCGCAAAACTCCTCTCAAAATAGTAACAACAACCTGCAGGTTTGTTTTGAGTCACCACCCGCCAGCAATACACCTCTTTATTCCGACAATCCAAAATCACGGCCTATTTGTTTGCAGCCCATGTTTACACCTGATCCTGATTTCTTTGAAAATGATTACAATACATCACCATCTTTTGACCATGTGATCCGGTGTCAATCTGGTGCTCCATTCTAGAATCAATCTTTGCCTTAATGCACTACCTGCGACCACGCCGGACCAACGATCAACAAACCGGGTACGGGTCAATCCCCTAACCGGTACTTTTAACCGCGTGGTCTTGACCTCGTGGAATCTCTAATTCAGATTTAGGCCTAGTTTGAGATCTTTTGATCAAAGAGCACGCTGTCTTGAGTTTCGCTAACTTCGAGTTATTGATCAATGCTCATGACTTCCCTGGAAACATTTGAAGTTCAAAGAGCGCTAGCTTTAAGGGCTCAATATGTGTGCAACTTTGATCTGCCCTAACTGCAACATTCTGTAAGTAGTGACATCTGTTACTGCGAATCTTAAATGGTGCTTTAAGACTGCGTTCACACGATCCCAGCACATTTTGAAAGCGGTAAAAATGTGACGGATAGGCCTCCCCGCTAACACGAAAACGGCAATTTTTCGCCGGCAGATCTCGAAAACGGTAGATTTTGAAAACGGAACTCTAACCGGCACAGGTGTGACTACTCAAAAATGATGAAAACAGAACGCTTTCGACGCTTTGGGAGTGAGACTTGTCGATTCTAATGTTGTAGGTACACTTCTTTGGCATCAAAGTCTTGCATATAGCTTCTTATATATATATAAGTATATAGGGTATTTAGGCTGTGTATGTTCTTAAATTGGTTCTTGTGTCATTGAGGGCTTTCAGGAATTTCTTCGTTCAGATTCAAACTTCAAGATATCATATCATATATCATATCATATCATATCATAAATGTTTAGGCACGATGCCCTATCAGCTACTACAAAGTATAATAAAAATTAATGATAGAAATTTAAAAACCCTAAAAGGCTGCTCTTCCTAGGGGTCGTGCTTTAATTGCCGCCAAGGTAGATGAATGCATCCAGATCCCCACGGCCCCGCAACACCCAGAGGGACGGCACCACACAGGCCCCAACCCGGCCTAGAATAGACCAAATCAGGACCAACCGGGCACCACCCCCCAAAGCACCACGAGGCCCCAGGGACCCGGACGCACTCACCCACCTTAGCTCCTTAGGAGTTGTTTAACTTCCTTTTTGAAGCAATTTAGAGCGGGTAAGTCTCTGTACTGTTGCGGGATCTCGTTCCATATCGAGGCTCCGGTAAATTGGAAACTCTTTTTGGTAAATTCCAATCGAGGTTTAGGCAAATGGAGATTTTGGCTATTCCTTGTTGAATAGCTTGAAATTTGGGACCTCCGCATAAATTTATTTTGCAAATTGTCCGGACAGTTTCCATGAAGGATCTTGTGCGTCATAACTAACCTGTCGTACCTTATTAATTCTTTAACAGGCAACCAGTCACAGACCCATCCATCCTTGTATTTTGCATTTTCAATCAGAAAATTTGCTCTTGACTGTAATCTTTGGAGAGCACTGAGCTTCGTATCAGAAATGCATCCCCATAATATGTTACCATACCTTAAGTGGCTCTCGATCAAAGCTCTATAAACTGCAGCTAGCTTTGACTGAGGTAGAATATCTTTCAGCTTCCGAATTGCAGAAAGACCACTTTTGACTTTAGTTTTAACTGTTTTATACTGATCTTTCCAGCTCAGATTTTCGTCTATATTAAGACCAAGATACTTTGTATTGGTAACCCTATTTATTTTCTTATGATCGACCTCAATCTCTCTGAGCTCATATATCAGATATCTACTGTCATTTCACGGCACCAGAGTGCATGAGGTCTTATTCACAACAGAAGTTTGAGGTAGAATCAAAAATTGCATACAACCCAATGAAAATCTTTCATTCAATTTTAGATTTTTGTGCTCTTAGCAACCTAAGCCCCGGGTCCTTTCGTATCATTTGTTATATTTGGACAAAACGTAACCCTGCGTAGGCGTAATTTATGGCCAAATACACAAACATCTTACCATCTCGATTCATCCCAACATTGAAACACTTTTTCAGTCGACAAGATTGACACTGGTTTCGTCGTGCTAAATCTACGGGACAATTGCCATGTTCTTTGCACTGGTAAACAAGATTCCTTCTGATACTACGTTTAAAGAACCCTCTGCAACCATCACATGTATATACACCATAATGCTTTCCTGAAGATCTGTCTCCACATACTTTGCAAAGTACGACTTCCTTTTTCTCTGGTTCGTCTGCAAAAACGAAAATTGCTTTCAGAATGCTGATTCCTATGCAAGTTGGGACGGTGTTCCAAGCATTTGAAGCGCTTTGTTCAAAGAAATTTAAATTATTAGCCCAGCCAGAGGCAAAATTGGGAGTTTTGTTTATCTTTGTAAAGAAATAGAGAAATATTTAACAGAGTGTGCATCTAAGCTGATTTTCGCCATTTCACACGCTTCCCGCTATCTCTATTTCTGTCATTCGAATGGAAATGTGGATCACGGTCTACAGCCCCTTTACAGCAATTTTTCATAAAACATTGTTTTTTGCAGAAATCGATACAGATCCTCAAAGTTCTGACCATATGTCCCCTTGCCAAGTTCATCAATTTTTCAGGAAAAATAGCATTTGGGCAGGGCCATACACAGTAAATGGGCAGCAGGGGAACTTGCCCACTAAGAATCCCAAGAAGAAAATAGAATTCAATGTAATTTTGAGCAGATTTTTTGGGGAAATTTTCTTTTTTTGCTCCGTAAATATTTTGAGCTGTGCGCAATCATGCATGGAGGAGAAGATGCTAAAAACAGATGACAGAAATTGCCAACCTTTTCGGTTTCAATTCAGACCATTTATTCAGACATTGTTCTGTGACGCGTGCCCATATTCATACGGCATACGCCGGCCAGATTGCCATACAAAGAGTACTGTAAAAGTCTAACCCGTTATCATTTTTTACAAAGTTTGGAGAATCATTTCTAAAAAACCTCTGAAAGCGCTGCGAATGTGAGGCTGATTACGGTTGAGCGTAACATGTGACGAGCCATATCAGCCCACCACCATAGACACCTGTTATGCGCCATTCTGGTTGCTCTTTTGTATCTGCCTCGAATTGAATAGAGCAGGCCTCCTCTAACACTACGGAACGACACACCCGTTATCGTTGCGTTACTTCGACTGAAACGTGCTCATGCTACGAGTTATGTGTAACTACCAGTAAAACGCTGTCTTTTGATATGTTTTTGTATACGATGGTTTAACTCACAGCTGTGAATCAAATTTCTTCCAACATTGGGAGAAATAATTCGTGTAAAATATTTTTGTTAAAAATCTCTTTTCTCGATCCTCTCCCGAGCTCCGAAGTGATTTTCTGCTTTTTGAATCGTTTCTACAGCCCCCCCCCCCTACAGTCCCTTCTGCTTCCCTTGTAAAGAACGCTCTTTAGATGACAAAGTTTGGCTCTAGAGTACGACCAAGTGCTATGTAGAGTAGAAACGTCTTTCGATGCCATTTCGGCTCTATTTGCTTGATGGTTAAAGCTAAGGTCTCTCTCGAAAGAGGAAAAGAAGCGCAATATTCTTGTGAAACATTTTCGAAATTTAAACTTGCTGAAGAGGGCTCAAATTAAGCCTCAAAAAAGCAACTTTTGGCCTACGCAGGCGTATAGGTTGAAAAGCTTTTGCTATTAAGAAATAGAGGCGAAATGGCATCGGAAAAAAGTTGCTGCTCTACATAGATTTTGGTCATACTTTAAATTGCACGAATCGCACTATTTTGGCCCGAAAGCTACGGTCAATAGTTGCGACAATCTGCTTGTTAGACTGTTATGGTAGAAAAGCTTGAGTACAAAATGTTCACGAAAAGTGAGAGCTTCGGCTATTTGTCAAAGTACTGTGAAACTATCTGACTTGTAGATGAATCGAATTCTTTCGAAACAGTAGTAGTCCATTAACGATAGCTGTACACAGTTTGTCGCTGATCGATCTAACCTTGCTTTATCTGTGTCATGTTGTACCAGAGCTACGCACCAACTCTTGTGGCCATATCAAAATTAAACTAGAACTTATAAGCTAACAAGCAGTCAGAACTTTGTTTGATGAAAATAAATAATCTTTCCGATAACTGAGTAATTTGCTTAATAAGACAGATTGAATTTGGTTTGCTAACTTGAGATCGTGTGCTGTGTGCTGTGTAAGCTTACTTTGGGTGCGCCATGTTGTTTTCAGTCGGTGGGAGGGTTCGAGCCTCGGGTCGCGAGATCTAGAGATCATAACGTTATACCCTCGAGCACACTATACTTCGGAACAATTCTGAAGGAAATTAGAATGAATAAGTGTTACATTGAAATGTCTCTTTGCAGACTGAATCCCCGAGGGACCCTTTCTGTTGCTTATTAGGCCCTTTTCTAGAAACTTTTCCGATGTTGTCAACAAAAGAACGCAAGTCCTGTTGCTACTTTGCATTTGTTTCCTGAAATAGGGTTTAATGCAATAAGCAGTAATTTTCGCAATATGGGAGTAGCTCCAGTAACTCTTGTATCTTTATAAACTCCAAGAGCAACTTCAAAGTAACTCCAGAACATTGATAAACATATCATTTCGCAAAGCAGCATTGAAAACTTATTACATGGTAAAAATGCAGTACTTCTAAAGAGAATTCTTGAAAAAAAGACAGCCTAATGAAGGCGAACTTTTAAAGTCTGAAAACTCTTTGTAAATGTAAATATGAATTTGCGTTGGTTAATTTCCTCTTCAATGTTTTGATTTATAGTTGTATGTTAAATGGCCACAGCGTTGATATGCTTTTCCATTCTCCTTGTTGCATTCTTTTTGTAATCCTTTGTAGTTGTATAGTTGTTTCATTTTATGAGATTACATAAAAATGCTCTTCAGTTCTTCTGCAGTAAAACTGAGCGAAGGTATCAAACATCATCAAAGCATTTAGGGGTTCATTCGGAGCTCGAGATTGGACTCAAAGAGCACACTATTTTTGACTTAAGATCTTTAGCGCAATATAAGAAGTTCCTGGCAAATTTACAGATGCCTGGAGAAACAAGGGAATATCTGTTCAGAAAAGGATAACCAATTTGCATTTGGAGATAGCATAACTCGTTACTGCAGGAATTTCATCTTGCTAATCGTCACTGACTTTATAGAGTGAATTCTTCGCCCTGAGCTTGTTATTTCGGTTAAAGACAAGGCTGGAAAGTTAGTAAGTTTTGTCGTAGATCTGAGTTATTATAATCAAATTTGATCCATGTCTCAATCATAGCTGACGAGCTAAGAAGTTTCTGCAAGATCTCGAAACGGCGGCCATACCCACGTGTGCCTATGACCTTAATTAGCAACAAGTCAAGCGTTTGAGCAACAACCCAATTATGCAGTGAGGTCTTATTAAGCAAATTAGTCGCTTACCTCTTTCTTTCGCCTCTATTGGTTCAGCTTTCATGTTTAATCCTTGGTCTTTTAACACTTCGGCGGTCATAATTTATAAAACTTTGATTTTACAGTGATTTACACTTTGCTTTCGTTCGCTTGCGTCACCATACTATTCTGTCCGTGCACAACTCATTAACCGCTAGTTTAACGAGAGCAGACGGGAATCGACACAGGTGTCAGCTTTCTGGTGCTCCTATTGGACGATAAAAATACGCTAACACTTAATCTGCTCGCTGATTGGCTGCCCCAGTGACCTTATGTTATTGTTGTGTGCAGGTATTCAATTTGCTGCTTTTTAACAAAGAAATACCAGAACACAGACTATCAATGTCTGCCCTTCTCATTCCTGCCATATGTTAGCAACGAGCGTGGTGCGTTCTGTATTTCATTTCATTCTGTTGCAAAGGTGTGAGAGCCTCTGCGGTGGACATTGGTGCACGAGTCGTTCTTCCGTCTGAGTACTGATTTCCAGTCTATGTAGAACTACCATCTATGGGTATCCAGCCGACGGAGCTGCGAAGCCAGCAGCTCATTGACTCCAAGCTGCACATGCCGTCCGTTTTTAGTCTTCGTCGTAATTCAAGTTCGAAATGGAAGTCTTTTCTTCCAAATATTGTCATTCTAAACACACTTTATCGAACAGAGCATAATACGAGCTATATCATTCTTTCCCACAGCAAAGATGAAACTAATAACTCATAACTAATAAGACATATTTTCGCGCCAAAGTATGCACATTTTCGGGTAAAAGTAAACATTTGATTGAAGTTTCTTACAAATGTAATTTGTCCATTGCTAGAGACATTACACCTGTTATCGCGGTTGCTTGCTTCAAACACTACTAAAAATCGAGGCAAAAGTCATATCATAACATAAAGGGTCTTTGTTCCTAAGGAGCAATAAACCATATATATACCCAATAAATGCCCACATAAACTGCTCCTTGATCAAAATGGTCTCTTACCAAAATGCAATAAATTAGAGAGTTTTCATCTTCTGAACTCTTTAAATGACTGATGGAGCTACAAGAGCACTTTCGGGCCCTTTCAAGACGATTCCCTGCTCAGGTCCGGGAAACAGATTTCGTTGTCTATATCCTTTCTTCAGGGGCATTTGCCTTGGAGGGTAGGTGGTTGTGCAGTAATATATAATAGTTTTCAATGCAATGATGTGTTTTCTTTGATGGCAAACATTATATCTTCCCCGTTGCTGTTGGAATTCATGTCTTTGAATAGTCCTGGGCTTCATTAATTTGAGGATGATCTTCCTACCAAAGAATTTTTATCCAGTCCTCAACCCTTTTTGGTACTCGTAATACAGACCTCTTTCTAAAACAAAACAGTTCTTGGTTCCTAGGAGATCTTGGGACCACTATCGTATCATAACGAATTCAAATTAAGAACTCGATCTATGTTTTTAAACAAATCTAAGAAAGTAATTAATTTCAAAAGACATGGGTGGAAGAGAGAACGGCTAAACTCCTCCCTTCCCTTGTGAAGACCTCTAGGAATCTTTGCGCAAAGAGGAAGCGAGGGAGTGTGAACAGCAATGCGAATAGCAACATCAACAACAAAGTATTACTTACTTCGCCTCGATTTCGCCGAGCCTTCTCTCTTTTGCTGCAAAATGGCGCAGATTCAGGAGGCAAATTTGAGTGAGTTCCCAGAAGATGCGTTGCTTCCGAAGAAAGAAGTTGGTGCAGAAAGGTTCATCAATAGATTCCCAGAGTATGATGGACGAGGAATATTAATAGCCATCTTTGATTCTGGTGTGGACCCTGCTGCTTCGGGCCTGCAGGTAAGAAGAAAGAGGAGAAAAGAGTGAAATGAAACTACTGACTTGACGACAGGCCATGCCTCATGCCTACCAGTCTTGATGAGGAAACCAAATTGAAAAGCCGGGTGGTTTGGACCAGCAACGAAAGAAGTGAAATCGAGAAGAATTTCGTTAGTTCCAGTGGATTCATAGCTCTCTCTTGCAATACTAGCAATTTTACTAGTCAAAAATGTGATATTTAAAGAATGTTTGGAAGCTAAACCAGCCACACTAAAAGTTCCTTACAAGTCCCAAAAGCGTGGGTTATTTCATTGATTCTCAATATGATGGGGGTCTTTGCCAATACTTGGGATCCAAAATCTCACGTTAAATCAATATTTGGGGTCCACAAATCTGAAGAAAGGAAGAACTGTGGAATTTGGTGTGATTCATCACAATGGCCCATTCAAATACTAAATTTTGTTCAGCATATGTTATGGATTTTCAGCCAGAATAACATGCAAGGTAAATCCTTCCTG
Organism: Aurelia sp. 4 Dawson et al 2005; assembly: GCA_964019985.1. NCBI lineage: Eukaryota > Metazoa > Cnidaria > Scyphozoa > Semaeostomeae > Ulmaridae > Aurelia > Aurelia sp. 4 Dawson et al 2005. The sequence continues at coordinate 2,476,210 of OZ026495.1, forward strand.
GTTGCTGAAGCATGCAGAAATCATCCAATTTCACAGAAGTCAGCTAATCCATAGACATAGGAACCGTGGGGGGGGCACTGGGGCACATACCCCTCCGAGATTTTGCAATAAACAAAGAAGTGCCCTTTTTATTTTTAGAAAGTGCCCCCTTTTTCTTAAGAAAAAGTGCCCTCAAAGTGTCGTGCCCCCCAAGTTTGAGATGCTTCCTACATCTCTGAGCAAGTCAAATCGCCTCTTTGCAACACATGATACCAAATCAGCTGTTTGAAGTGAATTCTTGAGTACCCTCATAAAAATTGAAATGGCCACTAGGTAAAAATGATTACTTTGAATTTTTTTTCTAAATCAAAAGGATACTTCTCTAAACTTTGTCTTGTGCTTGAAAAATATCTCAGTTTTCTGATTGAAGAATTTTGACTTCCCTTCAAATATCCATGAAAGTCATTACAAATAGGATTTGAGGATAGAGATCTCAGTGATTATGGATATTGCTCTAAGCAATAACCAAAGCATTGTCCCTTTAATTATATCTAAAAATTGCAGATGATTTTCAGCAAACATCCGCCAGTATATTCAGGTATATTGGATAAAGTTCAGAAGTCAGCCTTTTCAGGCAAAAATCCACCCTGTAGTAGAATCATATATTTATTTAAAAATAGCTACCAGATCACAGTTCCTGGTGAGTTGAAAAATTTTTTTTTTGTGGGATTTGCACTCAAAACAATGTCAAGATATTTTTCACTCCTTTACAGTGGTGACAATTTTTAAATGACCTTGGAAAATTAAGGCTGCAAATTGCAAAAGCTTCTTTCCTTTTAGCACAAATGGCATGTTTTTATAATCTTTTATATTCTTTAGCAATTTTTTGGCAATAAGTGTCTAGAAGATCTTTCAGCACAACAGAGAGCCTGAGTGGTTTCAAATGATATAAAGTGATGTTTTTCTTACAAAGATTCCCTTATTTTATTCAGGTTACACCAGATGGTGAAAGAAAAATTATTGATCTGATAGACTGTTCTGGAAGTGGAGATGTTGATACATCAGTGACAAGGATAGCCAGTGATGGAAAGATCTTGGGATTATCAGGAAGAGAGCTTAGAGTATTATTTTTGCAAATTTTTATTATGAACAGAAATGTAATAGCAAATAGTTTGAAAATCAATTTCACATGATTCAAAAAATTAGCACAACAACAAAATTATTAATGCATATTTAGCAGTGAGCACAGCAATATTTATGATCAGCCAATTTAGAGGATATTCTTATAAATGATCTTTTGGAGGGAGTAGATCTTAATGTCTGGCTTAGTTGTTGCTTTTAGATGCTGCATGTTTTCTGGTTTGCCCCAGTGCCTCAGAAGTTCTTTGGCAATTTGAATTCCTGATAAAAAATGTATTTATGTATTTTAAGTATTTTTCAATTTTTCAGATTCCTAGTGGTTGGCAAAACCCTTCTGGAATATACCATGTTGGACTGAAGAATGGATACTATCTATTTCCAAGCAGATTGCAGGACAGAATGCAGGTGCACTATTGTCAGTTTCTATCCATTGAATTTATCATCTTTGCACTTTGCTGTTACCTTTGCTGTTAAAGTTGTACAGTACATGGTATACTATACAAGGATAACGGAACAAAACAGCAACAACAAATTCAAATTGATTAATCTTAAGTTAGTAATCATTTAATAGTTATTAACCTGAAGGTGCAGGGTTTAGATTAAATTGAGAATGAGTGTTAGAAATATCATGGATGTCGGATATTAGATCTGAAAGAGGCTGAGGCTTGGGATTCATGAAAAATAAATTTGAGAAATCTAACCTAAATGCTTCGTCCTTGGGAAAAGATCATACTATTTTAATAGGAAATTTGATTTTTGGACTTCATACAAGGTGCATTTGAAAATAGAATGTATTTCATTTTCTATTAGATTATTGCTACAAAATTTACAAAGTCTATTTTCCCATGGAATGACAGGACTGTGGCATCTGCTATTTTCAGTCATTAGAATATGACCAATTTGATAATTTTGATATGTGCCATTGCATTATGTAGCTAGAGAAACAATAGGTATGTGGGCGTTTCTTTTAACCTATTCATAGTGGCTATGAGGTACAGCTATCTTTACACTGCAAAAAATGATGAAATTTCCCCACATTTTTGTTGGGGAAATTTTGGGGAAGCGGACACATTTTCCATAATTTCCCAAAGGGGAAATGGAAATTTCCGTTTCCTCTCAATTTCCCAAATAAAATTGTCCATTTCCCTTAAATTTCCATCCAAAAACTACAGGGAAATTTTGGTATTTTTGCTGTGTTAGTCTCTTTAATGTCTGGTTTTTGTTTGATTGACTCATGCATTGATATATCTCTTCCAGAGTGAATCAAAAGAAAAAGAATGGTCTCCTGCACACAACATTTGCTTAGCAGAGGCAACAGAGCACTTGTACAAGTTTGAAAAGAGCTGTCCAGCTCCAGTGACATGTGTAAGTACTGTTTTTGCAGTTGATCATGGAAGTCAGGGTGCAGAATTTTGCTTTACCTTCAAACATGCAAAGATCACCCCCTGTGCAAAGCAGTGCTGCCAAGCTTAGCGGCAATATGGGCATATTTTAGCCATCCTAAATCTAAGGTAGATGTAGTTTATGAGAGTTTATGAGAACAGCAATAACACTTACAGGATCTGAACGGAGTGACTGATTTCAGCCAGGAAAATGTTTAAAATAATTGAACATTAACTATTCAATCCAATACTGCAAAATGTCATTACTTATATACTCAGAGAGCAGTAGCCTTTCCAATGCTGGGCCTTTTTTGTCTCAACCGGTACTATAGTTGACTATGCTCACTCAATCTCTAAAACAGACAATACTCTAACTTGTGATTACTGTTATCGGTAATAAGATAACTGGTGTGATTACTATAGGCCATTTGATAGACAGTAGTAAATTTTGAAAATTATCATGGTTTAGTGAACTCACGTCATAGTCCCGGTTATTGCAACAACAAAAGCAGCAACGAACAGTGACAACAACACCAACATTTTTATGTTTGCTCAAACTGGGACTTATGGACTTTCATTGAAAAATTTGAGACAAAAATGAACACTTTTAGGTGTGCACCCTGGAACGAGGCTACGCTGTAATCTGAGAAGCGAGGCAAGCAACCCTCAAGAGTTGGAAATTCTCATTGCTGCGGTGAAATTTATAAAAGCCAAGTGGCCTTAAAAATGAGGATTTCCTTGTTCACAGCGAAAGGTTTGTTGATTCTTGGAACAAGGAAACATTCATCTGGACACTTGCGGCTTTTGTCCATGACTCACTAGTATCAGTGAAAACGTACATTTTGAGGTGTTTTGGCATCAGAGGTTCCAGCTAGCAATTTAGATCCATCCGCCATTGCTAGGAGTTCGTACAGTGTTGTTACAGTTTCCATATCTGGTCATGAAATTTAGGGGGGAAACTTCGTCCCAAATTTCAGTGTGAAAGTCCATGAGTCGTAGTTTGAGTGACCATCAGTGTATCAATAGCAATAACTACGAATAAACAATAAGTCTATTGCTTTAGTAAATACCATCTTTGACTCCTTTCTACCTTCATTTTAGGCAGACAAACTCACTCATGAAGATTGCAAAGCAAGAATCGAAGTTTTGAATTCACTGGAGAAGAAATTTAAAGATCCTGGCCCTATTTATGACTGTGTTGTTTTTCATAATGGCGATGAGTGGTGGTATGTACTGCATACGGAATCATTTTCTTTATCACTTTTATTACTGGTTAGAAAATACCAAAAGCCTATGCCGGAAGGGTCAAAGTAACTTACAACTCTTGGAAAATTGCGAAGCTGTCCTAAGCAACTGTTTTCAAGAATGTTCTGGTTTTGTCGATCAATTTAAGATCAAGTTAGAGTCCAACCAAGAGGAAATGGCGTGAAATAAGTGAATTTGTTTAGTTGTATCTATGTGTGTATAATTTCGCCAAAAATAACGTTAAAAGAAAAACAAGTTTATTGAAAGGAAGAAGACTAATTACAGGCGTGTGATATTAAGTAAATACAAATACTAAAAACATTTAATTCAAAAACACCCCTAGTTAAGATGGCAGGGATAGCATTAAAGGTCAGTGCGACCTTGTTTCCAAAATGGTCCGTTCAAAGATATCAATAAAACAAAAGTTTTGTTACTTATTACGAGGCTGTTACATCAGATGATTTCAAAAAAAAATTGATGCACTACACTTTTTTGTTTCCTGTCATTCGGAATTTGTCTATTTGCTATGACCAGTGTTGGAAGAAAATATCTAGAATTATTCGGTTACTCATAATAATGATCGATTTTTTCATTTATCTATCTGCCAAACTTTCATTCTGGTCCTGAACCGTTGTAACTAATATACGATTGTTTTCCGGCAGTGCTTGTGTAGACACAACGGAATCTGGCGATTTATCTCAGTGCAAAGTGTTGCGTCCATACAGATCTTCTGGCGACTATGCTCGATTCAGCAACAATGGTAATTTTTTTACATTCTTGATGCAGACAAGGAAATAAAGATTGTAGTTAAGAATGTTTCTCTAGCCAGGTCTTTAGGCAACGTGCACCAGCAGTATAAGATTGCAGAAAAAGATCCTCGTAAAAGAGGAGACAAATATCCTCTTCCACGTGGCAAGCCTCTTTTGAGTCGTTCAAGTAACCCAGGTTTGCTACAGCTAAAGCAAGGTAAGACTAAACTATATGAATTCTCGAGGAGCTTGTTTTAACTTAAGTTTTATGATAGCTTCATCAGTTTTAAAATGTTTTGCTCTCCGCAGAATGAATGAGATTTTGTAAAAATTAGCGAGCTGACTTCTGAAATATGGCTTCGAACTAACGGAAATCCTTCCTAGCAAAGTACCTTTCTGTAAAAATGGATGAAATTTGTTTGCAAAGACACTGCTTGCTATTCCTTGCGGTACTCTTATTTGCAAAACAATTTGCCTCCTTTTTAGATATGCTGAATTACAGTGTAAATATCTACGATGAAGGCAACACTCTATCCATCGTTACAACTTGTAGTAAGTATCTGACTCATGATTAAGTGCTAGACTCACGACAAAGCTCCAGTTATCGTAACAACAACGACAACACTTTTTTGCTCAAACTGGGACTTATGGACTGTCATATAGAAATTTGAGACGGAAATGAGAGGCTACGGTGTGGTCTCAGAACTCAGAAGCGAGGCAAGCAACCTTCGAAAGTTTGAGATTCTCATTGCTGCGGTGAAACTCATAAACTCATGGAAGCTAATGTACCTTAAAATAAGGAATGTTTGGTTCACAGTGAAAGGTTTCTTGATTCTTTGGTTAGGAAATACTCATGTGGAAACCTGCAGCTTTTTTTCATGGCTAGCATTACTGATAACTTGAATTTGAGGTGTTTTGCATCGGAGGATCGAGCCAGCAACTAGGCCCCCCATCAGCTATTGCATGGAGCAGATGCTTTTGGACAGTGTTGCTTTGGTTTCTGTATCTAGTAATGAAATCGATGGGGGGGGGGACTTTTTCCCAATTTTCAATGTGAAGGTCCCTGGGTCGTAGTTTTAGCGTCCATCAGTCTATCAATGGCGATAATTACGTATATCCAATCAGTCTAATTAAGTGGCAAAGTTTACATGTTTATTTGCCCCCAAGGTATCCTTTCAGGTGAGATCTGAATGCAGTGGTAATAAAATAGACTAAAGAGTCTCAGAATCATTTTGCTCTGCTTAATTGGCATTCATTGGTTAACGCTCACGTTTTGTTCATCAAATAGCTGTCATTGATGGATCTAAGGATTTTTTCACTTTCGGAATTCTTACTTCTGCATTGATTCTCCTCTAATCTTTCGCATTCTCAATACTTTAATGATCTCTGCGAAGTGTGCAGTTTTGCTGGTTTTTGACGGTTGGAAGCAGCAAGCATAGATGCGAAGGTTTCTATGGAAATGTGTAAATTCACCAAATCAACTAGTGTGTAAAATATTTATGCTTGACTGTCGATGAAATGAAGAAAACAATGATTGTCGTCCCTTGCCTCATACCCCGTACCAAATTAATCTTGAAAATTGTTATCTTTTTACCAGGTGGTCATGGGACACATGTTGCCAGTATTGCAGCGGGCTTCCATCCAGATGCCCCAGCTTACAATGGAGTTGCACCAGGAGCGCATGTAAGCTTTTTACTGTCAATAGATTCTGGATTTTGTTTTTCTTGCAGTTACCTAAATTTCATCACTATTATCGACGTAAAAGAACCTCCGGCACATCAATGTAATTCTTGATCGTAATTTCTTAAAGCCAAATTTCTTGATTAGAAACCGTTTGTTCCTATATATTTACTCCAAACGAAATGCAGGATTACTTCAGAAGCATGTCTTTAAATATGGAATGGCAAAAATAGCACTTGTAGATGGCCCAGCGGAGAGGAGTGACTCCCACAGTCTATTGAAGCAAGCAATTTTGCTTGAAAGGCATTGGAATATTTTGAGAGCACATTGATTTGCATCGAAATTTGCTCCTGCTTCAAGATTAGTTTAATTCAATTTCTTTTGAATTATGCATTGATACAGTTATTGAGGATAGCCAAAGTTTTTGCCATAATAGACCTTTTTGCTTCTTAAAAAAGAGGTTTGGATCGAGCGTCTAAATCTGGTAAATTTGTGAAGAAAAACAAAAACATGACCCCCGTTCTTGGTCGGTATAACGATGCTTGCTGTGGCAGGAAATTTGCTTCAGATTTCAGAACACTTTTCAGAAATTTAATTAGTATATACATAGTACATATACATGGAGTTTTATCTGCCTTCTGGCTTTGCTCCTCAGCATTTCATCCAGCTTTAGCTGATTTTGTGGTTTAGCAGGCTCACCTCAAAGTGCGAGCAGGCCAGGGTTTCATTTTGCGAGTTGTAAATCGAAGTTTGCTGTTTTCATCTATTGTTATTCAACTGAAAGAAAAGGCAGCTAGCCGTGAATGAAAGTAACAGGAAACAAATTAAAAAGATCAATAACATTTGCCTCTGTGTAAACTGAACTGTTGCTAGCTCACTTTGCGCATATTTGTAAAAATAAAATCTCCAAAAAAGTGTTCTCAAATCCGAAGCCACTTCTTGCCGCAGCTAGCGTCGTTATACTGAGAACGGGGGTCATGCTTTTGTTTTCCTTTACAAATTTACCAGATTTTGAAGCTCGATCTAGACCTCCTCGCTAAGAATTAATAAGTTCTATCTAATTCATCTTATCAACAAATCCATTCTAGCTGATTTCCATGAAAGTTGGAGACACAAAACTTGATTCAATGGAGACTGGTTCAGCGCTGATACGAGCAGTAAGTTCAGATTGTCTTGAAATCTTTCCATGAATTTTCAGTCATTAGACTTATTAGGCTAATCATCAGATTTGCAGTCCACTCTTTCTATTAAATGACTATTTCATCTTAATGTCCAGAGGGCCCCCCAGAGGAGTTCCAGTCTTCATTGCAAAACTTGAACTATCGAAGCATTTTCAGTTTCTGATTGTACTTGGAACTGAACTTGTCTTTAGTCCTATTTTGATGATCTCTTTCTTCTTAAATGATTTTATTCCGCTGGGGGTACTTTTCAAGGTATCCTTTCTCCTATTTCTTTAGAGCGGGGTATCAAAAGAAAGCGGTTTTTCGAAGTCGTTTATCAAAACATGCCAAAAGGGGGAAATTTGTTAGATCGAGCTGTTGTTGAGTCTAATTTTTGTGTTTTGAGTATACTTTTGACAAGTTTTTTTTCCAGAATCGTCTGTCATTTGAAGGAAAAAATTCTTGAGCCACGTAGGAAATTTTTTTCGATTGTACACCCCAGTACAAATTCAGGTGAAATGCTCCCTCCGCTGTTGTATTGTGACAGTTACTACGAGAATGAAGACGTGTCCTATAAGTAGATGACGCTTTCTTTATCAGGTGATTGCTGCAATTGAAAACAAGGTCGATGTAATCAACATGAGTTACGGGGAAGCTGCAAAATGGCCTAACTCAGGGTATGCACATATTTTTGGTGATAAGTTCTTGCTTTGTTGACACGTAAAAGATCTTCACTAGAGTACGGATAGTCGAGAGTCCAGAGAGCAGAAATCAAGTCTAACGTTACTTATGTCTTTTTATATTCATTTCATTCTCTTCTTTTCAAGGCCTAAACATTCGTGAGAAGGTATTCCGAACTTTAGATATCATTTAGTTTCAAGATTTCAAGAACTGACCGTAGAGCTTGCCGTACAGTTCTAAGTAATGCACCAATTCAACAAAGGTGGCATTCCCTTATAAAACTATTTACGTAGGTAGGTACGTAGGTAATGCTTCCACTCTTCATTAATGCTAGGACAATGAAAATGGCTACACGCGACATTAATTCGTTTGGTACATCATACCTACCTCGAGTAGACAGCCTCAGATGCTATAGACTGATTATAAACTACCCGAACCCCTTCTGTATCGGACTGTTATCTCCGTTGATTCTTTTCAAATGCCTGGGAACTAGGTTCCCTGGTTCCTGAGATTCATTGAGGCCTGATAGATGGCTGATTGCACGGATTCCTCAATTTAAACTACCGATTTCGTTGTAAAATCTTGCGATCGTCTTTTTTCTTTCCCAGGCGAGTTATAGAGATGATAAATGAACTTGTAAATAAACACAACATCATATTCGTGACAAGTGCAGGCAATGATGGACCAGCATTGTCAACTGTTGGTGCACCTGGTGGATCATCTGAGGCTGTTATCGGTACGCAGATGCTATGAATACCTTTACTGTCTTAAAAACCATCACCTTTACTGCCTTTAAAGCCACCTTTGAAACCAACTTTTAGTTTGTGAAGCTTTCACGAAGGTAGGGGAGGGTTAAAGTGCTGTAACTTATACCTTTTTTTCATTACCATCCATTGTCTTTGTGAGCAACGCCTGTTTGGAAATATGGATGACTACAATAAACGTGCTTGTAGACCATGAATATTTTTTTATCCTTGTTTTGAGGTTTCTCATGAAGTTGTTCTTTCCTTCAAATGACCATTTTCTGCAAATTTATGCGAAAAAAGCTAGCTAGGATTTTGTTCAGTTTTGCCAGAACTTCTAAGCTGATCTAATTTTCGAGTTTTGGGACACTGATATAACATTTGCAGAAGTGACCCCCAGCCTGATTCGACTTTTCCATATGGAGGTAGCGTCAATAGAATATAGCTCCTTTTCGTATCAATATTGCATTCTTAATTCTTTCATACTTTCTTTCGTCCTTTCTTTGTCACTCATTTTCTTTTCCTCATTCATTCAGTTATTCATTCATTGATTGATTGATTGATTGATTGATTCATTCATTCATTCATTCATTCATTCAAGTTTTAGTTATATGAATTGTACACTTACTAATTTTATCATTTTCATTTGCACGATTACTTATAATTTTTCAGGAATTCTCAGATCAATGCTTTCATCTATAATTCATTTGTAAATTCTTTCATTCCTTTATATATTCATTTATCAATACTTCGTTCATCGATTCATTTAGGGCCTTCTCATATGGAGAAAGTTTCCCCGGCATTTTCTTGTTTCACCTGGAAAATTGCTCAGCCAAGATCCTGCCATACAAAATATCACAAGCGGTCACATGAGAAAAGATTTTCCTAGCTAGCCGAGATCTCGTTTGAACTCTACCAAGACTACCCTCTACTACTACTCGCAAGACTACTCTACCAGCCTACCCGAGGAAATATTTTCCCATATGCACACATTTTCCTGGCTAGGGGGAGACTGTTCTCGCTTATTAATGGTTAATCCTTTGGCGAAAGAAACAATGCGCTATTGTTCTTTGTCCTCGCTTGCTTGGGAAACTTTTCTCACATGAAAGGTCAAGCAGTATTACCTCGGTTGAACGATTTTCCCGGTGAAACGGGAAAATGCCGCGGAAGCTTTCTCCATAGGAACAGGCCCGTGGTTGCCTCAGTTTATTCAGTCATAGTTCATGTGCTTGCTGATCTGTTGATTTATTGATTATTTGGTGCATTGATTGATTGATTAATAGACTGATGGACTGATTCTTTGCCTCATCTGTTCTTCCTCTTAGGTGTTGGTGCATACGTTTCTCCTGAGATGATGCAGGCTGAATATTCGACACTTGAGAAGATGCCAGGAAAGCAGTACACGTGGTCATCACGTGGCCCCTGCGCTGACGGCTCATTAGGTGTATGTATCACTGCCCCGGGAGGAGCGTTCACTTCAGTACCAAGATGGACCTTGAAAAATACACAGTTGATGAACGGAACTTCGATGTCTTCTCCAAATGCTTGCGGGGGAGTAGGTGAGTACTTTGTGAAACTTGCTGCCATTTCTTTTCTATCCCATTCATTGGTGGTGAATTCTGTGGAATACGGGAAGCAATTTTTAGAGATATCTTTAGTGTTTACCTTAATGTTCATGAGCCGTCGAGCCTAAAATGGTGAGCAAATTTTTCTTAAGAATTTGGTACTGCAGGGCTCAAAAAACGAATTAGCGTGGTAGCAGCGCTACCAGGATGGTAGCTGAAATGCTCAACTTTCCCAGGAAGGAAGAACGGAAAAAGAATGGAAGGGGGGAAGAAAAGAAAGAAAGAAAGAAAGAAAGAAAGGGAGGAAGCAAAGGAAGGGGGAAGAAAGAAGGAGATAAAGGTAAAGGGACAGAATGGGGTTGTTTTTTTTGGGAAATGAGAAGAAAGTGCGTAAAAAGTTATGAAGCTACTTAGCTTGCTACCAGGAAGAGACAAATTTTTTTAGCCCTATTGTACTGCACTTAATGGAACATCGACAAAGCCTTTTATTTTCAGAATGTTAATTTTCTTGTTCTAAAGGATGCTTTTCAATGGTGTTTGTGAGGTTTTTGCTTCATCAGTGGAAAGAGCCAAAGAGTGATAATACCAACTGTGAATCATGCGAGAAACAAGAGATGCCTAGTTGAGGTGTTAAATGCCAAAATAGACTGGCACCTCGACTGTTCAAAGATTATTTTCTCGCGGGGGGGGGGGGTAACTTAGTACTTTTGTGGTACTTCGACGTACCATTTTTAGGGGTACTTTTTTCAAACCGTTATGGAATTGTGGGTATCTTTTTCACAATTTTTAGACATTTGACGGAATTATGGCTGTCCTTTTCCGGGGATTTTTCATAATTTCCGGAATTATGGCCCAGATTTTCATTCGATTTATGGAATTATGACCCAAAAATCCACCAGAATTTATGGAATTAATGGTACCAATTTTTCGGGCAAAATGGCACGTCCCCGTAAAATGATAGGTCGAGATACCCCCTCCCCGAGATTATTTCAAGAAAATGTTGCATCATCAGTAGACCTGGGGGAATAACAAAACTTTTGCTGTTTAAATCTGAAGGCTTCAGTCACGTGGGTGGGTTGTCCCGTACTTTCTGATTGTTTGCAAAACATCTTGTACATCCCCTTCAGATATCTATACTTTTCTTGTAGCTGTCTTGCTTTCAGCTTTGAAAGCGGAACGAATTGCATATTCGCCTGCAAGGTAAGAATATGAATTTACTCAAGCTCCTTTTTCTTATATTTTATATTGCTAAAAGTTATTAAAAGATATTCATGCGACGCTTTTCATGCGATGCGACGCAGAATGACGCTTTTGCAAACGTGGGAATCTAACTTACAAAATTTTAAAGTAACTAAGCTGTACGACTTTTTAAAAACCACGTCATAAAATCACTGCAAAAGTTCTTTGCACTTCATCTGAGTAATATTTTTACTTGGATTTGAACATTTTTTGTTTTTTAGTCTATTGAATTGCTCTACAAGAAGCATTGTCTGAAATTTTTTGAAAATTGTTCTTCAAACTTTGCCTGAGAAATGTGTACGAGCTACTACGTGGTGAGTGAGAAATGGCCCGGCGTTTGAAAGGCTACTGCTCCTTAAATGTATAAGCAACGATGATTTGCCATATCTGATTGAATAGCTAGCATGTTCAATTATTTTTAGAAGTCTTTCCTGATTGCAATCGGCCCCTCTGTTTTGATTCTGTAGGAGATTTTGTGAAAGAATTCCCCTCGAGACACCTTAAAAATATGCTAAAATTACGAGCAAGCTTCCCTGATGTGTATACATTCAAACATCATCATAGTTAGGAAGGAGAACAAAGGGAAACCTTGTTTGTTGTTTTTTATCGTTTTTGAAGGTTTCGCAAATGGGGTTTCTGCCGAAAATCTCCCATTTCGACGGGAAGGAAGGGCGTATTAAAGTTACGTAAATTACTTAAGTCTAATTGGACATATCGGGGATGAGACAAGACAGTTTTCAGTTCACTGCTTTGATAGTCAGGGAGGAGCCTTTCTTCAAATTCCGGACCTCTTTACTAACTCACCCGGTAGATTCGTTTCATTTTCCTGTAGTAGACTTTTGGAATTTTAAAATGAGAAACAGAAACTGAAACATTATACAATATATCAATCTTGGTATTGCCGTAAAAGTAGCAGCGTATTACCAAAACACCATTTGCTTATAATTTTTCACTGGTCCTTTCTAGCATACGACGTGCCTTGGAAAACTCTGCGATGAAAATTGAAGGTAAAGTCGATCTTTGTTTTGCTTATATTTCAATTTCAAGTTGGTTATACTTTTCATAGACTGAAGTGAGACGGTAGGTAGGTAGGTAGGTATTTATATTTAACGTGGCTAGCCCGCGAGAGTTTGAGAGACTTATTTCCAGCAGGGGCCACGGATGTTTTACGATCAGTCTGCCGCAGCCACCCGCCACAGCTACCAGATTTCCCTCACATGGCTTTGGTCGACCCGGGCTAGTGTTACGGACAGCGACCAAACTGTCCAGCGTGGGATTTGAACCTATGGCCGTTCTAACCTTTGGCTTACGAGTCAGACGCCTTAACCACTCGGCCACGCGCTCACGTTATATGCTTGATGCTTTCCATTATCTTTAGTGCTTTTGAAAGCCCTTTATAGAAGTTTGAAGTCAACGTAATTTCCTTTGTAGGATCATGTGAATTTACTCAAGGACGTGGAATGCTTCAGGTACAATTATCAAAACTTATCAGTCATTATTTACTTGTTTAATCAGTTTTCGGCGCAAAACTATATCAGCTACTTTGAATAAACTAAAAGAAATAGAATCGCTTCATGAAGAACTATACACAAATTCAAACCTAAAAGATTTCCTGGTCTTCCTATGAATTACACGTCGGTAAGAATGCTAATTTTGCAGGAGTTCCTTCAGTTTGTAATCATTGTAATCATGGAACTCGTTCTAATTTCAATTGGTTTTCATTCCATGTCTTTGCAGATAAGAGAATTTGATCAATGTTTTAGGCCCCTTTTTTTAGTCATTTTGCAACAACGAAATTTTTTCAGCTTGAATTTACCTATATTCCCAGTGCTCATAAGACAGCAAGACAATCACGAGAATACTTCGATCTTTCACCTTTTTAACTAGAAACTGAATCATTTAAATCTGTGACGTACTCTTCATGCTATGAGTTTTCGAAAGTATGAAGATTTTGCTGGCTTATGCCCCATTCACACTGAAAGTTAAACCAGCTTAAATTAAACCAGGTTTTCGAATGAGGCCTACTGATTGGTCAAGCCAACAAACGCATTCATTTGATTGGTTGAAATTTAAACTGGTTTAGATAAAGCTGGTTTAATTGTGTTAGTGTGAATCCGGTATTACCCGGTAAGTACAATTCTAGAATTAGCGAAGCAGGTTTTGCAATGCTAGATATAACATAATCTGAGGGGAACCGTTTGACATCAGTGAAATCAAGTTTATACTAATAATCTGCATCTCTTTCAGCTAAATTTATGATATCATCTTGATTAATTTTTAGGTAGACAAAGCATTCGAACTGATGAAGTCTGAATCCAGGTCATGGAATAATTATGTTACGTTCAAGGTAATTATATCAACCTATTTTTGTAAATTCATTGTATAGATTCAAATAATTCTGATTTTATTTACTTTGATTTCACTTAGCAGAGCACGTGCCGATATGTCCTTCAGGGCCCGTTAATATGAGAAACTCAAACCAGTTTGAAATTTCACCACGATCTGAATTGAACTTGGTGTCTGGACAGTGTATACACGGAAAATGTGATTTCCAGCTCAAACCGGAGTGAAACTCAACTCGGCTGTTCAGATCGGTTTGAAATGTCGCCCCGGTTTGTAAACATCATGTAAACGCAAATAATTCTCAGATTAGTGTGAGATGCAGTGGTTGCCGGCTCAAAGGTACCCACCAAATAACGTGATCAGTCTCAGACCGGGGCGAAATTTCATTTGATCGCTATGGGAAATAAGCTATCTAGCCAATATTAACATCGATTTGAAATTTCAGACCGGTTTGATTATCTCATGTAAACGGGCTCTCAGGCTGAACATCACTTGTAACCAAAATTGTTTCTGTTGTAGACTGATTGCGGTAGTAGACATAGAGGGATTTATATCCGGGAGCGATACCAGCACAATGAACCATGCACAAGAAATGTCTCAGTTATCCCTGTCTTCCATAAAGATTGCGGTAAGAATGTCTTTCCGTATTAAAGATTTTTCCGGGTTGTTTAACGTTGCTAGTCGATAAGTAAGACTACGCGGTTGCTTATCTAGATAGCACCGAGTTTGTCACCGACGAATTTTCTATCGTTGTCAAATTGTGCCGGTATCGCGTGAAGACTAGCTCTAATTTTGCTACCGTCAAATTGTACACCGTTATCAAAAGGTGCCAGCATCATGTGAACGTAGTAGTCTAACGCACTTTACACGATGCCGGCAGAATTTTGTGTGGGTTGGCAGAACAGGAAAGTTTGTAATTGTGCCGTTTTCAAATTCTGCCGCCTTCGTGTAAATGCACTTTGCTGCTATGATTTTGTGTCGCTTGATGTCAGTTGTTATTGTCTGTGGACTTAGCATAAAGTCCTACTGGCATCGCGTAGTCAGGAGGCCAAAAACAACACTTTTGAATGCCGTCTTCAAATTCTACCGACATCTTGTAGACGGGACCTCGTCTTCCAAGGCGACATAAATTTCTGTCGTTTACAAATTCTACCGGCATTTGTATAAACGAGGTCTAAGACTTGCTTCTCCTTCTAAAGTTTATTTGTTTTCGACTTCTCTCTTCAGATAACGAAATCAAGTTGAATTTTGATATTCGTGTTTGCCTCGTTCCTTCGGTTTCTTGGATATCATCACCTTCTCATGTCGCCTTAGCGAATTCCGGTAAGCCCTCTGTTTACATGGTATTTTCTCAAATACTAATTAGAGATCTAATATCACCGTCACACGAGAAAACTCAGACCGCTGTGAGTTTTAGATCGGTTTGCAATTTGGCTATGTCTGCCAATCCTCAACCCGCACATGAACATGTTCAGACCGGTTTGATAATGTAAAGCAATGCGTGCGTTTCTTCAGCAATCAGAACAGTTGTGATTAATTTGTGGAAGATATTGGTTTTTTGGTATTACTTCATAACATACAGTTGAAGCTAGCAGGGCCGCCGAGAGCTTTTCGAGGCCCAGGGACAAAATGTGTGAAATGAGGCTTCAAAAATTTTTTTCGATCACGCCCTTTAGATTGGCGTAAAATTCATTTCCGAGCATTTCCTGCAGTCAAGGTGTTAAAAACCTTCAATCATAAGGCTCCTTAGACCGTGAGCCCTTGGGGCAAATTGCCCCTACTGCCCCCTCTCAGTGGCCCTGCTAGCTGAATGAATGAAATCTTGATTGTTTTGATTGCCATGGGAACGCAAGGAATGTCCATCACACGTGCTTTGAAAGCTCATTTTGCCCTTGAATGAAATGTTTCTTCTCACATGAAAATTTCATGTTGACCTGAAAACTCAGACCAGCCTGAGAAACCGAAATGAGCTTCAGGTCGACCTGAGTTTCATTTCGCCTGCATCATGTGAGCGCTTCAGGGGCTTCGACCGTATACCGAAATAAGTTTCAAACCGATCTGAACTCAGACTGGTCTGAGTTTGCTCATGTGAGGGCACTTTGAATCATGTATTCGGTTGATATTTTCCTATTCAAACATTGAAGCTCATAGTTGTTTTGTAACGTTTTTCTTCCAGAAAGAACATTCATGATTAAAGTCAATACCAATGGGCTAGATCATGGAGCCCATTATGGAGAGGTAGCTTTTTAATCTTGTGTACAGCTTTTTAAGCTTTTTAATCTTACATATTCTCGGGAAAATTTTCAGGAACAGACAAGTTGCAAGACGATACCACAAGGAGCATGGAAACAGATAGCAGCTGCCTTCCTTGCGGAAACTTACAATGAACAAAGAAAGTTAGTTAGCAACGAAACGGCTTTCCAAATAGATGAGAGGAAAATTTTTTCAGAAGAGGGGAAATTTACCATTTTTCATCACTGATTTGGTCAAAGCATGTGAATACTTGTTAGTGTTGCTGTGACAATTTTTCATTTGAATCCAACAATAACTTTTCATGGTGATAAAGAATTTATTAGGGCATCAGACAACAATATTGATTTTACGTTTTTACTGCTTGTAAACTTTTTAGTCATTTGAGCTGCATTATTTCGAGTAGCTCAGAGGCAGTCTTTCTCTGACCAAGGTTACTTTGCTCTGATACAAGACAAGCACTATGAGCTGGCGGCATATAGAGCTTCTACCGTTTTGTTTGATTCTTGTGCTTAATTTGATAGAAGGCAAGTTCACCATTGCTTAGATTGAATTTTTGGTACTCCTGGGTAATTTTGCTGCTTTAACTACTGAAAATAAGATCACTGTAAGAAATTTTCAGTACTGTCTCAAAGACTTAGGCCCTGTTTATATGGGGAATAACACCTCACCTGCCAGACCCGGGGCTGACAAGCGAGGTAAATTTCAGTGACTGTTTACATGAGATTTTTCACCTCACCTGTCAGCCCCGGGGCTGAGAGGTGAGGTGGAGTAAAGTCTCTCTTCCGTGAAATCAGAATGAACTGACCAATGAGAATCAACCAAAAATTTCATTTCACCTCACCATACCGGTGGTGTTTCGTTTATATGGAAAAATTTCACCTCACCCAGGTGAGATTCCACCTCTGGTGAGGTGGGATTTCACTATACCGGTGGTGTTGCGTTCGTCATGTAAACGCGAACTGAAAATACAAAGGATTCTTTTGGAAGGTGAAATCTCACCTTTCAGCCCCGAGTCTGGCAGGTGAGGTGTTTTTACTCATATAAACAGGCCCTTAGTTTCTTATAAAAGATATGTGAAGTTAAAGACGATTTAATGTGATAATCAGTAATATTTAAAACATTCATTTTAGCTTTTTTCATTGTTATAGGTTCATGGATTTGACTTATCCCATCCAAATCAAGGTCCCTTGTTTAGAATTCCCGTTACAGTCATCGTCCCAATGAGGTAAGGCCCATTAAAGACAACTCGGAATGCTCATATTTGCTCTAAGCGCACATAATTTATTTGCATGTGATTCTAAGTCCACGTCATGAGTGTGCCTATAACCATTTCTGCTAATAGTTCTCGGGTGGGGGGGGGGAGGGAGAGGGGAGTGGTATCTTTAGTATAGGTGGTACGGGCCTCTGATAGTTCTATATTTGAGAAAAGTACCCACAATGTCACAATGTGAGCCTCTTTTTGCTACTAATTAACATTGTCTGTGTTTTTGCTACATTTAGCAATAACTTGTTGCTCTCCAAACAGTTCTTAAGGCAATCTAAGTCTTCATTAGCCCTCGTTCAAGCATGGGCGATGATGCACCGGTTCTTTGGAATGGAAGACAATAATAAAAGAATTCCTTACCCATTAGTTGCCCACTTCCCTCCTCAGCATGTCTGTTTATCAATGTGAATGAAAAAGACCGTTTAACTTGCACATGTTGTTGAATTTCTTCTCTCTCTCTTCGCTCTGCCTGTCATTTCGTTAGGCCCACGATTTCGAACTTCCACGAGTCGACTCTCCTTCGGAACTTTTAGGTCACTCCGCAGGAGAGTCGACTCGTGGAAGTTCGAAATCGTGGGCCTAACGAAATGACAGGCAGAGCGAAGAGAGTGAGAAGAAATTCAACAACATGTGCAAGTTAAACGGTCTTTTTCATTCACATTGATAAACAGACATGCTGAGGAGGGAAGTGGGCAACTAATGGGTAAGGAATTCTTTTATTATTGTCTTCCATTCCAAAGAACCGGTGCATCATCGCCCATGGTTCAAGGTGATCAAATTTCGTGAGATTTTAATGTTATGACTAATTCCTGTTAATCGCAAGTAACTCGTCTTTTTCTTTCGATTTTCTTTAGTTGCATTTTCATGGAGGCATCAGTTTCTCTTGTTGTTTTTCAGTCTAGAACAAAATGGCAACCCATCATTTCTAGAAGAAACTTTATTGCGAATGAAACCTGGTCAGATGCGAAGATATTTTATTTCAGTTCCACAAGGTGCAACGTGGGCAGGTAAGGAGCACTCCAGACTCTTGATTGCATAGAATATGCCAAAGAGCCTTACCTTTGAGTTGAACTAGAAATATCAAATACTTCAGATTAGAAAGGAATGTTCATGCAGATATGCCAATTTTTAGAATTGTTTGCATTTGTGTTTGGTGTTCCTATATTCGCAATCGAACAAAGTTTCAAATCAAGAATTTTTCCTTTTTATTTATGTCAATAAAAGCGAGCGAAATTTCCTGATGCTAAATTTCTTGGAGTGTTTATTTCCAATGATTTGGTTGGAAATCTTTGCGCAGTTACCTTTGATTTAATTGAAAATTTAGATGGTCCTAGTGAATGTCGGCTGGCATTGTACCCAAATGATGGCTTTAAAGGAGGCAGTTGGACGTGACTGCGCGGGAAATTTGTATTGTGTTTCTACAGAAAGTGCTTAGGCTAAGCAACAAACGATTCGTCAATGGAAAAATTTCGATACGATTATTGCAAGTTACAATCTATTTGCATCGAAGCTGGTGTTGAACATCTTGCGAAATGAATTGAAGATATTGTTCATCTATGCCGATTTTATGCATTTGCAAAGTGATTTTATTGATCACAATTTCCTTAAAGTTGTAATAGACAGCAATCTTGTCTGAGCAACTCTAAAGCTGCGAAGACACAATCTGCAAATCGAAGCGGGTAAGAAACCCACCAATGGATGTGGTTTTTGAGCCATATTTGTAATGCTTGGTGAAACCCAAGTGTGAATAGGCCCTTCTGGAACACTGGTGGATTATTTGCTCAAGTACTTTTGCCGGAATTACAAAGAACAGAGAGGTAAAGTAAACATGAAATTGTAGGTAGAAACACCGCAAAACGACGAAAAACAACAGCGAATGAGTCGGTTTAACGAGTATATATATATTTTGCCAGTACTTCGTCCTGCCATACAGGACTGCTTTAGGGCTGTTAAGCGCTGCTCTAACAGCCTTGAAGAAGTCGTTTTATTGGCAAAATATATATAATCGTTACACCGACTCATTCGCTGTTGTTTTTCATCGTTTTGCGGTATTTCTACCTACAAAGGATCTGAAGTAAGTGGAAACAAAGTGTGACATTCTCCATTATGATCATTTCCAAACATTACATTCCATTTTGATCTATACAACTTTGCCCTCTTTGTTTTAGAGTTGTCGCTTGAGTCGAAGGATACAACTCAAAATGCGCGATATATGGTTCATAAACTTCAACTGAAAGACGATTGTGCATTTAGTGAATATGATTTGCGTGAATACGTAACGCTGAGGCCGTTGAATACGACTAAACTCTACACGAAAGTACTGGTATGTCTTTCTTATCATCAAGGAGTATACATATGCGTACAATTTACAATTATACAATTTATTCACTCTATGCGTCAGAAAAGCTTTTGGCACTTGTGGGTTTGTAGCTTGCTTACCACCTATTTGATTTGTTTCACCAGGGCCTTTTACGCTATCCAAAGAGTGGAGGGGCTAAAATTTGCTATGAAAATTTACCACAACACAATAAGATAAGATACCTTTTCCTGGGGAGATCCAGACGAAAAAGTGACTGTCAAGGCCTCCTAGAGGTTTTGGAGGTCCAGGGGCAAAACTGCAAACGAGGCCCTTTGTGAGCGAAGCGGGACTATAAGTAAAATTTGTGATCTTACTTTATAAAGCCCTAAAGACTGCGAGGCCTTGGTGTGAATTGCCCCTCCCCCCTCTCGGTGTCCTTGCCTTTAATTGTAAACTTTCCCTACATACAAATTCACAAAGAAAATATATTACTAACAATGGAATAACAAAATATTTTACTATATCGATGACATTTTCCGTTGCACATTGCTACCGTTATGCCAATGATAAGTTTTTTTCACTGCTGTATTAAAGATTTGCTTCCTCATCAAAGGGTGGAAAAACAATGGAACTCTGTATTGCAAGATGGTGGAACAATATTGGTGAATCGAATCTTTCTTTCAAATTAACTCTTCATGGACTTGAACCAAGCTGCAAGCGCATTTATCTGGTAATTTCTTGAATTAGTTCTACTTTCATAAGAATAAACCTTTTTGCAATTTGGAGAAAAGGACTGAGGAGAGTGCAGCCCATTCTGACAAAGGCCGCGCTCTCCCTTTTGTATATTCCGGATGATTTTGGTGATCTTCAGGAGGACTTTTTATCAATTTACATATTAACCTTGACAAAATACATAAGACAAGACTTTTGTGACGGAGTTTTGTTTGGAAAAATTTGGAAAATCAACCACCATGTGGCAAAAGCTGCCCTTAGTACATTATGGCTCGTTAAATTGGTTTTGTTCCTCTTTTTTACAGAACGGCTGTGACGGTTTTACGAAAGTCGACGTCGCTTGTTCAGTTTCACCAGAAGATATTCAACCATGTGCTACGTTAACTCATTACGTTCTACCTTTGACGTGAGTATTGTAGAGATGCTGCATTACATTACCCGTCCTCTTCGTTCATGATTTCTATCCTGTAGCCAGTCGCCCGTTTCGGACAAGTTCTCTTCTGAGGAACCTAGGGCTCAAATCTGTTGTGAACTTGTCTGCGAATGAACTGGTCTGCAATGGGCGATTGGCTACAGGATAGTAGTCACGAGCGAACAGGACGAGTAAATGTGACTGCAACATCTCTAAATTATGGCTTTTTATATTCTAGTGACGTCTTATTTTTAACAATAGCTATATTGTAATTGTAATTAAGTTTTTATCGGAGGACTCCTTGAAAAACGGCTTCTGCCGAAGGGCTACCCTCCTTAAAATGTTCAAATATGAAATATATATATACAAATATATATGCGAAATATGAAAATCTGTAAAAAGTGAGTGTAAAATTCTATTTGCATTTTTCTTTGAACTAAAGTGCTTGAAAGGAACTTTGGATAATTTGCTTTAAAATCTGCCTTGCAGTTTCTTGATATTTTGATCATAGAAATCATTTTGAGTTCATAGAAATCTTGATGCAATCTTAAAACCATCTTTTTAAAAATTTGAAAGATTTCATCTCAATGCACTCCTGGATGTAGGTAAATGAGTTTAAATGCATTTGTCAACATCACAGAAAAGCTTAATGGACGCAAATGTGGACAAAAGCAGGTTATAAGGATTGGAGCAATTTATGACTCGATCTCTCAAGAGGACATTAACAATAGTAGCTAGACAATTTTGAATGAGAAAAGACGCCTGGAAATGAAAGTGAAACATAATTAGAGAAATATGAATCCTTATCTTTTTGCCTACTTATTCTTGAATACCAGTCCTTGGTTGTTAGAGTATGGTTTTTATCTTTTTTTGTTTTTATCTTTTTTTGTATAGTCTTTGACTTTCTTCCCTTTTATATTTGCATTGATTAATACTATTTTCCTATTCATTTTAGGCCAAAAGACAGCAAATTACGACCGCTTGGTAGAAGGGATCTTTTGCCCGGAGGAAAGCAAATTTATGAATTAGTCCTTACTTACAGCTTCTCCTTGGTATGTATTTTTGCCTACAACATACCATGCTTACATCATTTTTGCCTACATCATGCTTACAACCACCCAATTTATCTCTAGTTTTCAGGAACGAATTGAGCGTTCATATCTCTTTCGACTGCTCAGATGTAAGTGGATTTTGAGGGTTACTTGTTTGTGGCTTTGACGAAACCACAAAAAAAACTGCAGAGAACATTGTACACGTGCCTAAAACTAATGGTTTTTACCGATCTGTTTTGCTCAAAATGTAAGCAATGCAAACTTTTTTGCATCATGCAAGTTTGCCTTGAAGCCCTGCAAACGTTTTCTATTGGCTGCAGCATTGTACGCAGTGATTGT
The DNA here is from genome assembly GCA_964019985.1 of Aurelia sp. 4 Dawson et al 2005. Taxonomy (NCBI): domain Eukaryota; kingdom Metazoa; phylum Cnidaria; class Scyphozoa; order Semaeostomeae; family Ulmaridae; genus Aurelia; species Aurelia sp. 4 Dawson et al 2005. The sequence goes on from OZ026495.1 coordinate 2,498,467, forward strand.
TGCTTCGATTAAACTTTTGTATAATTTCTGCATTTTGCCTCATTATACATGGAGTAAGATTTTTTGTATTTTTTACATCGTTTGCTCCGAGAAAATCTTCACAGGGACTTTTTTAGTTGGCATTTTCCTCAATAATTTTTCTCAAGTATTCCAGGTCTGTGTTTCAGTGCTTTATGTTAGTTTTGTTTGTTTTTTTTTTGTTTTCAATTTGTTTTGAGTGGGCTTGTCAGGATTTCTAGCTACTGAAAGCTAATTTAGGCCCACTGTGCATGCCGCATCCAGGCATGGGACCCCTAGTTTAACGTCCCGTCCGAAGGACGACGAGGTGAGTTGCGAGGTCAGGCCTCAGAGGTCACCCATCCGAAATCTGACCTCACTCGACCAAGCTTAACTTGAGTCACCTGACGAAGACTGTGTAAGCCACTCGGCCACTCACCCCGCAGTAGTTCAACTTGAAGATTCAGTTTCATATAAATTTTTTTCATATCATTTTACCACCCAGATATTTTCATAAACAATGTAGCAAGGCGTTGGTTTTGTTTTTCTTCGTAGTCAAAAGAAGCTGAAGTCACTCCAATCGCCCCGCTCTTCCATGACTTATTATACGAATCGGAATATGACTCACAATATTGGATGGTATTTGATCAAAACAAACAGTTATTAAAAGCTGGAGATGCATTTCCTCTCAAGGTATGGTAAATGTTTCTTTAAACCAAGTTCATGTGGATGATATTTTACTAGACCTTGTCAATACGCACTCGAAAAGTAGACTTCGGTTAAATGAAGCCATTAGAAGCACATTTTTGCGTTCGGAATTGGAAGTTTCTCCTTTATTTGTCGAGATAAGTCAATTCTTACCTTGTCAATACGCACTCGAAAAGTAGACTTCGGTTAAATGAAGCCATTAGAAGCACATTTTTGCGTTCGGAATTGGAAGTTTCTCCTTTATTTGTCGAGATAAGTCAATTCTTACCTTGTCAATACGCACTCGAAAAGTAGACTTCGGTTAAATGAAGCCATTAGAAGCACATTTTTGCGTTCGGAATTGGAAGTTTCTCCTTTATTTGTCGAGATAAGTCAATTCTTTGAAAGCTTTTTAAATCATTCCTGAACTATAGCAGATGGATATGCACACGTCGACAAGGAAGTTTCACTGCAGAGAGATGACGAGCAATTTAAAACTGATAGAGTTTGTGCTGTTGTTTACAAATGATTGACGCAAAAGGCAAGCTTCTCACAGCTTTCTTGGACTAAATTTATGGTTTGCCTTCAAAAAAGATTATTCGTGCAATTATTTCGTTGATTAAAGTCCGACTGATAATTGCTACTCGTCCTTTCCCAATTCACTATGTCGAGGGAAGATATTAATGATTGTATGAGACTATTTGCATTGGAACTTGCTGAAATTTTCGAAAGAGTTAGCCCAAGACAAAACTGCCTCGTGTTTTCAATGCTGGTGAGACGTTAGACTCACGACATAGTCCCAGTTATCGCAGCAACAACAATGATACCAACAACAACAACAACAACAAGGCAACAGCAACAAAATTTTTTATTTTTGCTCAGTCTGGTTTGTAGTTTGAGCGTCCATCAGTCCATCAATAGCAAAAACTAAGAATATGCATTCAGCCTAGTGAGACGCCATGTTGTTTGATTGACTTTGAAACTATCAGCAGTTTGGGAATGATAATCATGCAGTGTCGGGTGTTGCAATAGAAAGTGCTCCAGTTTAAAGAAATCACCAAAAGTCGCTTATTAAAGCTTTGATAAAATTTTCTTTTCGACTTGTTAATGCCCAAAAATTTTGATGCATGATAAGATATTTGCTTTTTATCCAACAAGGTAGAAAAATTACTCATTTAAGTCATTATTTTGAGTTAAACTTTTTTAAAGAAATATTCATTCTTGCCGTGGAATCAAAATTTTCAGATTTTTTTATTACCATTCAAGGCTCCAATGATATTTTACATTTCTTTCTGGCATTTATGACCAAACCATAAGCTTTTTATGCACAAGGAAATGGATCTGGCAACTATCAGTGTTTTTTTAAAGTATGATTCCAAACCGGGTGGCCCTTAGCATTACGAGTAGATCTGTTATTGAGAAGAAGAAAGGGTGTACGAAACAAAGAGGAAAAGCTTGCTACTGCAGGTTCCAGATTTCTAGAACTTAATTTATGCAGACACCATTCACACACTATTTGAATAGATGATTAAAATGATTAGAAATAATTACTTGAGCAGTCATAGCAAGCTTTTGCTCTTTGCTTCATACAGGGATGGAAAATATTTTTCTCTTTCTGGGACCGCAATCAGAAATTGAAACATTTTCTGTGGCCATTCAAGACATAAAGGCAACTGCTCATTAAAAAACTGACTTCTTGGTATTTTAAGCATGAAGGTATGATTTTCAGAGATGAAATTGTCAACATCAATGGAATAAAGTCCATAATATGGCTCAAGAGGAATCAGTTTATCCACAGTATGCAAGTTTATGATTATTGAACATAGCTATAATGAAAATATAATTGAACAGGTATCATATCATTACAAGTGTCAAAATTCCACAATTTGTGCAATTCCTCCCTATTAATCAAAGTGTTTTAGAAAATTTGTTACATTGGAACTGATCTTCTAAAAAATTCCTAAGAATTCTCAAGAAGGAAAAACCGGGTGCTATTGGTTATACAGTATCTGTTGCAGCACATATTAGATAATGTGATTCACTAATCATTGCTACTTCATTCACTGACATACTTTGTCTCACTCTATCATGTTTTTTAATTTTTCTTTCTAGAATGTTAGCATATTACATTGCACATTCTTAGGTGTGATCTGTTTCTTTCTGGGAGCCAAAATATTTTCTGGGACCAATGGTCCCATGGTCCGATACTTTTTCCACCCCTGGCTTCATAGAGCCTTTTTTATTCTTTTGAATAATGGGTCTAGTCATAGGCTAGGTAGCCCTAAAAAGAGATGAGTTAGCGAACTGTTAAACCAGGTATAAGATCAGCTATATCTGGAAAAATGATTTGGTCTTTGACCAACTTGACAAAAAGAGAAATTGACTTTTTAGCTATTCTCAAAACGAATGTGGATCGAACGATATTTCATCACAATTCGTAGAATTTTCGAATGTGCACAATTGTGATGTAAGCTCTAACGCCACTCTATCGAGCCTGGCCTATAAAATTGTATAAAATATCGCTCGATCTTTTGTAGAATAATTAAAAAGTCTATTTGAGGATCTGTTATGCAAGCAAAGTTGTAGATGTTGTTCCCACGGTAGAGAAATGAATATTTACTTATATCATGTCTTCTTTTTCAGTACAAGTACTCAGTAAAACTCAATGGATCAATGACATTACTGTTTCAGGTAATGAAGTCACAGATTATGTAAACAGTAGTAAACTATATAATTGTTTCACTACTGTTGTTTATGTGATAATAGGATTTATTTGAGCATGGAAAGATATTTCTGAAGCTACTCTTTTTCGTTGAAAGCTTGTTTTAGATGCTCAGTAACTTTTGACTTTTCTAATGCTCATCTTGTCAAAAATGGCTTAATTTTTTTGGGACTGCCGGATGGTTTCCTCAATCATTAAGAATTAGCTGCTTGAAAGCTCCGATCTTTTCAAGCGGGCAAATAAAACAAAATGATTTACATTACGTCATAAGATTGTTAAAAGGGCTAAAATGCGAAGAGAACCGTTAGGCTGAACAACCAACTGGAGGATTCGTTTAACTTATGTTCCTAATGATAGTGCAGTTCACACCTTCCTGACGCAAGTCATGTTTATATTATCAGTTATAGAGCTATTTGCCATTTTCTATTAGACTTACTACGACGAGCCCCTTTTATGCCTGCTGTAAAACTTGCTCAACAGGGACTCATGGTGAAATAGTTAAAAAGCTGGCCCTGTTTTTTGCATTCATCAGTCGAATCATGATGGAATCGTGGCTCCGAATCTCGAATCCCGTGAGAATGTTGTTATTTCTTCAGTGGAATCGAAATTTTATCACATTTGCTATAACCATAGTAATTCTCAAATCTCACAATCTTATTGGTATTATAGGAGGCTCAGAGTTTGGGCGTAAGGTTCAGGTTTTTCAGAGTAACGTTACGAGTCTCTTTTAACCGAAGCGTCATCATAAAGTCAAAGGGCATAGGGAAACAAGGGACTCTAGCTCATAAGTCTGATTTTCTATCACGAGTAAATTAAATGATATGCTGGAGAGACCGATTTTGGTTTCGTTGGTTGAAATACGGACGAGCCTAAACGAGTCCTTCATGTAAAGGTTCCCCTTTTGAATGACATTACTGATTATTTTAAATTACCTTCTAGTTACGACATGACGTGAAAGAGCAGTTAGAAAAGATGAGACATATGGTGTTAAAGATATTAGTGAAACTGAACAACTCTATCAACCTCGATTGCCATGCAAGACGTAAAGATTTATACGCGCAAAATAACAGATCAAAATTTTCATCGAGAAGACTTCAACCTGGAATGCAATGTCAAGTTTATTTCTCTGCATTGAATGATGATAAGTAGGTTTTGATTCATTTTATTTTCTGTTTTGCCCTTTTTTTGCTCCCCCAGTCTCGTCCCCAGAGTGAGTTGGTTGCTCTTCCTCTACTCTTGGATGCAAGAGGCCGTTCGGCAATCTGATTGGTCATAACTCCATTTTGCGCGGTAACTCCGTTTTTCGCTGGCTAAACGGACGAAGCATGCCAAATTCGACGGGAAACCAGCGTAGCGGACAAATCTTAGAGCGGACAAGACTTATTTTTTATTTTGCTCCTTGCTCCTCTTTGCTGCCCAGCATCGCTACAGCATACTGCTCTGGTTTCACAACAGAAGCTCAGCCTCAACCGCGTACCCAGTGACAATGAAACTTTTCCTTAAACTGCAACGCCTAGATTTACCCTGGAACCTGTTAGCCTATTCTGCAATTTGATTGGCCCGTTCCGAAACAAAAGAAATTTTTCCACCTTCAAAACCTGATGGGTTTGGTCACAATGATAGTGTTCAAACCATGGAATATATAGTTCGAAATATTTAATATGGGATTGGAAATCGAAAAGACGTGCGCTAAATTATTCTAATTATTCCGATTATTTTGGCCAAAATTTGGCAACCTGCCCCAGTCCGACATGGTATCCGTTGAGGTCTAGCCTCTTATTGACAAAAACAGATACTCTTAGGAACGAGGTTGGCTCAGCCTTCAAAGGGTTGCAATTAGGTTTTAGGGAAGTAGAATTTGAAATCCTCTGCCATTGCTGATAAAAATCATATCAAGTAAGCCATCATTCTCATAACACTGAAATATTGCTTTTAAGAGTCGAATTAATGTATTTTTCAATCTCATAAATTTACACTTAGGGTCAGTTTATATGAGGAAAAACACATCACCTGCCAGACCCGGGGCTGAGAGGCGAGATTCCACCTTCCCATGGAATCCTTTGTATTTTCAGTTCGCGTTTACCTGACGAACGCAACACCACCGGTATAGTGAAATCCCACCTCACTAGAGGTGGGATCTCCCTTGGGTCAGGTAAAGTTTCCATATAACGAAACACAACCGGTATGGTGAGGTGAATTTAAGTCATTTGTTGATTCTTATTGGCCAGTTCGTTCTGATTTCACGGAAGAGAGACTTAACTCCACGTAACCTCTCAGCCCCGGGTATGACATGTCAGGTGTTTTTCCTTATATAAGATAGGGCCTTATACACTATGAACTTACACAGAGGTGCAGAAAATAGTTTCCTTTCTGGGAACCTGGCAAATGGGAAAAATTTTCGGTGGAGTCACATTAAGTTATGCAAAGTGTCTTTGCCGGCCATGATGTACTAAAAGATCCAATGGATATTCCAACCAAAAGAGAAACAAAGTTATCTTTCGCAAACTCGCCACAATTACATGAGTTAAGAAGTCTTGACAATTTTTAAGAATCCTAGGACATACAGTAAACCCTGCAAACAAGAACATGTTTTTCTAAAAGACAGACTGGCTAGGTTCCTTTAAATGAGGTACTTATGACATTTACAGGGTTTGGTTCTTATCACAAGGATAGTTATGACTATGATGAATATACAGCTACAATATACAGTATGTGTTAAATATACTTAGGGGTATAATGACTGCATTTCAATATCAGAAGGTATGGTATTTTTGTTATTGACAAAGCAATTTAAATCATACAGCTAGATAAAAGAGTTTGCATATTCCTGAAACTGTTGGAGGTGTCCAGTTGTCAATAAATTGTTTACACTGATTTGATGAAATTTCTTAATCAAATGTACCATCGAATAAGAACATTGAAGTAAATCAGTCTGTATTTGGTTCTTGTCTTTGGGTGTCTTTTCCCATAAAATCAGTCTGCAGGTTCTTATTTTGCGATGTTCTTGTTTGCGTGGTTTTAAGGCTGGTTTCCATATAACCGTAACTGCCGTTAGACTGCCGGCGGCACCTAGCTTCCATCCACAGCTGCCATGCTTACGGTACCGCCGGCAGTGAAAAGTTTAATGGAAACACTTTCCAGCTGCCATGCCGGCGGTACCGCAACTGCCGCTAGAAAGTTGAGCTGTGTTCAACTTTTGCCGGCAGTTGCGGTAGACTTGCGGTACCGCCGACATTGAAAAGTTTAATGGAAACACTTGTTAGCGGTACCGGCGATCATTTCATTGTTTTGTAGTGTCATGTGATATTTTCTTGTCCAATCAAAATTGTTACAATTTCGCGCCATTATTGAATCAAACGACGAGATCAAACATGGCGACTTCCAGTGAACCTGTGGCTGACTTGGCGGGAAGCACTGAAGTAGCAAATGAAACACTGATGAACTGCATCAGGAATTATAAAGTAATTTATGACAAATCAAGCAAGGGTTACAAACTTCCTCAGCAGAAGAAAAATGCCTCATAGCCTCTGGTAGGCCTACTTACCTGAAAAAGTACTCTCTGTCACTGAGCCTTAGCTCTCTGTAAAGGGTATGAAAATGGCCTTGTTCCCATCGCCGACGGAAAATTGGACGCACCCAAAACTTGTGCTTGCGTTTGACTTTTAATCTTCGTCTTCGTCTTAGTCTCATGTAGCCCATGAGTAGATACAGCTGGCAGTGCAACAGAAATCTTTTGTTGACAGCAGCCATCTTGGATTTTGTTGAGCCCGCAAAGCTGCATGGGATCGCAAGCTTGCGATGGGAACTTTGGTACCGCCGGCAGTGTTGCGGCAGTTACCGTTATATGGAAACAAGCATTTACGGTACCGCCGGCATGGCAGCTGGAAAGTGTTTCCATTAAACTTTTCACTGCCGGCGGTACCGTAAGCATGGCAGCTGTGGATGGAAGCTAGGTGCCGCCGGCAGTCTAACGGCAGTTACGGTTATATGGAAACCAGCCTTTACTGTATTGATGTTTGTAAGGCCTTCCATTTACCCAGATTAGACCTTTTTGCTATTCTGAAAAAGAATCTCAATCGAACGATACTTCGCTACATTTTGTAGAATTTTCGAATGTGTGCAATAGTGATAGAAGCTCTAACGCCACTCGATCGAACCTCATGTATAAAAATGTATAAAAATAACGCTCGATCCAGGCTCTTTGCAGAATAGCTAAAAGGCCTATTATGATCCGCAGAATAACAGAATGAACGAAAAATCTCTCTTTTTCGCAGAAATTGTAGGACAATCATCATGTGCGTGAAACTTTCATTGAAAAATTTCTGGCAAAGCTGAAAATTTTCTGGGAAACTAGTTCCCAGGCTCTAATACTTTTTGCAGCTCTGAACTTATATTATGATCATTCATTTCATTACTGCATTTTGAAACTTGCTACTTACGATACTAACCTACTAACGTTTTCTTATTCTTATTGAAATTCTTATTCTTATTCTTATTGAATCTTATTCTTATTAAAAGAGTATCTGTCTTCCTAGTTAAATATCGAGCATTTGTTGAAAGGTTATTTCCGACTGACTGGAGCTATATTCTTTTAACGCTAGCCGTGATCAAATCTGTTACCTTTTTCTGGGACACTCAGTATATTTAAAAAATTTGAAAGCTGATGAAGAAGGCACTGTGCTTAATCGGCAAAGGTTAAAGAGTAAGGATTAAATATATTGTTTTTGTCGATAAGAAATTAGTCTTTTGCCTTGATGTGCACAACCTCATGCTCAAGGGCCCAAAAGCGTATTTGCACACTACAAAGGATTCGAATGTTATGTGAATGTTTTAAATCTTTCCCCCAGGATCCCTAAAAGCATCAAACAAGGACAATACCTATGTGGTCATGTGACTTTCGCAAAGGATGACGGAGGCAAGCGAGTGGTGTGTATTTTTATCTATAGTCTGTGTCAGATTTGATTTCACGTGAAAATACCCGCGATTGATAAGAATTGGAGAGTTTTGCGTGAGTAATTTTGCATTATTGCAAACATCTAATTTGAGCAAGCCTTAGGGTGTTGCAGACGTTTGACTTTATGAATTTACCAAGATCATTTGAAGCAGTAATTTTTGTTTACCAGTTGTCAGTTGCATTAGACTAATGAGTTTAGTTTCATTGACATGACTCTCCATTTTTAGAATTCATATCCTTTGCGATACATGGTTCCCCCACCAAAATCTTCAAACAACAATTCGAAAGGAAATGGGAAGGCAAAAGATCCTGCTGAGGTAAACTTATTTTTCAATTTTTCGTTAAAAAGTAGAATTAACAATATCTATTCTAAGAAATAATATTTTATTATCGCTAACTTGGCATGATGCCTTCCTATGGTGAGTACGAAATTCGCAAGTTAGATCTTTCGTTTGCATTTGATGCTTTTCTACATGCGTTGTCTCAAAGTTGCACCCCGCAGGTATGCTGCTGTGGAGGATTTGGAAGGTCATTTGTGCCATTCTTATAGGTTTCAACTTGGAGTTTGAGACCTTGTTCCAGTCAATCTGACAAGTGGTTGCTGATTTGTGGCAGTGGAAAGGCAGAATATGTGACTGCTTCAAAGAGGATTTCTGTTGTTTTCAAGTAATGTCAGAATCAAGTAAATTGTGAAAGAAACATCGTTTTGCTTAAATATTTCAAAGATTTGCAGGAGAATTACTAGTGTTTCTCATCGATAAATCAACATTATTAACCCTTTGAAAAATGTAGAAACAAATTGAATACAGTGCAGTTGACCTAGCCGAATTGCCAATAAAGCGACGCAGTGCCACTTTATTTAAGCTTTTATCTTCCTCTTCTATATTCAATTTCAACATGTTTAATTAAGGTCACAAAGAATTATGAAGAAGCTGTCAGAGATACTATGGTTTCTTGGATTCCAAAGTAAGTTTCTCTCCATCTTCTGCTGCCAAAGATACAGGACCGCCGAGAGGGGGGGTAGCCGGGGCATTTGCCCCGGGGCCCGGGCCCCGCCAGGGGCCCGTAAAAATTAAGCTTTGTTTTTCCATTATATGTTTTTGTGATATTATCGAACTGGGCCCCGCAAGGGGCCCGGAAGAATCAAACTTTCATCTTGTCCGTTCCACTCTGCATTGATATCACGGGCCTCAGTTCATTCCATTACCAATAAACTTTGTGTCGTGACAACAAACCAAATCGTAGCGTTACATCATCCGTAATTCGATGCGTATTTTGACGTCATGCTTTTGGGCGGTAATTTGTTGTTACGCTGTAATGACCTATACTTTGGTTTCTTTCGTATTCAATAGTTGCTTTAATTGCTTTTGGAAAGAGATTGATCAACGATGACGAAATTGAATATTACAAATAGCTCCTTAAAAGGAATAACGTTTGGACAAAAATAGCCACTTTTTAACATAAAAGCTTGGCAGTCATCAATAGCTTCAGATTAGATTTGGAGACCTTCTTGAGAGAACAGCACAGCAGAAAATCGAAGCGGATATGTCCTTCTACCAACACAAGTCTGGTGCTCAGAAACGACGAGAAAAGGAGCAAAGGGATAAAGAAACAAGGAGAGGTGCACTGACGTTATTTGATGTTGGTGTTAAAAAGCAAGCTCAACCTGAAAAAGAAAGCCCCGGCCCTGGCCCCGCACATGAAGAACAAGCTGGTCCTCAACCGACAGCTTCAGCTTCGCCAGAACTCTCAGAACCCGAACCCGATGAATCAATGTCTGGAGCATCTTTAGAAGCAAGCATAAATCAAGAGGAATCTGCATTCGCTCGTGGTGAAACAACCAAGCCTAGTCATTTTGGTTTTGACATAGGAATGTCTCCAGCAGCTCCTACAACACTGGAAATCGAAGAAATGATACGGAAAGGCCATCTACCACATCCACAGCAGTTTCCTAATGATATTACTGGCAGGAAATTTCCAACGTCTGTGCTGAAATTCAAACAACAGAATGGTGAAGTGAGTTCCAGACGATGGCTCGTGTTCAGCCCTGCTAAGAGTGCTTTATTCTGCTTACCATGCAGACTTTTCCCAAGTGCAGTGGACCAAGGATCATCCCAGTCAATCTTGGCTTCAGCAAATGGATGGAGCACAGCACAAAAATGGCGAAAGCTTTTCGACAGGCTTCCCGAGCACGAACACAGTACGGCGCACAAAAAATGCTACCTTGCCTGGCGAGAAGTGGAGAGGCGTTTGGAAGAATCTTCTGGAGTTGACATGCTCACTGACGAAAGAATTCTCTCAGAGGCTCAGAAATGGAAGAAGATTCTCACAAGAATCATTGATGTTGTTGTCTTTCTTGGTGAAAGAGGACTGCCTTTTCGTGGATCTTCACAAAGAATTGGTGACATTCACAATGGAAATTTCTTGGGTCTCATTGAGCTCCTTTCCCACTATGATCCACTTCTACGAGAGCATGTAATAAAGATTCAAGTATCCCAGGAAAAAGGTGAAAGACTTCAAGCTCATTATCTTTCAGCTTCATCCCAGAACGAGTTCATTGGTCTTTGTGCAGAGTACGTTCGCAGTCATGTCTTGGATGAAATCGATGATGCAAAATATTATTCAATCATGGTTGATGCAACACCTGATTCAAGTCATGTTGAGCAAACTACCTTCATCATCCGGTATTTGACGAGAGAGCTTCAAGAATTTGCTGTCCAAGAACGATTCTTGACATTTGTTGATTGCTGCAAGAAGACTGGTGTTCAAATAGCCATGTTAATCTTGGAAACTTTGAAACAGTTTGGGATTCCAGTTGCAGACTGCCGTGGTCAAGGATATGACAACGCTGCAAACATGTCTGGCAAATACAATGGAGCCCAACAACACATCCTCACTGAAAATCCTTTGTGCCTGTATTCACCGTGCGCATGCCATTCACTGAATCTATGTGGAGCAGACTCTGCAGCTTGCTGTAAAGAAGCAGTGACGTTTTTTGGAATGGTACAAACTGTGTACAACCTATTTTCCAGCAGTCCGCAACGATGGTTAATACTTCAAGGAAGCATTGGATCCTCATTGCATGGCCTGTCAGGTACAAGATGGACGGATCGTGTGGCAAGTGTGCGACCGTTTGCGGCTCATCTTCCAGGTATACGTTCAGCTCTGGAGCAACTTCATACCCTGAATCTTACTCCTAAGACTGCCACTGAAGTTAACGCCGCCATAAGGTACATCTCTTCGTTTACTTGCATCCTAATGTCAGCAATATGGTTGAAGATTTTGGTAGCAATCGATCAAAGAAACCAGATCATACAAGCAAGGGAAGCAACCATTGATATAGAGGTCGCCAATCTTAAATCACTTGTCCACGACCTTAAAGATCTGCGCAGTAAATGGCCTCAAATTTTGAATGAGTCGAAGTTGGTTGCGGAAGGAATGCAAACTGATCCAAATCTTCCTGCCAAACGAAAGACGAAAAGGAGATCATTCTTTGACGAGACACAAGAAGAGGTCTCTCCAGAAGGCGGTGCAGTTGAATCTGTGGAAGAAGCAACATTTAAACGTGATGTTTTCTATGTCATCGTCGATGCAGTCATTGCTGGCCTTTCAACACGCTATGATGCTGCATACAAAATAGATGGCATGTTTGGTTTCCTTTGGAGATATCTTGCCTTAACGGAGCAGCAAATTTCGGCAGCCTGTGCTATCCTGGCAAAGAAATACGAGGGTGATATCTTGCAAGATGAATTGAGAGAAGAAATGATACACCTAAAAGCAATTCATGCCGCAAACTTTGGAGACGAATCACTAAGTCCATTCAGCCTCTTGAACAAAATCAGCAAATTCAAGCTTGGCGAGATATTCCCAAACGTATGCATTGCCTTGAGGATATTTTGTACATTGCCAGTTACAGTTGCTTCAGCAGAACGATCTTTCAGCAAGCTCAAGCTCATCAAAAACTTTTTGCGGAGTACAATGACACAAGAAAGATTGAACGACTTAGCTATTCTAAGCATCGAGAGCGAACTTACGCGAAAAATTGACTTCAGTAGCGTAATTAATACCTTTGCACTAAAAAAGGCTCGCAAAGTGAATCTATAGACATTTTAGGACTTCTTAGCGCTCAATAACGAACGTGCCGGCAAAATTCTTTGCCTATTTGACAATACACAGAAAATGACCTACAAATGTCTTGTTTAACATGATTTCATTTCTTGCAGTTAAACGGTTTACTTAGACGTAGACTATCCACAAAGACCTTTTAGCTACTCCAGAAAAGATATTTATACGACCTCGAGCCATATTTCACACATTTTTATGCAAAAGGCTCGGTTGAGTTGGAGCACCTTTAACCATAGTGAACATTTGAAAATTCTCTTGTTTGATTCAGATTCTTGTTTAGAATAGCTAAAAAGGTCTGTTTGAGAAAATATGGAATAGGTTAGATCACCGATAATATATTTGTACTATAACTATTCTGAAGATGTCGATGCATTTTGATTAAAGTAGAACGTAAAAAAAGCAATGACTAACAAATAGCTTTGCCAAGGCATAGGGTTCTGGATTACTATAAAAATACGAGTGAGGGACTCCTACTAAGATAAGATACGCCGTGTTCTACCAAAGAAACGTTTAGGATTCCAACTTAGAATGCGCGGGAGTGCACCGTCTCGAATGCACTTTTTGTTGTCCTGCCCTCCTTTTGAAGTACCATGTAGAGATCTTCTCACAGGAGTTTCTGCGTTATTACAAACACTTCGACATCGCATCTTTCAAACAAGTTCCTAATTCAGATTTTAATGTATGGTATCGTAGAAAAGATTTCCCCGATTGTCCAAACAAACATATTTGCCTTTAACTTCGTGTTTGATCTAGAAAATTTTAAACTCGGTTTTAAATCACACAGCCACCACGGCCCCTTTATTAGGTGTGCTTCCTTTTGTAGCAGTTACGGGTAGCTTGATGTCCCTTTTCTATTTTCATGTGATAGGATAATAGTCATGAAATAGACATAGTTTTTGCTCCCAGTGGCCTTGCCCTAGTTATTAAAAAGTACCCTACAAGGAGAGTAATTTAGCAATACGTACTGTAAGTTTTAGACGGAATGTAAGAAAATGCATGGGAGAATAATGCGTTAATTTATTGCAAAGTTGTTTCGTTAAATCATCTTGAGACTAAGCAAAAGGAACTATTGCTCATGCCATTGCTGATGTTTTCGAAAAAATACACTCTGTTAGAAAGTTAAAACTTTTTTATAAATGTTCTTAATATGCATTTGAACAAGAAATCTCAGGGAAACATTGTGTGGCACTTCAGTCTCAACATCCGACAAAAAGATCCACTACAATTTTTAAATTCTGGAAATTATGTTCAGTGCAAGTGTCAAGCAAGGGGCCCGTGTCCATAAGCTGCCCCGGGGCCCCGGCCTCGCTCTCGGCGGCCCTGCAAAGATATGACACCTAGCTCTTAAAACATTTCCCTTGCAGCAGCACTTGCTTAAACTTTATCATATATATCGAAATTTTGCACGCTTGCAGAGTTTAAACGTAAACTACTTGCAGTTATTAGACCGTGTAAAAAGTCTGTGTACAATCAATGTTCATGATATGACAGGCATTAGGAACCTAACAAAGTTACGGGTAAATTTCAGCCTTGTTGATGAGCATAGGTGTAGACAAAGCTTTGACTGCGAAAGCCCTCGTTGTGTTTTTGGTGCTGATTTGAAGATAACGAGCATTTTCTCCTGCATTGCCCTCAGTTTGACTTGATGCGCAAAGATCTCTTCAGTCAGCTAGCGGATATACCTGGGTTATAGCCTGATGACATGTTCGTAGTGATCGCTATTGATAGATTGATGGACGCTCCAGATTGAGCAAAAATAAAAACTGTCGTTGTTGTTGTTATTATTGTTGTTGCTGTTGCAATATCTGGGACCATGTCGTGAGGCTACCTGGGTTATACATCACAAGTATGGATTCAAAAGATTTGTGTGAATTACCCTTGTACCGAAGGTCAGATTCGAACATAGTCGAGGACAGAGTGATTATTTTGGCAACGATATCCTCCTTCATGGAACGATTCAAGAGATTTTGCTTGAAAATCTTTTCAAGTAATTTCATAGCAGTGACCTCACTCAGTTTCTCTTTTCCTCTCTACATTGTTTTTCTTGTTTGTTTTTGCATTCTTTGCTTTGTTTGATTTTGGTTTTTCTTGTAGGAAATTGTGTGTTTATTTTTGTAAGCCCCATCTGCAGTGGGAACAGGGTGACTCCGCATCTTTTCCTTTTGTGGATGAGATCTGTAATGTATTTTTTGTTACATTAGTTTACTTGATAATAAAACTGTTGTGCTCAGTGTATTTCATATCGAAGTTCAGTGCAGTTTCATTTTCATTTTTTCATTGTATTTGAATTCACTACATACAACCATGATCCTAACAATGCAAACAAATAACTAGACTACAAATATCAAAACTAGTGTTACCAAAAATTAATACAATGAACAGAAATTTAATGCAATATGCAAATGCAAGGAGGATTAAATAATTGTATGCAGGGAATTACTTAAAGGAGGAGCTCTCTCAATAGGTAAACTAATCGAGGAGAGAGCCCCCCCCTAGTGCAAATATTTAACAGTATTTAGTTGTTTATCTTTGTACTATTATACTACATCCAATAAGAAGAACTTTCGTTACTTTTTAACTCACTCTTAATTTCAAAGTTCAGCAAAAATTTAGCGTCCACACTAAACTTATACATCCAAATCACAGCAATTGCCCGACATCCATTGTGTACCGCACTGTAGTATTTATCAGTAGAAATTACTCATGCGGAGCCTTTTGTATTGGTATTGGATTCTATATTTAAATTTAGTTTTAGTTACCTGTCTCTATGTTATGGCCATGGGGTAGCTACGGTCTTCTACTCCTCTTGGTATCGTCCTCGCAGTAGAGTAGTTTGTAAGTGTTGTTCTAAGCAATTTCGTTCTTTAAATCTTTACATTGGTTATGAATACAAAAAACATGATACGTAATAAAGGAGCACGCTTGTGGAATGAACTTGGATATATATTTATGAAGAAGTTTTTGATCGTATGATATGATTTCATTAATCTCTAGAAATTTTCGTTCACTTAGACTTGATGGTCATCCTATGCTGCCGGAAGTCTTGGAGAAAGTGGGGGATAGTATACAAGGACAGAATGCATATCTGAATTCAATAGATTCTGCCAAGGTTCGTTGACCAAATCATATTTCAATCTTGTTTGAAAAGTTGCATTGGTCTTTAATTCCAAAGGGTCTACTAGGGTAGCATTGGTAAGTTGGGAGTAAAAAGGGTAGTGTTGATTGCTGGAAGACAGTAGGCCCGGAACTGTTGAATGAACATTCATTTGGTGCGAATGGTGGTTCGAGCGGTTCTATCCAAAGGAAATCTCTGAAAAATGATTTTGGCGAAAGTTATCTATATATTTTCACCCTACTTGTTTTACCCTAAACTTACCCCATCCCACCCCCCTCTGACTGGAAGGTGGAAATACCCAACCTTGTTCCCAGGGTGGTTATACGTAATACGCTGATCACGAAGCCAACTGGTACAGATTGCACACATCTGTCCCAAAAGTGGAGTGATTAGCAGCCATTATAGATATTTGTTCACTATGTGACGCTAATCATGCCACTTCAATGCTAAACACTAAAGTAAAACTCTAATTCTTGTTGCTTAGTGACTAAGTAACATGATCGCATCAACAATTAGAAATTTTTCCAGGAATAGTCAAGTTAGCTATTGTTTTCAAATAGCCAGTCGTATCGGAGAGTCTCTTGCATCCCAGAGTAGAGGCAAAGCAACGAATTCACTCTGGCGAAGATATTGTGAAATTCATGCAAGATTAGTAGGTGTTCCCAGTTTATTTGACCCCAATTTTCAGAAGATTGCTGTCAAAAAACTATGCCAGCTCAGCTGCGCCCTAAATTGAATTACCATTTAGAAGTGTCTTCCTTTGAACCTTTGAACCTGCGTGTATCTTTTTTACTTTTTAATCCGACGAGTGCCTTGCCTTGGACTGTCTGTCATTATTGCATCTTATTTTAATTAATGACGGAAAACTTTAATTTTCGATCGTTGAAAGAATTCAGCTTATGAAAGATTGTCGCCCTGAGTTTATTTCTTTTAAAGATATTATATTTTCGTTTACTTCAGGGTAAAGACAAACTTATGGAAATAATCAAAGTTTCTGATAAAGTTGTAAGCATGGTAAGTAAATTTAATTGCTATCTATATGGCAGTCTGTAAACCACGGAATCACAAAACGACAGAACTAAATGAATGAGTCAACGGAATCAAATGACGCAATCATAAAAGAGTCTACTGTGTCTACTTGGTAGGCTTCTAGTTAATGCAAATGCCATACGAATGCCGCAAGTTTCCTTTTTTCTCTATGAGACACTAAACCTTCGGTAAAGGCTAAGACCTTAGTTTCTTATGACTTAAACTCGTGGTCTTCTCCTGAATGTCAGCGGTGTTCATCCACACCCAATATTGATTCGTAAATTGTTACAATTCTTATGCCTTATCTACCCAATTAGAGGGCTTTATCCTCCACTAGTCCAGATACTCTTATTAATCTTATTTTCAACAAGCCACACTGCACGAAATTGTCTTTGATTCCGAATTACAGGTAGGTAATATCCAAATGTTGATATTACACGCATAAATTAGCCAAATCATGCTTTATGCATTTATAAGGACAGGGATTCTACACCCTCCTTCTAACCCCCTACAACTTACCGTGCTTTTGTAAAGCCTTTTTACCAAAGCTTTAGTTTTCTATTGAGTAAAAAGGAAACTTGTAGCATTCTTATGGTGTTTGCATTTAGTAGGAGCCTGCTAAATTGATACATTGCTCTCTTACATAATTCCATCATTTGAGTTCATTGTTCGTACCGTCTTTTAATGATTCCGTGCTTTACAGATTGCCTATCTATACCTTGATTTGTGATCCCCCATTTTTATGGAACTTTTCCAGTCAACAAGCCCAACAACTTGATCATGCAGGGGCGGACTGATATTTTGTTAAACTAATCGTCTTTAACTGACAAGAAGAATTCAAAATTACTGCACAAGGCGTCGGGGGGGGGGGGGAGGATTGGGTGGTATATTTTGACCTGTCATCTGACTGTGTCACTTCGCCCAAAAAATTTGTTACATAATGCTGCAAGCTTGTAAACTCTTAGAGTAATGGTGTTAGAAAATTTAATGGAGGTCTTCGTAATAAATCCACGTATTGTGAATTATTTTTGTAATTCTTTTGCTTTTGCCAATTTTTCTCCATGGCAAAGCGTATAACTCCGCAAATTTCTGAGAGTGAAGCCCGTAATTCGACGGTTTTTAAGGACCCGTGGAAAGTGACAAGTCCACGTACCACTAGCAGACTAAGATACCCCCTCCCCCCTAAGCACCAGACAGAACTCGAACTCGGATCAACGCAGTACTAGTCCAATGATCATTCAACTGACGGTGTGACCAAATAATCGAAAGACAAGTGCTCCACGGATTCCAGAGAGAATCACCGGCGTGGCGTAGGTCATTCAGCCTAATTTGTGTTTCAACCTTTGAACTGAAGCCATTATCAGGGCCTGAGATTTGCTTCGCTCAACAGAACTCTTCTTGTGTTAAATATTTGACAAATTTGAAAAGATAGGGTCACATTTTTCCTGTGCAAATTGTTTTTTAAATACATTTTGAACGAATTTCAGATTGATCGTGATCAGCTGACATCGTATTACGCCATGAAATCTGACTTGAGTGATGATGCTTTGAAGACAAAGACGTAAGTATTAAAAATGTTTATACCGGGTTAATAAAACAAAGTTAGAACGTTTTGTGGGCCGTGGCATACAAGGTACGTAGCCGATATTCAAAGTCTAACTTCAATGTGAGAATTTTCTTTGGTAAATCTCTCATCTTTCAGACCCCAAAAGTTGTAAAATGCTACCGGGCGAGCCAAAAAAAGCTCCCACTTTTGAAAATTTGTATCACCATGAGTACCTCACAGATTTGAATGATTCAGATTGTGATTTTTCTCCATGTCTCACGTGCCCTATGTCCCATGTCTCCCATGTCCCATGTCCCATGTTCCACGAGCCCCATGTCTCACGAGCCATGTCTCACGGGCCCACGATTTTTTGTTTGTTTGTTTTCAATTTGTTTTGAGTCGGCTTGTCAGGATTTCTAGCTACTGAAAGCTAATTTAGGCCCACTGTGCATGCCGCATCCAGGCACGGGACCCCTAGTTTAACGTCCCTTCCGAGGGACGGCGAGGTGAGTTGCGAGGTCAGGCCTCAGTGGTCACCCATCCGAAATCTGACCTCACTCGGCCAAGCTTAACTTCAGTCACCTGACGAAGACTGTATAAGCCACTCGGCCACTCACCCCGCAAAGAAGTATAGGTAAATTCAGCTTTGGAAAAATTTCTGAGTTGCAAAGTGCCCGAAAAAGGGCATAAAACATTGATCAAATCATAAAGGACTCCTCTCGCAGATCTTATGCACTTTTTCATTGTTGAGAGATAACCACTGCACATTTATTGCCGAAGGACTGAAAATCTTTAGCATTTGTTCGAAATTTGATGACTTGTAACTCTTGAGAAAGGTAAAACAGCCGTTGGGTATTGTTTTGTGTAATGAGAGTCCTTAAGATTGATCAATGTTTTTAGGCCCTTTTTCACTCACTTTGCATACATGAAATTTTTATGAACTTCAATCTACCTAAATTTCTACTGCTGGTAAGACAGCAAGAAAAAACACAGAGATTCGTCGATCTGGCAGTTTTAGCTGAATTTGAATCATTCAAATCTGTGATGTGCTCTCGTTGCTAAGGAATTTCAAAAGTGGGAACTTTTTTGTGGCTCACCCGGTAGTTACCAACTTTGTCTAATTTCTGGCTGTAAAAGGTGAGCGATTTTACCAAACAAAAGTTTCAAATCTAAGTTCGCCTTTGACTCATAGATGACATTTTCGTTGTGAGTATCGGCAACGTAATTTTTATTTTATAGCCCACTAAATGTTTTACCTTTTTTTGATACGAGCAATATACTGGATGAGTGCGGTCCTGCCTGTTTTGTGCTTATACTGTTCGGTTTTGTGTTGTACAAGAGAATATAAAGTTTGAGATCTTCAAAAAAATGTGCAGACCAAGAGGTCAGTCTTGGTATTGCGGAGGCTACGAGGGCAGCATTCTGAATGTTTTGTAAAAAGTTTGCACAAGTATTTTTAAAGCCAACCCATTTAGAATTGAAAATTTTGCTGGCAGTTAATTTGTGTTTTAATTTTGTAGTGAAATGGACAAAAAGAAAGGATTTCTCATCAACGCACTTTTGAAGAAGGTAAGAGAGTCACTTTATGGTTTCGAGTTTGTTTTCAAAACACGTTGTCTTCTACCCCATTCACATTTGCAAGTTAAACCGGTGTAGTGCGGAATTTTGCATGGCAACCCGCTACTGCATGGTCTCGCATGCAACGGCAAGATTGCCAATTGCAAACGCCAATTGCAACTGCAACGCAAAAATTGCTTTTGAGTGTAGGCCATGCAGATATGGTTGCCATGCAGAAATACATACGACACCGGCTTGCAAGTTAAACTAAACCAGGCTATCAAATTGTGCCTTCTAATTGGTCAATGCGATGAATTGAGAGGATAGGACTCTAATCTTTAAAAAGGTGGATGTAAAATTGTATCAATATCTTCCATGAATTGAATGACTGCAAAGGGGCTTTGGGTAATTTGCTGTAAGTCTGGCATGGCAATTTTTTGATGTCTTGATCATTTCTAAAATGGCGGCGTTTTGATTGTTTTTGTAAAAATTTATTGAAAATTTTGAAAACTTTAAATCATGTTAAATTACTCGAGGAAAATTGATACAGTCTTCAAGAAAAGCATGGTTAATGGAAGGTTTAGGACATGGTTGGAAGCAGAAATCCATAGCTCTTTTGGCAACGTATTTAGAAATTTGATGATGTCACAACCTGAAAATTGATAAATGCCACTTTTTCAAACTTATCTAGATGTCAAAAAGTCGCGATGGCAGATTTCAATAAATTCCCCAAAGTTCCCTTCGAGCGTTGCAATTCAAAGAAAAATGTAGTAGAATTTTACTCCCATCGTGTTTTAAAGATTTGAGCTTTATGCTCGAATTGAGTGCATTTGATTGGCTGAAATCTAACCTGGTTGAGACGAAGCTGGTTGTTGGTGAAAATGCAGTATTTTGAGCTTCGTTTGAATACATGTCTGTGTAGAGCCTCGAAGTGCGTATTCCGTGCGTATTTGCTAAGATTTGAATACATTTGATGCCCACTTCTCCTGGCACTTTGTTGTGTGGTCTGTCGTGGCTATTAGTATCACTAACAGATTGCAGAAGCTCAAAGAAAATACATGACTCATTTAGGCCATGACTTATATTCTAACAGTTTCACAACAGTCCCTTATGAAAACATCATAGCTAGTTACAACAACAACAGCAACGAAAACTATAATGAACTGCTTTTTTATTCCACTGATATTTCAGTTTTTAACTCCTGTTTACTGTTATTCTACTTACTAACCTTATCGTTCTGTTTTCTCCAGGGAACTGCAATTGCAGATTTGATCATAGCATCTCGAGAAGTTACTGGTATGAAGAATTTGAATTATATATATCACTTTAGCGAAGCACAAAATTTCTCTTAGGATATTGGCTAGAATAGTACAAATAACGTTGTTTGTAAGGCTTTGAAGATCATATGATAAAAATGTGACTAGAATTCCTTAAATTGATTTATAGCCTCTTAAATTTTGCCCTTTTTGGAGTTTATAAATAGTTTCAGCTAAGATTTTATTCTGTTTGTTATTATCTAAAGATTATTTTTGTATGAATGCATTCTTAAGCATAAGTGAATCCTGCACAAATCTTACTTTACTCTTTGTTTTACTGATCAATAAAGTCGCACAAGGAGCCAAGTGGTGAAAGCAGAAACTGAAGCCAAACCTACATTCTTTGCTGCTTTGTGAGAAGGTTGCTTTTCAGAATTTTTAAAAATTACTTTCTTTGTTGATAGATAAAATTGATTTGCCTGTGGAAGAAGAACAGATGCCAGTGGACATCTCTGAGAAGATTTTTGGAGGTAAGGGCATTTTGAAGGCTTTTTTACTCCCGTAAAACAGAACATAGTCTGATTTGATAAAAAGTTCAAAATATGTTATCGTTTCAGTTCAGTAAATCTCCCCATTCAGTGTTCATTAAAGCACTTTGATTTCTTCAGTTATCTTTCAATTTCAAAGGATCGTTTTATGGCATGATGCAACTTTATCAGACCCTCTCTGTTAGGCTCCCTCTCTAAGTAGCTCCGAAATTCTGAGACAAAATTCTTACAATGCCCCCTCTATTAAGCCCCTTCGTCACTTATATATGACAATGCTAATACGCGGTTTTTCCTTTCTCGACTCTCTTGATTGATATTTTCCCCAATATGCTCATTTTAGCACGTTATGCTCATTTTAGCACGTTATTTGGTACCCTTTGTTACTACCCTATTAAATAGTGATTTACGCCCCTTTTTCGCTCGTTGATGATAGATCTTGGAATAGACCCGAAACGCCTAGTCTAATGATGGGAAAGGTGAAGGTGAAGTTGCTGTTTTCAGCGCCAAGCGCTGGGGTCGCAGAAATAGCTACATAGGATGACAGAATTTGCTAAGCGCCTATCGAGTCCGCGACCCATCGTCTTGGCGCTCAAGAGGTGCTAGTGGGATTTGAACCGCATCCGCCTAACTGTTCTGGCTGACAAGTCAGTGGATTACTTTTTTTTAATGAAAAGGGTATCTAGGCCAAGACGGTCTCTAACTTAATTACAACGAACATAACTAACTACAGAACGCAATTAATTTAACAAAAAAAAATCAATTGTTCCAACAAACAAACATAACTGTAAGCTGATTTACCTGATGACAGTTACACTAGTAAACATAAATGTTGCACTTTTATTCAGGGACGCTGGAGTGAAGGTAGGGCAAGGGGGTCGAAGGGGAACGCAAGGGCACTCCAGACCAATGACGACGGAAGCAAACCGAAAATTGGGTGGATCTGGGCTCCTCCCGCGGAAAAATTTTTGCAGCTACACCCTTTAGATTGGCTTAAAATACCATCAAAAATACTCTAACTGATATAAATGATGCTTTCTTTCGCACATTTTGGTATGACCAATGCAAGCTGCGATGATTATTCGACTTAAGGGTTCAGTTCATGGTTTTCATATCATCGAATTGATTGTTGTTAAGGAAATATATTACAATAAGGTGCCACAACACCTTCTGAGCCACTCGTTTTGTATCACCTGCACTTGTCTTTATTCATATACTTGGACTGTCATTTGTTGAAATAGATTAATAGAAATTGCGTACTCTTGATCTTGTTATCTTTTGTAAATGTGGATTAATTCGAAAGACATGCTGAAGTAAATATACCAAACATGATTCTATTTGTCATCATTCTTGCCCACTGAGGCTGCCAATAATGATTTGCTATTCATCATGCAGAGCAACTTTGCTTCTCTATTTCGATATGGTTCCGAATAAAATAAAAATTTGTCAAAATTGTGTACCCAACTCACACTAAAACTGTTGATTCCGAAAATATAGGGTAAATGAACTGCAAAGCAAAGAACTGCAAATTTATGTTATTATCATCTGACTTGCCATTCTGTGCCACTGCTTCATCTGTTTGGCACTTACCTGTATGGGTCTGGCACAACAGTTTGAGTTATTGGGCTGTTTACTTTCGATGAGAGAATTCATGAATTTGTTTGTTTTTTTTCAGTTGTAGATCTTGATGAAACTTTCCAAGAATTTGCAAAGTGGGTTGATACATCAGATTCAAAGGTAAAGAAAGAAGATTTGTAAATTTAAGTTACACTAATTCAGTCATATGTTCAGGGAAGGGGGTAAAGTAGGATTTACGTACTGCGTTGAGAAAAGCATTTTGGGTGTTTCTTAGGTGTCTTGTGTGTCTGCCCAAAAGTATGGTCACATGACTTGAAATGGGTAAAGCAAACCTTAGCCGATCAGGCCTATTGCGCTAATTTTATAAGTTTTTCTTGCATATATACACTGATGCTGTTGTAAATTTCAACAATTATATTAATAGACCAAATCAGCTACAGCACTGCAGCAGAAAACTGTCTTTTTAAGTCAAACTCTGAAAATGAGATGATACATTGTTCATTTTCGGTTTCAGCTCGAGAGGTATTTCCGAACAAGATTAATGTGAGCCTTTCTATTGCCTATAGCGCGACTAATTGTCTTGTTTCATTTCAGTATCTTGTGTTCACGATTCGACATGCAACGGCCAATGGACACTATGGAAGAGCATTTAAAGCACTTTTGAAAGTACTTGAAGATCCACAAATGTCCTCTAAATATTATGATAATCTTGCTGTCCAGGTTTGTTTTTATTTCTTTCCATTTTTACGATATACTTATTTACCGTAAAAGCTCTATTGAGCCCCCGGGAGGCTTATTCAATCTCGAACACTCCAGAGAGGGGCTTAAAATAGAGGGAGCTTGTTAGAGACGGGGGTTTATTCATAAAATCAATTGACGAGAATGTACATGATAGCTTTTCAGTTAATTCACTCCATAGTTTGCAGGTTCAACGTGCAATTTTACTCAAATACGTAAATTTGACACATTTTTATCTCAAATCCTTTAAGAATTGACATGCAAGCTTCTTTAGCGAAATAAATGGAGAATGTTCAGCAATTTCTGGAATTCGATAAAAGTTGGGGGCTTAATAGAGAGGGGGCTTATTTGAAATTTCGGCTCGGAGGGGAGGGGCTAATTAGAGAGATGGGCTTTATAGAGAGAGGGCTGAATAGAGCTTTTAAGGTATATTTGTTGAAAGAGCCATCGTTTGGCCGTGATTATAGGCCTGTTTTATAGGCTTCTTGAAGGGGTTTCTGCAGAAAATTCCTCTTAATTTCATAATGGAACGGCAAATTGAATCAGGTAAACTTGAAGGTGCATTTGAACATGGCCAGTAGTAGATGGTATGTTTGCCAATATCGTTGTCTTTATATCGAGGGAGCAATTGTCTTTAAAACTGGGTAGACTTATGACTTGCAGTCCCTTGTTTCTATGTTGCCCCTTGCCTTGATGATGGCGCTTCGGTCAACAAGGCTGAGAACATTTCTCTGAAAAACCTGACCCTATTTAAGCCCACAACCTAAAGCTTCGTAGAGTACCAATCAGATTGTGAATAACTATGGTTGCTGCAAATGTGATAGAATTTTCGATTTGATTGAAGAACTGACAGCGTTCCCACCGGATTCGAGATTGGAAGCCGTGATTTCATCGTAATTCCATTGATGATTGCAGAAAAGAGTCAGCCTTTTCACTGTTTCATCATGAGTCCTTGTTGAGCAAGGTTTACCTCAGGGATGAAAGGGATTTATCGTCATAAGTCTCAAAATGGGGACTGTTTCACTAAACCGTGTGATGGGTTAGGATATCGGCCTTGGTCTTGATTTTACGATATTAATTCTTTTTAGCTTGCAGATTTGCTTGGATGGCTGCCTGTGTCCAATTACTTCAAAAAGATGAATATTTTAAAGCACCCACCAAACTTTGAACCATTTTAGTCATTCAATGAAATAATTGTTGCGAAATATGGGATGTGCCTAACAGAACTTCTTATATCTGAACATTTGTTTGACTTGATAAATGACTAAAGCTTTGATTTTAGAAGCAAGGTTTCCTTCTGAAATATTTTTGTGATTTTCTTTTGTCCTTGATGAGGATTGGAACATTGGTATTGGAAAACTCCACTTCAAACAATCTCTGAAAAGGGGCCCGAACTTCTCGTCAAATTATAAAGATTCTCCGCACTCAAACATTTCATCTCTCTCAGCAGCTGACATACGATTCTTTAAAAGGTAGCAACACATTTGATCTAAAGTCGATATCAAGTTGGATATAACGTTAGATTTGCGAAGGCACAAGATCAATCATGGACAAAATTTTGGTTGCTTTATGCTTTAGTACACTTGTAAAGATAACTTTTAAACGAGCTTTGAAACTCCTGAGAGAAATGAAATGTATTGCATATCGCTTTGAAGGGGGAGATTCTTTACAATTTTGTCGATAATTGTAGAGGCCCCTTTTCGTGCATTTTGAAACAATAATAATAAAACATTTCTGTAAATATAGTTTACTGATTTTGGATGCTCCAAAATGAACAAGAAAATCACAAAAACTTCACTGTTTCAGCTATCGATCAACCAAAATTTTATAGATTCCTGTTATGTTCTCTACCGAACAAATTTTCAACTGAAGAAGATAATTCTTTTTGGTGCATTCCGTTCTTGGGTTAGTTTTATTGAATTTAATATGCGAGAGCAGTTTCTCCTTAATCCGATACAGAATTCACCCAGTTTGTGTTTGTTGGATGTATGCGTTTTATCAGTATTCCAATAGATCATACGAATCAAATATAAACAGTCTCATTCCTAAAAATGCTACAGTCTCGCAACACAGCGCTCTGGGCTGTCTGTCAAATCCCTTTTTGGCCAAAACTAAAGCTATAGCCTTGTGGCTTTTTAATTAAAATTAGCTAGGTTGAAAATCCTCATTTTCGGTCAAAAAGTAAGGCAAAGCCTTTGGTTTTTCTTTGAAAATTAGCTGGTTTGAAAATCCTCATTCTTAGCCCAAAAGTAAGGCTATAGCCTTTGTTTTCCTCAAAACTTGGCTGTTCTTAAAAATCATTAACCTTGGCCAAGATTAAGGCAAAAATCTTTGGTTTTCCCATTAAAATTAGCTGGTTTGAAAATCCTCATTCTTAAGCCAAAAGTAAGGGTATAGCCTTTGTTTTTTCGCAAAGATTGGCTATCCTTAAAAATCCTTAATTTGTGGCCAATATTAAGGCAAAAGCCTTCGGTTTTTCCTTGAAAATTAGCTGGTCTAAAAATCCTCATTCTTAGCCTAAAAGTAAGGCTATAGCCTTTGTTTTTTCGCACAAATTGGTTGTTCTTAAAAAGCCTTAATTTTGGCCAATATTAAGGGGAAAGTCTTCGGTTTTTCAGTTAACATTAGCTGGTCTGAAATTCCTCATTCTTAGCCTAAAAGTAAGGCTATAGCCTTTGTTTTTTCGCACAAATTGGTTTTTCTCAAAAACCCTTAATTTTGGCCAATATTAAGGGGAAAGGCTTTGGTTTTTCCTTGAAAATTAGCTGGTTTGAAAATCATCATTCTTAGCCCAAAAGTAAGGCTATAGCCTTTGTTTTTTCGCACAAATTGGTTGTTCTTAAAAGCCTTATTTTTGGCCAATATTAAGGGGAAAGTCTTTGGTTTTTCCTTGAAAATTAGCTGGTCTGAAAATCCTTATTCTTAGCCTAAAAGTAAGGCTATAGCCTTTGTTTTTTCGCACAAATTGGTTTTTCTTCAAAATCCTTAATTTTGGCCAATATTAAGGGGAAGGTCTTTGGTTTTTCCTTGAAAATTAGCTGGTCTGAAAATCGTCATTCTTAGCCCAATAGTAAGGCTATAGCCTTTGTTTTTTCGCACAAATTGGTTGTTCTTAAAAACCCTTAATTTTGGCCAATATTAAGGGGAAAGTCTTTGGTTTTTCGTTGAAAATTAGCTGGTTTGAAAATCCTCATCCTTAGCCTAAAAGTAAGGTTATAGCCTTTGGTTTGTTCGCAAAAATTGGCTGTTCTTGAAAGTCCTTAATTTTGGCCAAGATTAAGGCAAAAATCTTTGGTTTTTCCATTAAAATTAGCTGGTTTAAAATCCTGTTTCTTGACCTAAAAGTAAGGCTATAGCCTTTGTTTTTCTCAAAAATTGGTTGTTCTTGAAAGTCCTTAATTTTGGCCAAGATAAAGGCAAAAACCTATGGTTTTTTCCATGAAAATTAGCTTGTTTGAAGATCCTTTTTCTTGGCCTAAAAGTAAGGCCTTTGGTTTTTTCGCAAAATTCAAATTCGGTGTTTCTTAAAAATCCCTTTTCTTGCCAAAAACAAGGCTCTTGCATTGCTTTGATCGCAAAGATGGCCCTTTTATCATACCTAAAATGCTCGTCAAAAGGTATGGCAAAAATAGGCCTCTTTTTGAAGTAGGAAAGTTTTACTAAATAGCAAGGCTATCAGCTTGTTTTTTTCGGCAAAATAGGACTCGTTTTGAAGTCATAAGCTTTGTCAAAAAAGCGGGGTTTTAGGCTCTGATTTGTCGGGAAAATTTGCCGTTTTTCCCAACCCCCAATTATCACCAAAATCAATTTGGAGACCTGGGTGTAGAGAACTGGGAAAGAAAATGTATTGCTTCTTTACATTCTATTTGTTACATCAGAAAACTACACTACTTTATAATTCACTACAACATTTCATCAAGTAAGGCAACTGTTTTTACCAGCTTTGATTTTTTAATTTATTTAAGCAACGAAAAAAAGTAGGCATTGTCTGAAGCAGTCAATAAACAAGGTAACAATCTGCTTATGACGTACGTTTCCTATAATACCGGGTGAGAAGCAAAAGTTTAGGTGTCTGGCGGGCTGTGAAATAAAAAGTACGCCGCTGATAGAAAAAATAATTAAAGGAGTGCAAAGACCAACATGCGTTGCGCGAAGTCAATGACCTGCTCTGCACAGCTTCCAGGATAACTGACTGTCCGAAATTCACAAAAACAAAAACAAACGATGGCAAAGGCTGCTGGTCTTTGTACTGCCTTTAACGGAGATAAAGCCACGCGCATAAGGAGTTTGGGTATTCTGTTATTAGCCTATAGTATCAGATGACATCCACACGTGTGTGGTAATTGGGCCTTGCCTCCACTTTTCTCGGTGTACCCCAGTTTTCTTCAGAAAAGATTACTCTATAGCATTAACAGTGTAAACAGGGGGCTGATCTGTTACTTTGTTGTTACGGATCCAAAAATGAACTGGTACGATGTAAACGGAGTCTTGATACACCACTTCGATTAACAGCCTTGTTTTGCAAATTATTCAAAATTCTTTCATATGAAATTTTGGAGGTCAAATTCGGATTTAGCACCCAAACTTTGGTGCAACCGCAAGTTTTCATGTTGCTAGCAGTTGTGGTGTTAACTTTATGGCGACGTAAAGTTTAGAAATCTGTAAGGGTCTGGAAATCTGACCGTAAAAATTGCTTGGGTGTAAAGTTTCACCCTGAACGATTTTTGACAGTCAAATCCCTTATAAATCTTTGAACTTTACATTGTCATAAAATCAACATCACAAATGCCAGCAGGTTAAAAACAAGTAACTACACTAATGTTTGGGAGCTAAATCCGAATCTGGGCTCGAAATTTTCATAAGAACAATAGGACAGAATTTCGACAAACTTCCAAAACGAGGCTGCTTAATCGAAGTGGTGTATTGAGCTAAAAGAGCAGTTCAGCTGAAGGAGAGCTGCTTTTATCAGTTCAACTACTGACGCGTAGATCCATGGTCTCTGACAGACTTATGGCGATTAAGTGCCTTGTATTCCTGCAGTATATCTTGCTCAATAGAGACTCCTAAGGAACAGGGAAAATGCTGACTCTATTTTCTGCGTTCATCAAGTATGGAACCACGGCCTCTAATCTCAAAGCTCGTCCGAATGTTATCGGTTGCTCAATCGACTCAAGAGTTCAATCATGATGGCCGTCACAAAAGTAACTCAAAAATCTCGCAAGATCAGCACCGGTACTCTAGGAAGCTCAGAGTTTGGGCCTAAACAGGGTCAGGTTTAATATTACGAGTCTCTGTTGACTGAAGTGCCATCATAAAGTCAAAGGAGCACGGGGAAACATGGGACTCCAGGTCCTAAGTCTAGGCATCTGCTTGCACCTAACGTCTGAAATTTCAGCATGCTGGCAAAGGACCTTGCGAGACGATAGCTCTTTAAAGGCCGGGCCTACTTCTTTTTAGATCGATTATAGCTCTGTCGAGCAACAAAGTTAAGAACTCGGTAACTCATACCGATTATATGATCTATTTGCATCTCTAAATCATAATATTAAAAAACATAATACGAGAAAAAACGCAAATAACTCAATTTTATGATAACTACATATAAAGTGTTGATATCTCAAACTCGATAGCTGATTGGACAATCCATTTGCATGATTACGCATACATTTTAATATCTAAATTTTAAAACAACAGCGAGGGGATTTATCATGCGACCATTTTATTTGCCTGAAGAGAGGAATCTCTCATTAACTGAAAGTCCATTGACTAATGTTAGACTTGCTAGGCCCCAACGGGCGAAAATTTTGCGGTTCTAGGATGGAGGCCTGTGGCGAAAAGAAAGTTACCTTTGACGAGGTTCCCCCAAGCCTTGTCAAGTAACCAATTATTGTCGTTAACACAAGAGATATCATATTGTGGACCTGACACTACTTAATGGAATTCTGTTCGCTTAACAAACGGTGCGAAACTCTATTAGGGTAACCAGGGGTGGGGCGGTACTTAGTCTACGAACATACGGGGACGTGCTGCTGGAAAATCTGAAAAGCTACCCTGTCACAGAGTCAAATTCCTGATAAAGATACACTGCCCCTGAACAAGATTTTCTTAATCAATACCCTGTCCTCGAGTTTCTTCAAACAAAATAGTGCACTCATCTGGAAATTTGTACGAAATCTATCAGAAAATGGAAGAATGCTGCCATCCAAACAATTTAAATCACTTTCGCGGAGTCCAAATGGCCTAAAGAGACGTCCGGGGGTCAATAATGAAAAATACGGACCCTGTCATGAAGCTGACAATATAAAAAGATATCCTTTCCCGGAGTCGGAGTGTTTTCAAAATCTCGTATGCAAAACTTTAGGAGGGGTAGTTCTCCAGTCAGCTCAGAGCACAGCACCTCTCCTTGTCAAAAATTTGGCACTGCCATCTATTTATGCGCACATGGAGACAGTGTAAAACCAGTGCTATTTTCTGGAAAAATTTGGAGTTTAAAATGTAACAAGACTGACCGAAGGATCGATCTTTCAAAAATGCTGACATCGGATTCGAATGCCCGTTCTAAATGGTTTGACACTGTATTCTTTATATGACAAAATCTCGATTAAAGGGGACAACTCTGTATCTATCGGTGGTTGAAAATTGATCAAAATTTTTAATTTATTCTAAAATATGTATACAACCTATAATCATCCATGACGCGCAGCAGCCTCCTTCGCAGCCAATATCAACGGCTGCAAACTTGCAAGTGGTTTGGCTTGCTTCAAGAATTGGTGCTGCAACAGAGAAGAAAACATCTAAATGGAGGTGGATGGAGGTGCGGGGAGGGGGGAGCGGGGAGGGGGGAGCGGGAGGGGTGGGATTGAACTGATACCACAATTCTCTCGAGTTACTACTACAAAATGGAAACATTGTGAATAAAAAAAACTGAGATTTTGAAGATCAAACGAAGCAATAACATTCAAGCAGGCAACCCTTCAAAGATCAATTTTATTCTGAAGTAGCATAGAGCTCAAATCTTTAAAAAGGTGGGTGCAAAATTCTGTTAAATTTCTCATTGAACTGAAGTGTTTGAAAAGAACCATGGGCAATTTGCAGTAAACCTGTCGTGGCATTCTTTGATATCTTGATTAGTTTCAAAATGGCGGCATTTGATAATTTTGACGCTGTGACGTCATCAAATGTCCAAATCCTTAACCAGAAGAGCTACAAATTTCTGCTTGAGACCATATCGTAGACATTCACAAACTATGGTTTTCTTGAATATTGCATCAATTATTCTCAAGTAGTTTAAGATTTGCAATGACTTTAATTTCTTCAGAGTCTTTGATGAATATTTGCAAAAATAATCAAAACGCAGCCATTTTGAAAATAATCAAGATATCAAAAAATTGCCACGGCAGATTTACAGCAAATTACCCAAAGTTCCTTTGCAGTCATTCAATTGATGGAAAAATTTGATACAATTTTACACCCACCTTTTTGAAGATTTGAAAGATTTTGAGCCCTTTGCTTTCTGAAGTTCTTAAAGCTCTCTGAAACTATCTGAAACTTGCCGTGAAAACCTCTAAAGGATGAGCAGTTGTATCAATTATTGCATTGCATTACAAGTCCAAGAATCAGGGGCTCATCATTCACACAGACTGACTCGACGCAATAAAAGTCTATTCAAAGGGAAAAGACCCACGTCCTGATATGGAACATTTATTTCTCTTTGATAAATAAACAAATAAAATGTTACTAATTGCGCTACCAACAGAGCTTTCTTTTATACGATGTTTCGGGCTTAAACTCATTATCAAGTCAAATAGCTAAATGACTTAATAATGGGTTACGCCCGAAACGTCGTACAGAAACGAAGCTCTGTTCGTAGTGCAATCAATAATACTTTATTGTCTATTCATCAGTGAAACATTGCGCAACACGCATACAAGAAGATTGTTTGTGCATTTATAATAGACCTTTCAGCTATTCTGAGAAAGAATCTCAATCCAACGATACTTTGCTACATTTTGTAGAATTTTCGAATGTGCACAATAGCGATAGAAGCTCTAACGCCACTCGATCGAATCTCGTGTATAAAAATGTATAAAAATAACGCTCGATCCAGGCTCTTTTGCAGAATAGCTAAAAGGTCTATTAACTTCTCTTCGAGCGAAACAGCGAATTAAAGACCCTATGTTCCCCATGATCCTTTGTATGCGCACAAACCAGCAAAACATCACCGTTACTGTAAACAAAGCACTTTGGCCACAGAATATGGGGAAATAAATAGCGCTAAGGAGAATAGCTTCCCTAATCATTCAATTACTTTTGGGAAGGTCTTTTGTTTGAGTTCAAAGCGATGACTTCACAACTTTCATCTGAAGGTTGAAACGACAATGAAGCCTTGCGACTGCTAGGCCATAATCTTTTTCATAAAGCATGAAATACATTGTCAGACCAGCAAGGATCATGGAGAGTATAGGGTCTTTAAATCATGAAGATAAGTCAACCGAATCTCTTGTTTAATCACAAAGAGAAGTTCAATGTAAAATACATTTAAATCTCATGAGCTTTAAAACAGCTTTCTTTCTTTCAATAATATGAAGAAGCAAGATTTTACAAATCAATTTGACGTCGAATTCTACAGCCTCATGAGTGATTTCCATACCTTCAACGCAGCCGACCATAAAATTTTGCTTTGAATGAGTATATTCAAAGGTGTGAAATCTATTCTTCGAGAAAAGCAAAGCGCTTAGTCTTTTCGGAAACCTGATTCTTTTGTTTTACAAAATTTGCCCATGCTCAGAAAAGTCTGGATATCATCCATTTAACATAAATTCATCTGTTTTTAAGGCTAGTTACAACTGCGCGATGAACTATCCTCGCTTTGCTCATCACCAATTCTTAAAATGCAATGAGAATTCATATCTTGCACTGGGAACGCGCTGACTGCGCAAAGCGCCATTTTACGACCACTGTGAATAAAGCTTTACAGTCAAAGGTTGTTCCCAAGAAAAGAAGAACTTTTATCTCATTTGAAATATTGGCAGATGGTTCATGGCTTACCGTTAGGAACCAGTCTTCAGACAACAATTGCGAGCCTCACTTTTCATCGATCTTGATGCTAAAATTTCAAATATTTGAAAAACTTACGTTTAATAATCCTCTTGCGGTTGGTCTTTTCTCTACATCCATTTCCAGTGTTCGTTCTAAGAAATCCCGAAATACGGGTGACAGTCGTTCGGGATGTTGAAGTTCTGGCGTGCCATTTGTTGCGATCAAATACAAAGCCTATAAACAAATGATTAAGAAATAAACATGATGACTGAAGCGAAAATTATGTCGTTTAACGATACGCGCAAATCAAGAGGCACTCTACTCTCTCGAAAACGCGTACGATTTCAGAATAAAAAGGAGTTTTTGGAAGTTTGATGGATTTTTTTAAAAAAGGAAGGATTTTTCCAAAGGTTAACAGGTCTTTAGGAGTTAAATGCCCCTCAGCGCAAATGGTGTCCCCAATTTTTCAACTTACCGCAATGAAATAACAATGACGTATCGGTGTATTGAAGTCTTAACCCAAAAGAGCAGCAAAATACCCCATGAATGGGAGCCTACTCATTGAATTTGGAAAAAAATCGAGAAAAACGATATAGTCACAAACAACTTCTTGCACTACATTGCATTTCCACTGCGATTTAATGCATTCATGACATCATTTCGCAAGTTTGGAGCAGAAGGTTCGGCAGGCCTTCCAAACCTACCAAATCTACCGTTTTCGGAATTTGGTAGTCAATCAAACACAAATTCCGAGTCTTCCAAGTCTACCGTTTTCAGAATTAGCACCAATCAAACACACTCTTAATCATATGTCATGACACGTATGCTTGTATATATCTGAATATGTATTTGTTTCTAGGATAACAAACTAAATAATGACGCTTACCCTCAGAGGGTTCTCGTTTAGGTATGGTGGTTCTCCTTCGATCATCTCAATAGCCATAATTCCCAAACTCCAAATATCAACCTTAGGACCATATTGCTTCCTAGTCACAACCTCCGGCGCCATCCAATATGGTGTGCCTACCATCGTTGATCTCTTGTTTTGCTCGGGGGTAATGGTTGCGCAGAAGCCAAAATCAGCTGTGAATAGAAAGATGATGTTTTTTGTCAGAAATGTGATAAAAAATATTGTCTTTTCCATACCTGACATTACTGTTCGGGACAGATAACAATTTCGTACATGTTCAATCTCCCTTCCTCCCCTTTGCCCCCGTCCAATATCTTTCTCTCTCTTAAAATCTCCCAGATTCCCTTTCATCCTGTTTTCCCCCACAGTATCCACTGATAGAATCAGAGCTCAAATTAACGAAGCTCACATTCTAGGAGAAACACTTCCTGACCATATAAAGAAAGTAGCGGTTTGATTGGAAACGCCCTAACCACAGCACATTTGGCATAATTTGCTGTGTTTTGAAACTGCATTGTCATGAATTCCAGTTTGAAATCAGACTCAAGTAACCAGTCTAGCTTGGCCTATCAACTAAATGCTGTTGCAAACATTTTGTTGCTAAAATTTGGCTCGAGAGGAAGCAAGGTGCAATCTCATTAAGTTATTTTTGGATCATCTGGTACTATTCACGCAATCAAAATATAGCAAAGTGGAAAGAATAAGTGAAAAATTGCTTACTTAGTTTGACGGTTCCTTCCATTCCGAGTAAGATGTTGTCACTCTTGATATCTCTGTGAATAACTCCATTACCATGCAAGAAATCCAAGGCTTGTAAGCACTAAAAAGAGGACAGAACTTCTTTGAAGCATAAGTTGTTATATGACCTAATGTTATCAATATCTACCGGGTGAGTGTGGTAAAACAAAAAAAGCCTGGTGTTTGAAAAGAAATTATTTGGTCTTCTTAGGAGAATGGAATCCCTTGAATGGGTAGTTCTTTCTTGGGGGGGGGACTTGTTCACCCTCCCAAGAAGACAGCACGTGCAAAACCGTGCTCGAGTCATTGCTGAAAGGGAAAACATATTTGGGACACTTGCTCGTGATTTCCGCATATTTTTAGGGTTTCTCGAAGGGACCTTCTCTAGAAAATCCCCTATAAAATCTGAATGGAGCAGCCAATTTTCGGCAGGGAAAACCCTATAAAATGATTGCTGTTTAATCAGCTATTCAATCAGATACAGCAAAATATTATTGCTAGTATAATTAGGGAGGAGTAGTCTTTTAAACGTCAGGCATTTTTTTACCAACCTAATGGATAACATTATGGTAACCTAATTTTCTTGAAATGACGTGGACGTTGAAAGAACAAATATTAGCAATGATTTTCAAGTCAGAGAATAGCTCGTTCTATTCAGAGAACGGAAAAAATCTTTATTGAATACTTCAAAAGTTTAGTAACAAAGGCTCGAACAGTGTCAACCCTTTCACGCCCGGCTAAAATCAAGCTTAACGGGAAAACCTAATGTAGATTGTCGTTTTCCAGGGGGTATCATAATCAGTGATTCAGTAAGCAATAGATAAATGCAATGTGCATAACCTTTCAAATCAATCAAAATTCCAAATGCTTTACCCCCTGAAAAATTCGCAGTTCTCAATGAATACGCTTGGGCCATATGGCCATTCCGGGGGTCAAAGGGTTAAGAACATCATGCACTGAGAAATGTCCAATCCTTCACTGAACAGCATCCATCAATAGAAGTCACAGATCAATGCTTAAGGGTGTGTTTGATTGGTAATTCCAAACCTGCCAAATTCTGAAAATAGTGGACTTCGCAGAGATGGAAGCACAGTTCCCAATCAAACACAAACTTCTTCAAACCTGCGGAGGTTTTAGATGCATCCTGGAGAAGACGAGATTTCCTGTTGAAAAACGTGAAGACGAGTCTGGTGCTTGGCAACAAAGAGTAAAGTTGCCCATCACCGTAGCAACGCGAGCAAAATCGCCTCGTTTTCAGAGTTCTGTAAATAAAATCGAGAATCTCTCCAAAGTCTGCCAAACCTTCTGCCTTTTAGAGCAGAAGGTTCAGCAGGCCTGCTGAACCTGCCAAACCTGCC
Organism: Aurelia sp. 4 Dawson et al 2005; assembly: GCA_964019985.1. Lineage (NCBI taxonomy): Eukaryota > Metazoa > Cnidaria > Scyphozoa > Semaeostomeae > Ulmaridae > Aurelia > Aurelia sp. 4 Dawson et al 2005. Next base: position 2,534,361 of record OZ026495.1, read on the forward strand.
GTTTTCGGAATTGGGGAGTCAGTCAAACACCAATTCCTAGTCTTCTAAGTCTACCGTTTTCAGAATTGGTACCAATCAAACACAACCTAAGAAAGCACAAACTAAAGGTTTACGCATTGTATAGAGACTATGGTTTACGCTATCAAGCAAGTAAATACTTCATAATTCGTATATCCAAGACACACGATGACAACTTAGGAGCAGGAGCATGTACCTCTCTACAAACTGCTGATATTTGTCCTTCATCCATACAAGTTTCAGTAACGACGTCTGTTAATGAACCACCGGCCAAGTACTCCATGACAACCTATAAAGACGTTAATTTCATCTTCATTTCGGAAAGTAATGATTGCAAAAGGCCTCTTTAACAAAAAACAACGCAATGAACAGCTAACCATGCACAACCAGCAGCGCCCCAAAGGAGCAACTGGACGTGACACTGCGCGGGGCATTTGAACTGAAAATGCATCCACTCGTAAATGGAGATTTTGACAAAGATAATCGCATGCCCTTACCTGGACGCATCGAGGTTGTTCCTAATTCTCTTGCGAATCAAAAATGAAATAAATTTCTCACTTTTGTAAATTTTCAATGAATTTGTTCAGCTATTTTGTTAGTCGGGGAAGCCTGACAATCGCAAACGGCGATATTGACTGAGCAACATTTCAGCTTCAAAGCAACCATCTAACGCTAGCCAGCCAAAGAATATCGTTTTTGATTCAGATTATGATGCTTAGCAGAAACAACAGGAAGGAGGAACCTTCTCGAACAATACTGGATTATTTACGTGATTAATTTCGTAGGAATTACAGGCAGAAGAAAGGTATATAATGTAAACATGCCCTGGCATTTAGGCCTATAACTATAGAAAAGCGTCACATAGAATCTGATATCAGCGTTCTGCGCCTGACTACACCTTTAAAAGAGAAAGTATAAAGGCCAGCAAGACATTGCTTTGTACATAGATGGAATGAGTTCGTTTCTCATTTGAATTATTCAAAAACTTTTTAATGTATATTACAACCAAACGAACAAAAAGAAAAGTTAGAAAGGAGCACTTCTTACCCATAATTCTTCGCCTACAAGGTAACTGTCCACGTAATTGACAATATTCGGGTGTTTGTTTTCTCTCATAACGAGAATTTCATTTATGATTAATTCCTGCAAGAGAAGAAATGAGCACATAACACAAGAGAAAAGGGCTAAAATCTTTCCAATTGCAAAAAAGGGGGGTGCAAAATTCTGTAAAACTTGTCTTTGAACTGAAGTGCTTCCAAGGACTTCAGTGTAATTTGCGGCAAATCTCCAGAGGCAATTTTCAATATCGTGACTTCCAAGCTGGCGGCATTCTAATTATTTCCAAAAAATTCATCCAAAATTTCGAAAAAAATAGGGGAAAATGATGCAACATTCAAGACACCATATCTTATGAAGGACTAAAATATGCTCGCAAAGTTCTAAACACATATTCAATGAAAACTTACAATATATCTGTGTGAAATACATTTACAATGATTGAAATACCTTTTTGGGTTGTTGTGATAAGTTCATTTGTTTGATTGCAACCTGAAAAAACAATAGACTCTTCGTCAGAGGATTTCGGAAAAAACATGTTTCTTAATAATTCAAAGACATTTCAACAACAGCATGTGAAAGATACATCAGCTACTGAGGACCTATTGAGGAGCATGCTAACTTCACTCACTGGTCTCGTTTTTTAACAACTTTCATTTTTTCTTCAAAAGATATCAATTTTCTTAGCACTCTACTTAGGCTTTATTTCTCTGTCCTAAACATGGATTTCTCACCTCATGACCAGTAGCAATTTCCATGGCTGTGTAGACGGTACCAGATGCTCTGTCAAAAAAATTTAATCCGTCAATCATTAAACAGAAAATTCTGTCGGGTGTCCCAGAAAAGTATGCAGATTTCATCGATCCGAGAGATAATAAGTTAGATTGAATCAACCCGAAGAAATTCTTAAAACATAGCTCGGTGGTTAACTTCGAGATACCACGTTTGCTGATATTGGTGCGTTGAGATTTAAGATATTATACTACATTCACACTGACACAGTTAAACCAGCTTTATCTAAACCAGTTTAAATTTCAACCAATCAAATGACTGGATTTGTTGGATTGCCCAATCAGAAGGCCTTATTTGAAAACCTGGTTTAGTTTAAGCTGGTTTAACTTGCAATGTGAATGGCGTATTAATCTTCAAAGGACAAATCTGCCTCCACCTCCACACCAGAGCTTTTGAGCTTTTCGGCCTAAGCAAAATTTCAAGGCATAGTGAATAAGTCAAATTAACTCTCAACGCCAAGGTTGTTCAAGTTAACTATCGAGGTACTCTTTGAAAACCATTTCGGGTTGATTAACTTAAACTGTCATTTCTCGAGTCAACCAAATCTGTACAACTTTTGGGCCACTTGGTATTTATGTAACTTTAGCCAGGAAATCTACACGAGACTTAGAATTGAAATTATCCAATTACAAGGAAAATAACAACAACGAAATAAAAATACGAGATGTTGATCAGACTTACCCTTGCCCAATCTTTTCGAATTTTGTATACTTCTTTTTAGGGTCTCCTATACTCACGATGGTTCCTAAAAACAGACAAGGGCACAAATCACAAGTATGTTTTCACACGTTTTGAGCGTTCCTTTAAGACTGTTTGTTTTGACTCGCCCAGTGTTACCCAGAGCTCCCTCTGTATTAACTACAAACTAAATTTACCTGGTAATATCCATAGGATAGGGGGGCTCTCTCCTCGATTAGTTTACCTATTGAGATAGCTCCTCCTTTAAGTAATTCCCTACACAAAACTTATTTAGTTCCTTTTGTATTTGTATATCGTGTTAATCTTTCTGTATCATTATATCAACTTCCTGCAGTATTATTGTCTTTGTAGTGCAGTTATCTGTTTGTATTGTTAGAACTATAAATTACACGTACAGAATTTAAACGATATGAAACTGAAACTGAAATCGAAATTAGTGCCAAGTCTGTATGGAATGAATTAAAAGAAGCGCAAGAGAATGAAATAGAGTAACTCACGAAGTTTAGCCATGATTTCTTCATCTGTCATTTTCCGTTTCCTAACTTGTTGCTGCTGTTGCTTGGCTGCAAAGAAAGTTTTGCTTTCAAATCTATGCTATGGAAGGGCCTTCTTGGGCTTACTGTCATTTGAAAGATTTTCCGGTTCTCTGCAGTTGAACAAAGTAAATGATGCTCAGCTAGACCGGCTAGCGATACACCCGGACGGTGGGACGTCATGCTGGTGTTTTGCTTGTAAAGGTACTAGAGCCAAGGAGGAGAATGCAAAGGGAGCATTGGTGCCCTCTGAAAGTGTTAAAGGTCAAGTCAAGGGTTTGTATGATTGATGACGAAATATAAAATTATACCGTCATGAATGGTGTATCGTCCTTTTCCCCATCAAGTTTCGACTTTTCTTTGCAAAATCGTGTATTCAAATGAGCGACTTGAGGATAGTGAAGTTATCAAAGCGAGGGATCTGTGTTTTTATGATGCCAAGCTCAACTAAAACAAGGCTACCCTATTGCTTTCTTGCCTCTTAATAGCTGCTACTTTCTTTATCGTGTTTCGATGAAAAAATTTGCAGAATGTCTAACTGATTTATAGCTGTTGCAAACGTCAGTACGTGGAATGAAATTCAAGATTTGTATCAGGAATTGGTAAGTTTGTTTTCTAGCATTAATGATATTGAACTAGGTCTTGTCCTTTAAAAGGTCAGTTCGATATGTCCATTCATCCCACTGATAATTTGGCTGTTGTTTTAGTGACTCTAGGATCTTAGGATGACTCAATAATCAAAAGGTTACTTGTCCTGACTTTTCATTAACCTAACTTTGTTTAAACAAAGCCACCAAAAGTTGTTGCTTTAAGTAAGATATCTTCTGCAAAACATATTGATGATTTCAAACCTGCTTTCCTGAAAAACAGTTTTTGCGCTACCACGCTTCTTGGTGCGCACCCCATTTGGGCAACTGAAGGTGTATTAAGACAAACTACTCCTCATTTTGATCCTTAGTAGCTGTAGAATGGGATATTCTAATTCAATTCGTCCTTCCTTGGCCATGGAAATAGATCTACCTTTGCAAAGTTTAAACTTTTTTTTGAGATTCCGCATTTTTGCAATTTCTCTTCATAAATTTAGAACAAGAGTGTGAACAACGATTCTGAAGAGTTCATCCCATTCCTCACTTACAGGGATCAGTTTGACATAGAGTTTGCTTAAATCAAAAGTTTCATCTTGAAATGGGGCAGTTACTAGCATTGGCAGATCAATGTCTATTGTCTGCAAATTTCCATGGAAACGAAATGACACACCCAAAAATCAACACCAAATCTAAAATCAGTGGTGAATGTTATCCCTGTATGCACATTTACTGGTGGTTATCACTAATAATGAAGGAAATTGATTTTCGAGTGGTACACCCCCTTAAACTATAATATTGTCTAATAGATGATTTAAGTACCAAATTTAGCATTGGTGTTCAAAAACATGACGTTTCGAGCGTACACTTGTTAAAAGGTCAAAATGACAAATATACCTTCATTTTCCTGTTGCTGCTGTTGCGGAACTGATTTGCCTTGGGAGCCAGCAAGTTGGTCAGCTGTTATATACTGGAATGAAATGAAACATATAATTATCTAATTCATATAATTGACATAAATTATTAGCCTCTGCTTTGAAGGACCGTTTTTGGGTAATTCAGAACTATGGCTTAAGTGTGAGACAACTTAGCAGATTTAATGGAGAAATAAGGGACCTCAACACCAATGGTCCCAGAAACATTTTCAGGTCTCCAGAACGTAAAATACCCCCGGGAGGGGGGGTAACTTAACTTGTCCTTGGTACGGTGTTGTGCCATTTTTAGGGTACATTTTTCATGATAGAGTCCGAATTTATGGGTATGCCATGGTTTTCAACAATTTTTTTGTATTTTCCGGATTTATGGGCATAGCTTTTTGCAAAAATTCATTTATTGGTGAGCTGTTTTGGCATTTCCGGATTTATGGGTATACTTTTGAGAAATTTCTCCGGATTTATAAGTGGTACTTTTACGATTTGAATGACACAACCCCGTATCTTGGAAAGTCTAGTGACCTCCCCGGGAAAATACCAATAAGAGGGAAATTAACTATCCTTGATGTTGCTGAATCAATCAAGATTGTTTCGAGACGAAAAACTTTTCGAGCCACTGTTTAAACTCAGGAAACAGACAGCCATATAAATAACCAAATTTGCCAAATTATCTTTTTTTAATTGTGGCTGATTGATAATCAAGTTGCAAAATCTTTCCAATGTACCGAGTTGTTCCCAAGACTTTTTGGTCCCAGAAATCAAAACATTTTTCAAACCTCGAGCAGATCATTTGGTGGATCGGCGGTAAAATTTTGTTATGCCATTCTCACATTTCCACTCTTGACATAAGCGAACATAAATAAGCATGAATAGCTAAGAATTTTGTGCTTCCCAAACAGAGCAAGGTCTCGATTAAGGGGGCACTCACATAACACCAGTACAGTATAAAAACGGATAGGTTTCCCGTCCGCACGAAGGGAAACAACTTTTTTGTTGGTAGGGCAAGTTTGAAAACGGTAACGAAAACGGAAGATTTCACAACACTTTCGCAATGAAACTGATAAATTCTTCTTATTGATAAAATGACTTTTTAATGAGAAATTCAACTTACCCTTGATTTTGTATGTTCAGGTCGTGATGGAACAGCAGGTGGTACATCTCTCCGTACTTCTTCTTGTGCATGGTTCTGTGGTTTCTGTTGATCAAAATATTCTCATGAGGACATCAACCTTTTCCTCATAAAAATTCTTCTAACACTTTCTGTTTGCTGGTCCTAGGGGTGGCGACTACATATGTTTTAGATACCGTAGACGTGCCATATCGGGAAGGGTATCATTTTCAGGATTTTGGTATAAGGAACGGTATCGGTTTTTAAGGACAAATAAACAGGCCACGCTGTTATATACAAAGTTACTGCAAGGCTAGTTTTTCTTTTCGAGGAACTACTGGGTGAATCAATAAAAATGCCCAGCGTTTGAAAAAATCCTGCTCCCTGAGTGTTTAAGCAATTATATTTTGCAATACTTGATTGAATAGCTAACATGTTCAATTATTTTCAGAACTTTTCCTAGCTAAAATCAGTCACTCCATTCAGACTCTGTATGGGATCGTCTAAAATGACTTCCTTTGAGAAACCTTAAAAAACATGCAAAAATTGAAAGCAAGAGCCCCTAATGTGTTAGCTTCACAGCGATGACTTTAAGCACGCCTCAGCAAGTGCTTTCCTTTTGATGGGTTGAGAATTCTTCCCCCTAGTCTGAATAACTTATTCAGGGGGACTCCATTCTCCCATGAAGAGAAAATACATGAACACATCCAAAAGTCATTATTGCTAAAGAGAAGAATATAGGGAAATCTTGCTTGGTGCTTTCACTTGTTTTTGCAGGTTTTCGAAAGGGGTTTTCTGCAGCAAATCTCATATTTCGACAGCAAGGAACGACCGATTAAAGTTGGGTAAATTACTGAACCTAATTTGACATATCGGGGATGAAATAAGACAGTTTTCAATATCATTGCTTTGATATTCAGGGAGCAGGATTTTTCAAAAGCCGGGCGATTTCATTGACTCACCCGGTAGTACAAGGAGCAGGGTATGCATGTTTTTGCAACTCTGATAGCACACCCAAGCTAAAATCTGGTCACGTGTCCTCTCCTCCCGGGTTTGCCTGATTTTCCTCAATTACAGATTGAGTCTTGCCATAGATAAACAAACATTCTTTTTCATAATAAAAGTGATACAGTATCTTCGTAGGACTGGAATTCTTTGAACCTAACGAAAGAAAAGATGAAAAATAACTTACCGACGATGGTATATCAGCTTTTTCATAATACTTATTTTTTGCTTCAGCTGAATATTGATTAGCAGCGACGTCATTCCCTGGAAAATATAAACGAAACAAGATCGTTGGCGTGGGAAACAAGGATTGATTCTGTCAAACAATCGCCACCGTTGCTTTGACTGACACCTCAATTCAAAGCATTTAGCGAGTGCAACAAAGAAAATTATCTCAACCAGTTAAAAGCAGTCTGTCCCCTATTGTTCTGACCTTAGCAACGGCTTTATTTACCTTATTTACGTTGGAGTGAAATTCATGCATCACTGCGTCTTTATGACCTTGATTTCTTTGGATAAAGCGAATTAGCACAAACTTGTGGAGTGTACAATAGAAATCCTCATCGAGTTTATTTTCATTCTTCAAAGGGGACAGACTGCCTTTAATCAAATAAAACATGGCTGCAAAAGCTGCCCCAAACCAGCAGGGAAAACCCTCGCCTTGTGCAAGCGAAATGTGGTTTTAAAAGAAGCTCTGTGCTTATAACGAAAGAGGGAGGGTAAGTCTAAAGTTCTGTCTCAAGGATTTTATTTGATTGAGGAGCTGTGTGGTAATTGTTTCATTTCAGCCCAAATATGTGAGAATTTCACTGCCTTCTGCTCGGCATCTGAATCAAATAAACAAAATCCATGCAACAAAAAATCAGATTTAAGCTCCTCCTTTCATTTTAAGCATATAACTTCTCTTACTGTAAAAAGCACCTTTAGGCTGCACAAGGTGAGAGTTTGCCCTACCGGTTTCAAGGCAACTTTTGCGGATGTGTTTGTCAACTTCCATTGTCTGCAGTTGCTAATCGTTTTGAATTGAGGTGTCAATTAAGAATGCGTTCACACGATGCCGGCACATTCTGAAAACTGTGAAAATGTGACCGATAGGCCTCCCGTTCACACGAAAACAGAACATTTTTTGCCGACAGATTTCGATAACGGTAGATTTTGAAAACGGAACCCTAACCGGTATGAATCTGAAACAGCATCATGTGAACACTCAACAATGATGTAAACAGAACATTTTTTGACGCGTTTGGATCGAGACTGGTCTATTCTTAGGGTGTAGGTACTTTTCTTTGGCGTCAAAGTCCTGCAACGACTTTTTACCATCAAATTTCCTATCGTTTTCAAATTGCGATGGCATCGTGTGAACGCTAGCTCAAATTTTGCTACCGTCAATTTTTACACCGTTTTCAAAATGTGCCGGCATCGTGTGCACGCAGTCTGGAGCGAGTGTTACTATTGTATTACGAAATCTGTCTTTGTTAACGTGGCAAGATCTCTACGGCAAAGCTAAAGGCTGAAGTGTTTTGTACATCGACTAATTGTAACATCTTTTAAGTTGAAAAACGCCAAGTTTCGTTGCAAGTAATATCTTGAAGAGGATTTAACCACAAAAATATCAAACTAACACAAAATCATCATAAAGCAAAAATTAACTCTCACAGTTTAAGGAATGATATAACCATATCCTTACTAAATAAAATCATTAAACACCGGAACCGAGGGGCATTTCACACATTCGAAAAAAGAGTACGAGATTTTTTCAAAACACTAGAACTTTTATGGATTTTTAATGGATTTTTCTAAAAAACAAAAGGATTTTTGCCAAAGGTGTACGAGATTTTTGGGAGTCAAATATCCCTCGACCGGAACTTTGCAAATTCGCTAAGGAATAACTGGGGTACAAACTTCCAAAGGCCAGGTTTGTGCGCAAGAGCCCTAGTTTAGGCTTTAGCCAAAACTTGTTTTCGAAATTTTGCAGCTCTGAAAACACTTGGTGAATTTGCAAGATTCTTGGGGCTAAAATCAACTTTCTAACTTTTAGATCCAACGAAAGGAGTATTTTACTAGGGAGGCCGTTCATTAACTCGTAATTCTTACTATCTAATCAAACGACGAAACATTTTTTGGGACACCCTGTATCAATTTGTTCAGAAAAAGTCAACACGTTTGACAAGAGCTTGAGCTTATGAAAGGTCGGAAAATTAATGGCAGTATAAAATACCAACCAGCTTTATTGACTGTCATGAATTTTGTGCCATCTGATGGTGTTTTCTTTGTTGAAGAGTCGTAGAATGTTAAGACATCAATGACGGCCTTGAAACAGAGAGATGAAGTTGATCAAATACGAGATAGGAAACGCGAAATCAAAAACAAAATGGTAGTGAGAGACAACATCACATTAAAGTCCCTATAAATTTGACACATAAATAACAAAACGAAATCTGTTATTTTTATGGCCTTCAAGACGAAAAAGAGAACAGAACATTCTACGACCAATGACGTCAATGACGGCCTTGAAACAGAGAGATGAAGCTTATCAAATACGAGATAGGAAATGCGAAATCTAAAACAAAAAGGTATTGAGAGACAACATCACATTAAAGTCTCTATAGATTTGATATATAAATAACAAAACGGAATCTGTTATCTCTATGGCCTTCGAGACCAAAAACAGAACAGTACATTCTACAATCAAAAACGGTCAGCTCTGCAAGGTCATGGATTGCATCAACTTACTCCATATTAGATGAATCTTTTTCATGACAAATGAAAACAATTAAAGTACAACTACGTATGAATATTCTATGGCCGCCATAGCTGAAAAGGCCGTGGTGCTATCAAGTTCAAACTATGGCAGCTACAAAATATAAGTACAGTGGAACATCTATCAACGAACTATGCAACGGACATATCCGAAAAACAGACAAATACTTTCGTCCCAAAGTATAGTTTGACAAAAGATGACACCTCCATACAGCGGACACCTCTCAACAACGGACAATTACACTGGTCCCAAACGTGTCCGTTATATGGAGGTTCCATTGCATTGCAAGTGAAACCCAGATTGCACAAATATTTGCCACCATCGAAGTTTTAATCTTCATATTCCCAATAGGTCCCTGCAACAGATCTCAAGTTTGGCAACACTTGATATTTTGTTCCTTGGGCCCTAAACTCTTGCCACTTCCTTATCTCGGACTGCACGTCATATCTCGCAGTTTCTACTCTGTCTATTTAAGGTGGTTTACTCGCTATTTCATCAAGACGAAAACAATCCATAATAAAAATCACGCAAAAATTCCCACGAATAACAGCAACGGAAGTACTTTTCATGAGTAATTTGTATTATTGCACATCTCACGTGACATCTACTTTGAGGTACAGACTCGACTCCACGAATCCTCGTTTTCATTTCATTCATTCATTTTTAATTCCCGGGGAGGCAACATGTTGAGGCAACGGTATGTGCCGCCCATATGAGTGGGTTTTGGGTCCAACATTTTCTACACAAGGGGGCCGTGGAAAAATCTAGAAATTAAATTAAAAATATGCTATGTAATAATAGTAATAAGAAAAAGGACGTTTGTGTCAATTTTTTAATCTTTTCTTTGAAGTTGGCAAGGGAGGGTGCCTGTGTAAGATTAAGTTCGAGTTGATTCCAAAGCTTAGGTCCACAAAAGGATATTGCCTTTTGCCTATTTTTTGGTTTTTCGCTCTGGTAGCGAAAGATCAGTTTCAGCATTTGTCAGTTCTCTGACATTTCGAGTCCAATTTTTGACAAACAAGTCGGAAAGGTTCTCAAGTATGAGGCCATTTAGAGACTTGTACATAGTAGTAACAGTAATAGTTCAAAACAGAGCGATCTAAGACCACAGTCTGCACTCAGTATTTTCATAAAAATTCACTTCCATTGGCATCCCAAACAGATAGACTCTCCTTCCAAGAAAACAAAAAATTACCAGCAAACTATGTCATACCTGTGGATTCTTTTTCTGTTCCGTTGGACTGATGTTGGACACTTGCAGAAGCTTTGCCCATTGTTCTGGCATTCCCTGTGATAAAAAACAACTTCGTTACTCTTCAAGTAATCATGCTATGTGCTGTGACTGCTTTAGCAACGAGAAATGGGTGTCACTCAAAATGGGAAAGATTGAATGGTTATTTTCATAACGAATAGTTCCCCGTTTCTTTACTCCAAAAGGTAACCAAAGAAAGGTAGTTTGCAGTTTTGCTTTTGTAAAGCTTATGATTGCACTCGCAAAGTTTAATCGCCTCTGTCTCCTCTCTCTCTCCACATACAGGCCTGCACATAAAAAAGCTTTTTAAAAGGAAGGCCTTTTAGAGTGCCGATACATCTGCTAAAACGACGGTTTCTGGTAATATTTGCAAGGTAACGGGATGGCTTGATTTGCTCTATGCATCCGTCACTCTCTGATGAAAAATACAAAGAGCGAGTGAAGCAGGCCCGTCGGAAGCAGGGGGGGTTGGGGGGCTTCAGCCCCCCCAATATTTTGCTGAAGTTTGCTGATTTTGTAAGTGAAAAAGGCTGTAAGAGCCAAGGTCGTATGAAAGAAGATTCAAATTTGTATATATTCGAGGAAGCTACCAGAATCGATCAAAAATGCAATTTCTTTTGATGTCATACAAGTAAAAAAATTCACAATTTTCATGGAAAGACTCTCATTAGTCATGATCCTTTGTTTCCGTCAATAGCTCATTTTCCAAAAATGGGGCGTTTTCCAACGATCTAAAGGGCGTGGTCCTGAAAAAATTTCCCTCCCTCGCTTGTAGTTTCAGCCCCCCCCAATATGAACTTCGTTCCGACGGGCCTGTGAAGTAACGTGGTTCTGGAATATCCACTGATATAGGCAGCTTTACAACCGTGGTATTTGGTTAAGTACAGCCAGGGTTGGCCAGTGACGGCCACTTGCGAGAGATTGAGAAGTTACTGCTGCTGAAAATGTTGAAAATAATACTTCTATTTGGTTTGACAAACAAGAAAAGGTATGGTTTTGTTGTGCCACCAATATGGCACACTTGTCCATAACTTGGGTCAAGGGCCTTTTCCATCGTACAAGGGTATAAGTACGCACGTTATTATCAGATTATTATCAAATTTTCCCTTTTTATTACTAAAAGTTTCTAAATTTTTTTCTTATTTTAGAGGGCAAGAATTTTGACGAATATTCCAACACTGCTATTACAGATACATTTCTTGGCAAATAAAACATTAGAAAAGCGTTTTCAAATTTATTGACAAGGGTTCAACGACATTTTTGCCAAGAATTGTATCTGTAGCAGTGTTTGCCAAGCAATGTATCTGTAGAGGTCGCAAGTATATCGTGAATTTCGCATCTAAAATTTTATTCGCTCTCAGTGCTAGCGTTTTTTAAATTTTCGACCATCAATTGTACTATTTTCTTATATGCCAGTTTCCTATACAAATAAAAAACGTGTAGTTTGCATCATAGACTAAGTGTGCATGTATTCCCTCAGATTCCACCACTGACAGGAATAGGACTGTCGCAAAAAGTGATATAGTGATCAAAAATTGTGAAAGTTAGACGCGGTAATGTACCTCTCATGATAACGACTGGCAATTACGTATTCAGGATTATATACAATTTTCTCGTTCTAATAATTATGCAGTCATAGACATTTTGCTGTCTGGAAACCATCAAGAGTTCGCAAATTCAGATTACATCCAACTTCTTCAAAGAACCAACTTATAAGAAAAGCAAGGCCCAACCCTCGCAAGTTAAGAAACTGTGCTATACCCCCGGGGGTGCACTTGACCAGATTTTGGTCGGGGACGTACCATCGAGGCTTCAAAAACATACCCGTTCCTTATACCATTTTTTTGAAAAAGTATACCCGACCTTATACCAATTTTTCGAAAAACTATATCCGACTTTATATATTTCATAGAAAAATCTTGAAAATAGGTACTGTTCCTTATACCAAAATTGTGAAAGTTGATACCGTTCTTTATACCCTTCCCTGGAAAATAGATACCCTTCCCGATGGCACGTCCCCGTACCTGAATTATATGTAATGCACCCCCCGGGGCTATACCTGTATTGAAAAACCTAAGAAAGTTTTTAATTTGAAACTTAATTTTCCCCGGTATCCAAAAAGTTTTGACACTGCAATTTAATGCAGCGTTTACTTTCAAAGTGTTTTAATTGTGTAGTAAAGTGAAGTCAATGTAAAGTCATAATTTGTTTCCTGATCTTACGAAGTACTTTGAAAGTCCTTCTCCACTACTAGCATTAAAAGTATTTAACCGGACAATGAAATGATTTGATAGTAAACAAAAGAACGTAATAAACTCTCCATATTCCATCCTGACAAAAGGTCATGATACAAACCTCACTTTTCGGTATACTCCTTTTTCTTGGTTTCGCCAAAGTAACACATAATTTACTTTGGAAAAGCATTTTTTAACCAAAATTTCAACTTTGAAGACGATTGGCCCCGTGTTTTTGAATCATCTGATATCTCGTCCTAGAAACCACTCGGCAAATCTATGCATTGTTTTGGCAAATACAAACAGGTAAAAGATAAAGGTTTCGCTTGAAACGGGGGCGAAATATGGTGGATGATCCAATGGAGATGTTATCAAATCCACGGGGCTTCTCAGATCCCTGTGGCCAGGGTATATCAGTTGATAGAAAATTCATCGATCTAAGGCCTGTTTTTTTCAAATTACGGCTGATTACTTAAAAATATCGCCACCTCTACAAGTGGTTCGATTGCTACGACTCTGATAAACTGGTGATTCAGTGGATTTCAAAGTTTTAGGAGCAAAAATCAAAACGAACCTTTGAAGAAATATAAATCGTTGAAAAACAAGTTCCGAGGGACATATAACTCTATAAGAAACTCGTACACCTTTGGCAATACTCCTTTGCTTTCAAAAAAATCCCTTAAAAAAGCCCCAAAAAACCGTTCGCTTCGAAAACATATGGTACATTGCTTTGAAAGAATGACATACCCCAGTAGACCCATCGACGTGTTCCGTGAAAGTTCTCAAGTGAGTGATTTCGATCACTGCGTTAGAATTTCTCAAATATTGGCAAGCCAAGATCTAAGGGGAGGGGAATTTCACTCATTTGAAAAGCGTACGAGATTTTTCAAAAGAAAAGGATTTTTACGGACTTTTGATTAATTTCTCTTGAAAACAAAAGGATTTTTGCCAAAGGTGTACTGGATTTTTTGGGAGTGAAATGCCCCTTGATCTAAAGCATTTTTCGAAAGTATTTGAACTTAACACAATGTTGCAAAAATAAGAAATACATGAAACTGAAATAGAAATTGGCTTGAGATAGAACTCTTCTCCGCAGCAATAATCTACTTCTCTGTATGGTATAGCTTGATGCTTTTGAAGTTGAATAAACGAGCTTATAAATATGGACTTACACTTCTTACAAATCAGTTTCTCCTGAGAGAACTGTCGAACGAACTGCTCACAGAATGTACAGTAACCCCCCTTATGACAATGATACATACAGACGAAACAGACAATGGTCTTTCGTCTGGAGAAAACTGAACAGCACAATTCAACAACGTAAGCCGAATGATTTTGTATTGAATAAATTGGCCTCAAAGGTGAAACCAATTGAAATGGGACTCTGTTCAATTATAAATAAAACAGTTTCTTCTAAAATCCTTTTGATTTCATGCAAAGCCCAACACGTTTGTATCTTTCAATGCTCAAAACTGAGCGACAAACGAGTCAGCTTATTTCACATTTTGAAAGACCCACATCTTATTCTGTGCCCACATCGACATGGAAGATTTTGACGTCATCGAGGATCCCTGGGTTAGGGTGTGTCTACCATAAGCTCTTTGAGACAATAGATCAAGAGTTACAGTTTAAGGCTAGAGTCGTGCCTTCTCGTCCTTTGTTCCCCTGTGTTCTTGTATTTACTGATATCAACTTTGTCAAAGGAACTCAACATAACTCTTAAAGAGTAGGCCCACTTTTCAGAATGGCATAACCACGCGGAAATCTTCCATTGTAGAAACAAAAAAGATCCATCAAAGCTGAGAGAACTCTAGGTCTCATCAACCGCTTTTTACATGCAACGACGACAACTGTCTAAATAATGCCTCTTGATTGGTTTAAAACAAAGGTCTAGAAATTTGATTGGTGAATACGGAATCACTCTACCCAGGCCTGATTTGGACCTACCTTTTAAGAGTAATATAATAAGACCTTCTTGACCAAGTGATATCTGTGATAACAGCAAATCAAAGGACGCAGGGAAACAAGGAACGAAAAGACATGATTTAAGCCTTTTATGCAACCAGGATGCATTGCGATCTTTGTTTGTTTTTCGTGGATTTTATGGACTGCATTCCATTCAAATCCAATTCTATATATTTCATATTTCATATTTCATTTGTTTAGGGAGGGTTGCCCTTCAACCGAAGTTGTTTTTCAAGGGGCCCTCCAATTAAAAACTAATTACAATATACAATTAGAATGCCAAAAAATAAGAACCCATAATATAAAAAATCTATTTACAACTATATGACATTTACAATAAAAAAGGAAATAATCAACCCTGTATTGATTTTCTGAAACTACCCAGGGAGGATGCCGTCTTAGACTCAGCGGGAAGGCTATTCCATAGTTTAGCTCCCCGGAAAGAAAAGCATTTTTGTCCATTTGCTGATCTTTTCTTTGGCAACCTCAACCTTCTAGACACAAGTAAGGAAAAGTGAGGTCGCATCTGGAAGAATACCACCCTGTACGACCCCGGATAATGTCGCTGCACTGAGTGCCACATATCCTTAGATTTTGCAGGCTCCGAGCTACTTATGACTTTCTTGAAAATTCCAAAACAATCTTCATGTTTACAGTATTATCCCGCCACTTAGAAACTGATTTATAAGAAGCTGCAGCCTACCAGATGGCCTACCATCTACCCTGATATAAGAAACCAATCAGCCTGAAATTTTAAATTTGGTTTCTTAAAAATAATTTTTTTCATAGGCAAAATGGTATTTTTCAAGCACTTCATAATACAAAATTTATTATGAGTCTAACAAAACAAAAGTACAATTATACAGTAAATACAATACTGATACACATTTGGTGAGTTTCTTGCTGTAATTATAAGAAAATATTCAGCCTGTTTTATCTTTCTTTCTCCATTTATAACAAACCAATCAGTCTGGTTTCAAAAAATGAGTTTCTAATTGGCGGAGTAATACTGTATTACTTGTGCCCTAATGAACATTTCAAAGCAAAGCTTTTAAAGCCTCTCAAATGTCCAGAGTTACTCGAGTACGGCCAGGTAACAAGAGCAACATGATACAACAGATACAGAAAAATTTTCCTAAAGAGTTCCTTTACCAAAATAAATGACTGACTTATTAAGTTTTATTCTCCCAGTACTGCAGTTTCTTAATTTTTTGCTATCTGAGGTTCTTATGAGTGGTTTCTTATAACAAACGAATAACCAAAGCTGTGTCCAAAGTTCAAGCATGTCTAGACCAGCATACTTTGTTTTAGTCCTCATTTTGACCCCTTACAACGGGCATTTCTCCTATTACCTATCAAGCGGATATTGGGAACGTCAAGTGGGGCAGACGGACTGAAGCGACCTACGCGTATGCTGTCATCGTCACACAGCAACAACCACAAAACCATCTATTGAATAACTCTAAGGCCAATTTTTTTAGAAAAAGTCTAGAGTATGCCCAAAAGCTATATCACTAAAGGTAGGAAGTTGGAGTTGCACGAATAACTCTATAGAAGAAATTCCGATGCAAAAAAGACAAGATATTTAGCACACTGAGGCCTTCTGACTTGTGTCTTCATCAGATGTGACTTAGAAAACTAAAAGCTTACTATTAGTTTTAGTTGCCTTTAGTTTTGTACGTCACACTCTAATAAAGACACAAGTCAGAAAGGCCTCAGTGAGCTAAATATCTAGTCTTTTTTGCATCCGAATTTCTTCCAAAAACTATGCAGAGGTAAATGGTTTTTGGTCATAGAACAACATAATGCACACTAGATATCATTCGAAAGAGTATAGCGAGCAAACCTTGACTCTTGCAAGAGCTGTAAAATTTTGTATACTTAAAGGACATTTAGGAAGTTTTTTGGTTTCTCAAATTTTTCTTGCCTCTGATACATCATTCAAAAAGTACAGGTCTTTGTAAACCGCATTATGAAGTTCGACTTTGCATAAAGTAACTGGTTTGACCGTCACCTGTCAAAAAACGTTTTGTGGTCAGATTTTTGCTCTTATATTTCCTTGAAAAACTTGACAAAAATAACATTGGCTAGGGGCTATTCCAGAGCTCACTGCTTCATAAGGAACGACTTTTCCCTTATTCTGCTTCCAGCTTTCTAATCAGAAGACATCACAGTTTTATAAAAAACCAAGCTTGTTTTGCAAGAAAGACATACAAAATTTTCCGAAAATTCCTAAGAGACTAAACCCCCCTTAACTAAACAAAATTCTACAACTCTAGCCAGAATCAAGTTCTGCTTGCTAAACATTTTCGAATGATATCTAATTTACATTATTTTGGAAAATAATGGTAGTTCTATGGCCAAAAACCATTTAGCTCTCATAGTTTTTAGTTATACTTAATTCAAATAGTTTTCACTCTGATATGACGATGAGGGAAATATCTCTAAAATATCAAAAAATACACTTCTACGCAGGATGAAGATTTTTACGGTAGCAATGATCAATAAAGGTATTGGATTTATGTAATACTCTTGAGTACCAAATAATTGTCCCCTCCCCCCCGTTTATCAATTTTTAAAAAATTTTCCAACCCCCCCCCCCACTCTTATTCCAACCCCCCTTTATTAATTTTTGGAAAAATGAAATGAAAGTGAACATAATTTCTGAATAAATGCAAGAAAAAGTCTCAAGAAGTGCATTCAACAAAACCAGAGTTCAAAAGTAAATGTATCAGTAACATCACTGTTCACATAGATACATAACTGATACGTGCTTACCTAAGAAAAGGGCTATTTTCTATTTCTCCAAGCACCCCCCGATTATTCCAACCCCCTGATTATTGTTATATCAAACCATTTCCAACCCCCCTCCAATTATTCTTATCCCCCCCGTTTATCCGGTACTCCAGAGTACGTTTTTTTACTTCTCTTCTTGGCTAAAAAGGATTTCTTGTCATACCATACATTCAGTAAATTGCACTGTTAGGACAGGCATATGATATGTTGTTGATTCAGAAAGAAGAGGAGAAAACTGTCTTTAGCGTGACGAAAATAACAACCAACTCTCTATGCAGTTCTACATCATAATCTTTGTTTCAACGCTGGTGGGGGCTCCCTTAGTAGGTGACTGGGAATCAGACACATTTTGGGTTTGCAAGTTTGCAAAATGTTGTCTAGTATACCTCTGCTACTCTTCTTAGTGCATCAGCGGTATGTTTTTGGGGTTGATGATGAGCTAATTGAACAGGGTGAGTGCTATGCTAACTTTTAACAAAATTATTGCATTTAAATTGTAAAAAGGTTTAAAATCTCTGGGTTTTACTTACTATGAAGAAATGAGTATATTTTTGGGGCCTGAAAATGTCTTAAGCTCTGTACATTCTTTGTTTTTTTCAAAAATAAGCTGTTCTGACTCCCCTGTCAGATACCATCCCCCTGGCATATCTCAGTGTATCTATTTCTGTCTTAAACCACAAAAATTGTTGTTAGTCCAAAATATGTCAAAATACTTGTTGATATTGCTAGTTGTATAAGATGTTACTGAATAGACATCACTTTTCAACACATAAAATTCTCCTCTGAATATAACCTACAGTTTGCAGTAGTTTATTTTCAAAGAACTCCAAATACCTCATTCTTAAAATGGAGCAACAAGGTATTTCTAAACTGAAAAGATTCCATTTCCAGCATAAGATTGTCAATGTGGGATGTTGCAGAGAGAAACTAAACTGGGTATTAAACCTGCCCTACAACAAAAGACTGTTGGGCTGGAAGCCAACATTTTATCCTCTTGCTGTAGGCCTCAGAGCTGAGGGGGCTCATGAAATATACTATCTTGAAAAAATCTTCCTTCAAAATGGAAATGTGACCAAGAATCATATGCAATACTTTTCCACAAGAACTTTTCACAAAAAGCAATCTCTGTAAACAAAGATTGCAGTCACAGAAATTTTCTGATGAAACACCTTGGATCACTTATTGTCTGCTCTTTTTTTATGCAACAGGGAGCCCTATTCTTCAAAATTTCCCTACGACCTTACAAATCTCTCAGCATCCCAAAAGCTACACCTGCACGAAGGATTTAATCATTATGCAAAGAGAATCTGGATTGAGCAAAAATTCTCTAAATCTTCTATTTGAAAGGTTTGAATGAGCAGCATTAAAGCTTCAATGAGTTTTGTGCAGGTACAAAAATTTCAAAAATTATCAAAGTTTCTACAAAGAATACAAAAATATCACTCAACTCAGCTTCTTTGTAAAATAGCAAAAACATCACTATAGTATGCAATAAAATTCTTAAAGACTCTCCAACCATTTATCTTATTCTTTCATAATTCATGGCAACTTACTGGAACAGAGATAAAAGCAAATAGAAACTAGAACTGAACCCCTCTGGTACAAAAATTTCAAATGACTGTCAAAGTCTATCAGTGACTAAAGAATGGTGATGCTATCAAAGCATTTTCAAAAAAGCATAAACTTTTCGAAGGATCTTTGAAATATCCAATAGGTAGAGAGCACAAAATTTGTGGCTATGTAATCTATAAAGACATTCCATTCCAAAGACTGAAACATCATTTATTAAAGTTTTGCACAGTGGTAAATTTTGTTTGTTTGGATGACATCAATCATATTTATTGATGATAAAATCAATGTTCTGTCTGTGGCTTGCAATCTATACAAAGTGTAAAAGCTCATTAATTTATCCTAAGCTTGAGGATATCATTTCTTGCATCAATATCATGACCTACTTGTTCCATTTCCTATATCTTAAGAAAATCTCTAGATTCCATGGATTTTACCTCTGTCAAAATATGATGTTTGTAAGTCATTAATGGTTATCAGACACAAAAGAAGGCTATCAGTTTTCAATCACTGGATTCAAATGTTTACATTAGGTTTTGAAGCCTTATAAGACCACTTTGGGGTCCATCTTCAGCTTAGATTACCAGGTTTTACCATCCATTCAATAATTCTAAATGGAGTTAAAGAACAAACATGTATTTGATTGTTCAAAGCAGATATGCCCCTTTTGGCATTTCTAAGTAGATGAGTTTTGAGTCTTTGGTGATATATGTGCTTTTACGTTTGGGAGATGGTTGCGTATGTGGTACAGTTTCTTCTATGCAATATAAAACAGGGAGTTTCAGTTGATCCACAGCAGAGGAAATTTTGAATACTCATGCTGAATGGTTGCAAATTGAATCTCCCACTCACCTGCCTCTTTCACATTTTCATGTTTAGATCTTCTTTCTTCTGCAACTTTTTCTTCTAACCCCAGCTCAGCTTAGGGAGGGTGATTTGCCTTTTTTGGGGAGATGGGCTAGTTCCCTCTAACACCCAACTTGCCTTAATGGTGAGAAAATAAAACCTTGTGTTTGTCTGATGCTTGGAAAGATTTACAAAAAAGGTGGAATATATCTGATGGGCAACCAAGCCCCAGGAGTGTTGGCCCATTTATGTGAGTGTAGCTTTGGGAGAGATAGCAACTCATTTTCTCTGCTGTCAACAGTTGTAAGCAGAAACCACACTGGGTAAAAAATGCATGCAATATCAAAATGTTTCACAGAACATGCCCAGGACAGGACTTCCTTGTTTGAAATATTGTATTTGACAAATGGGTGTCTGTGCCAATTTGAGAAGGACAGGCTAATACAGAAAACAATCAGGTTCCTGATTTCAACAATTGCAAGCTTCCCTTCTTCCTAAAAATCTTTTTTTTACATGCTTTACAAGCATCCTGGCATTCTTAATCATTGACCTACAATTGGGGTCCTATCATTCTTTAGATAATAGTCATGGATGAATAGGCACATTGCAGCCCTTAGCAAAATATCAAGTAATGTTTGCAGCATGTGAGTGTGTGGCTGAGTGGCTAAGGCATCTGACTCGTAAGCCAAGGTTAGAACGGCCGTAGGTTCAAATCCCACGCTGGACAGTTTGGTCGCTGTCCGTTACACTAGCCCGGGTCAACCAGAGCCATGTGAGGGAAATCTGGTAGCTGTGGCGGGTAGCTGCGGCGGACTGATGGTAAAACATCCTTGGCCCCTGCTGGAAATAAGTCTCTCAGACTTTCGCGGGCTAGCCACGTTAAATTTAAATACCTACCTACCTACATGCTCCAAGCCTGACACTAACTTGCTTTCGGAATGATTTGGCTAAGTTTAAAAGCTTGATTCAAGAAAGAATTTTGCACCAATTGCACAAGCTTGCAACTGAGCTTGATTCTTGTATGTCTGAGGAAGATTCAAGGATGAAATTATTGTCCACCTTGATCAAGCTCTAATCATCTGTGGAAACTGGCTAAAATTGTGTCAAAATAATCATTTCAAGCTCCTTCAAGCCAAAATCATGCTTCTGTCAACCGTTGCAAGCTGAACTTTTTCTGATGGGAGGTCCTGCAAATGTTATCATGACAAAAATTCTTGGGCATATGAAAAAATAAATTTTCTTTGACAAAATTCTTAAACAAGAAAACCATCTTCATGTGTGCAAAGCCTGTAGTGTAAAGGTCTGTTTACACTGAATAGGCCAGCTTAGAAAATCAGTCAGCCTCAGAGCCAACTTCCTGGGTCTCTTTTCATCTGAAAGATATGCCTTCACATTCCCTAAAGATGAATTTTTTCAGCATCTTAAGCTCACAAAGGTAAACTGGGTCATCCCAGGTAAATGCAAATGCAAGTCAGCAACACAAAGGAATTAACAATTTGCTCAGACCTGGCTAAAATGAAATCTAGCTGCATTTCCAATCCCTGCATCTCGCCCAGCCAGGCTGGCCAATAACTCCCATACACGTATGCTAGAATTTAAGAAGGGGTGTATTGTCAGCTTCTCACAGACAGCAGGCAAACAGACCTTTGTGCAACTTCAACCTTCACAAAAAGAAACCACAAGACTCAATTTCCTTCATGTGCTGCAAAATTTCCAGTTACCTATTTCCTTTGAATTTTAAAGATCACTTTCAATAACACTGCACTTAGGAAGATTCAATATGCTAGAAATTTACTTGATCCAAGGTTATATCCAATTTGAGATGGACTTTTAGTCAAAAGCCAGCCCTTTGTAATTTTGGCATGGCTAAACAAGATTTTTCAGCTTCTTTCAGAATCTGATTGAAAATATAGCCATTTAACTCCTGGGCCTCATATTTCAAGAAAACTTTCCACCAAGTGGAGGGAATCCCATGTTGCAAAGAATTCCTGACGTCATTTATGTACTTAGGACTTTCATGCTGGTGTTAATGACATACTGTGTTGTTATTTTGATCTAAACTCGGACCACAAGACAAATATAGTCTCAGGTGAACATAAACATTGCGAAACACTGTAGGCCTAAAGTATCGTTCTCAGAAAAGTTTAAACAAGATAAGCCTGTCCTAGGCCATGATCACAATCACAAAATGCATTTTCGAGCAATGTCCGACCATCGACAGCTGGGGTTCAATAATACAACGAACTGTTATCGGCAGATGCCAGCAAAAGAAACCACGCTGGCTCAAAGAAGTGAAGCTAAAATAATTGGAGAAACGTTGATTAACAACACAACAAAATCAAACAATCATAAATAATAAAAGAAGGGAAAATTACTCACAGTGAACTCGCCAGTGATAGGATCAAATCCGACATGAACTGTGTGTTCGAACTGGGTTGGAAGTGAAATTTCCGGCTTCTTTTTGGCTGAAAATGAGAATACAAAACGATCAGATCAGCCCTAAAACATAAATAAAAACATAAATAAATAATCTATAGTTGGAATTAGCGAATTATGGTTTACTTACAAGCTGGAAACAACTTGAAGCTCATCTTTTTATTCTTCTTTTCGCTGTCAAGTTGTGGTACGTTTGGAAGGGGCTTGTCGAAGTCCTTGGCCGAAGCGTTTCGCACAGGCGGTGGTGGCGGGCGTTCGTCTTCACCACTTGAGTCCATCACATAGGAATTGAACAATTTGAAGGCGAGCGATCGGAATGAAGATAGTGTTGGATGGAAATTAGTATTTTTCTTTCATAATAAGCATTGATTCTTTTCTCTTGCTGCGGTTTGATCGCACAGATTTCACTCCAGCTCTGTTCCGTGTATTTTACTGTAAGACACTCCCAGACCTCTGCACTGCGACGAGGCAAAATCAAAAGGGCTGATGACACACCCTTTGTGGCTGGAGGGCAGTGTGGGAGGGGGGCAGTTTCAGTTTCAGTTTCAGTTTCATATTTTAAATTCTCTACATACAATTTATGAAATAACTAAACAGACAAATAATTAAACTACAAGAATACGAGATACAAAATTAATACATCAGTAATACAATATACATTGAACAAACAAAGAGAAAAGATAAATTGTATGGAGGGAATTACTTAAAGGAGGAGCTCTCTCAGTAGTCAGACTAATCGAGGAGAGAGCACCCCCTGTTTAGTAGTATTTCAAATACATTCGATGACTTTCATGGAAATTAAATGACCCGGGTGGATGGTGACCTATTTGTGCCTACTATTCTAAGATCAACTGTGATAATTATTTTCAAAGAAGAAAGCTTTGAGTTTACGACGAAAAATATTTGTAGAGGGTGATGTTTTTATATCTAGGGGAATGTCATTCCAGCATTTAGCTCCAAAGTAACGAACTGATCGAAGACCATATTGAGCAGTATTTTTCTGTGTTAGAAAAATATCATTTTTTGTGGATTGTCGTGTACCATATTGATGAACGGAATGAACTAAATCAAAAAAAGAATGGAAACAAGAAGGAGAGATCTTATTTACACAATCATATACAAAAGAAAGCAGTTTCAATTGAAATAGATCACGCAGCTTCAGAATCTTTAAATCAGTAAAAAGAGGTGTAGTGGGAGAAGTAAAGTGTTCAAAAGCAATAGCCCTTATGACCCTTTTCTGCAACAAAAATACTGGATTGATATGAGTCTCATAGGTAAGGCCCCAAACTAAAATTCCATATTGTAGAAATGGTGAGAATAAAGAGTTGTAAAGACAGACTAAAATATTGATGGGCAAGAAGTGTCTTACTTTGAAAAATATACCACAAGTTCTGGCCAGTTTTTTGGATAGTTCTGTCAAGTGATACTTCCATGAGAGATTTTTATCCAGAAGAACACCAAGAAATTTTACATAACAAGTTTGCTTAATAGGAAACTTTCCAATTTTGATGCAGACAGAACAGCAAAATATGGCTTTGCTGCTTTTGAAGCACAACATAGATGGAAATAACTGTATTTTATGATAAGATTGGTTTTGAGTACATAATACCTTTGTGGTCTTATTTATTTTGTCTACTTTATATTACATTATATTACATGACACCTCTATGTTAACTAGATTATGCAAGATCAATATTATCTGTTGTACTGTATATGCTAGGTGGGACTTTGTTGGTTGAGGAATTTGAATCATATGAAACTGAAACTAGGAGAGTCAAAGCATTATGATTTTGGGATTTCGAAGAAAAAACATTAAAGGAATCCGTTAGGGTGTCTTTAAAATGTAACATTGCTGTTTCAATTTTCATAAAGTAAGTTTGCAACATTTGCAATTGCAAAGACAACCATCAATTTTAGAGCATTGCCCTTTCAATGATTTGGAGAGGAAAGGAATTGTGTGTTGGAAAATCTTTTTGGAGTCTGGAGACCCATAAATTCCCCATTCCCCCCAAAGAAAATTTGGAAACCCCAAGTGTGTGATCACGTGATTTGATCATGTGGAAAATGGCTACAGCGAAGCTGCGAGAGAAATGAATTGAAAGATGTTTATATGTCATAACCAGAACCAAGTTAAATGTGCATGGCTCAAGTTTACGTGAAATCATAAAGCCGTCATTGTTCTTTTTTAGGTTGCATAGTTTTATCTGTTTCGTAATGGTCTCCGTCTGGTTTTGGTGTGGCAGAGTAAAAGGGCCTAAGTACTCGGAAAGGAAACCACACAAAGGAAATGGAGAGTCTGTGAAATTTCGTCGTGGTTTTCGATTGGTAAAATCGTAAAATCAAGACACCCAGGCAGGAACGAAAGCAGAATGGTCGCTTCAACTATGACAAAGAATAGGATTTTACTTATTTTGGCAATAGGTGTAACTTCTATTGTTTTGTGTATGCTGTACATCAGAGATTTCGCCCTGCTGTTTCCAAAAAACAGGAAAGGCAGGATGAATGAAGATATGATTTCAAAGAAGAGATACAAATTCTATGATTTACATCATAAAAATAAGTATACACTTGTTCTCCTACATATTCAAAAGACAGGAGGGACAACATTGGAAAAGAAATTGTTGAATGGTATTGCAAACTTAAAATGCCAGTGTGGAGACAAAAGACAAGTTTGTGACTGCTTACGAACAGATGGAACTCCATGGATCATTTTTAGGTATGCTAATTTCAGAGGTAATGGCCATTTTTGGCCCTGTGGATTACACCCAGACCTTACTGTGCTGAAAGAATGTGCACCAAGATTAATGGAACAGAAATTTGGTGCAAAACATGATCAAGAATTTGTTTATATTACAGTTTTGAGAAGTCCAGTTGTTAGGTACATCAGTGAGTTGCGTCATGTTCAACGTGGAGCAACTTGGAAAGCTGCAAATTTGACATGTAAAAGTAAATCATATGAAAGGAAATTTTCACCTTGCTATGACAGTGAAAACTGGGGTGGTGTTCCTTTGGAGGATTTTGTAAAATGTGAAGATAACTTTGCCAACAACAGACAGACAAGAATGCTTGCAGACCTTTCTAAAGTAGATTGTGATCATTTTTTTGCCATGAGCAAACCAAAACGGGATCAGTTTTTGTTTAAAAGTGCAGTTGCAAACTTAAAGGCTATGCCCTACTTTGCATTGATGGAGGAACCCTCAGAAAGCCAGTTCTTATTTGAGAAAACTTTTAAGGTGAAGTTTATAAAAGACTGGGGGCTGTATGACACTGGGTATGCTAAAGAATATTTGAAGAATTTATCCAGAACTGACATTTTAAAGGTGGAAAGAGTGAATGTTTTGGACATGAAACTTTATAAGTTTGCAAAGAAATTGTTCAAAGCAAGATTGAATGTTATTAAGCAATTACTTAACGAAGAACCCAATCAAATTAGAATTATTAAAAATAAGAAAAGTAAAGACATTCTCAAGAAAAACTGGAAAAGAGAAAGGCAACAATTTAGAAGCAAAAGAGGAAGAAAAAAGAAATGGAAAAGACTAAGTAACTAAGTTGCCTGTTAGGAAATGTAGTCAGTTCTTATAGCCTTTTCATTTTTACCCAACTACATATTTTAGAAAGTATTTAACAATCTGTAGATAGCTATATTATCATCTAGTTCAATTTTAGTATAGAATTGTATGTAGAAAATACAGTGTGGAGAGTTAAACTCATCTTAATGATGCTTTACATTTCCTGTTAGTTCTCCATGGTTTTTTTTGTTTTCAAAAATCTGAATTGCATTAACCAAATTGACCTGCACTTGGTAATTCATAGACATTTCAAGAATATTTTGCATGGGGTCTGACACTACACCAAAGCTTGCAGAGTAGACTAATGATTAATTTCTAAATCTCAAAATCACCACAAAATAGTTTCCTCGTCATTCATTCATAATATTCAATCTTTGGAAAGTTTGATCAACATTTTTGATCATTTTAAAAGTTTCAGAAATCAGTCAATGTTAGATTTTTCCTCACTTTCCTGACGATCTGACTGCCAACACTTTTTTAATAAACACTCCAAAAGATGTCACAGAAAGAAACAAGCAAATTATTCAACATGTATGATGAATTTTTAGAGGATGACACAAAAGCGTACAGTAAATCAATACAAATTGCTTCGAGCCCACAATCCTTGCACTTAAAATAACTATACTTTGCCAATAAGAATCAAATATCCTTGCGAGAATATACTTTAATCCAAAGTTAGCAATAGGCATAAGCTCAGCCAAAACTATAAAGATTGTTTGATAACTGCCAAGATTTACCTGTCAACCAGACATGCAGGCTAAATCTTCATAAAAAGATTGTGTAATGTCTTGTATTAATTTGACATCTTAAAAAGTAACTTGAAGAGACAATTTTTATTTGCACAAATGAACAGCATTTCAACTGATAAGAAATCCTGTTCAAATTGTTTTTAAATCTCACTTTGTTTTCAAGTTATCTACTGAGTTCAAGCATCACTAGATGACGTCATTTTTGTTTGCAAATTGTTAGCACGGGAAGGCATTTCCATTGAACAAATGGTCTTTGAGTTGATTTCTTTCTGGAAACATAGCCAACTTTGCGTACTTTCTTTACTATTTGCAAACAAAACGATGTCATCAGCCAGTCATACAAATTAGTGGATAACTGGAACAAGAAAAAAGGTATCAAAAAACTTAAAATAACATTCCTCATGGTTCAAAAGTGTCATTAATTTGAATAAATAAAAATTTTGCTCATCTGATCATCTTTAAAGGGGGTTGGTACAAAGTTGCAGGACTAATTTCTATGAACTGGATGGATCTAAAGAAACTTCAGCTATTATCCAATCGAAGATTTCTCAAAAATCAAAATGGTAGGATTATTACGAAGCAACCTTGCCGGGTTCATGAATGTCCACAATATGGTATCAAGGACAGGTCTTACACTCTTCTGGTTTACAATCTATAAATTCCATGATACTCAAAGAGTAGGTCTTAGAACTATCTACCAGTGCTATCAAGTATTCCTTGCACATGCCGTCTCTTGCTTGGTCTTTGTTGTCGCCATTTTCATGGGCCATGAGAATGGCGACAACAAAGGCAAAGCAAGAGACGGCACGTGCAAAGCATGCTGGATGAAACAGACCCTTTAAAGCGGGATACAAGGGCAGCAGAATCGGGATTGAATGATCTGCTCTGCGGGAAGCGGGATCTGTTGACAAAATGGTGCGGGATGCCAGGATGAAGGGACCCTTTTGTGCATGTCGTAGAAGATTCAACTAACGTGATTAAGTCAGCTCTTTCTATTCGGCTACAGCAGTGTGAAATTACAGCATGCCCGCAAAGGACCCTGGGTAACAATGGCTCTCTCTCATGTCAATCGTTATCCTCGTTATCAAACAAATATCGATACGTTTGGCCAGGAGCTGTTTGGTTGGGCCTAATTTCCACTTGGCGGAATACTCCGCTCGCAGCGACCATTTCGAGCCATCTGACATCCTTTCGGAAACGCGACGCCACCCAAAAGTAGAAACCCATTCAACTTTCAAGCGGAATCGTGCTTGCGAACCAAAGAAGACTTTTGCGAGAGAAATTTTCCGCCTAGTGGAAAGTAGGCTTTATCGGGTGATGGACAGGTCTGGTTTCAAAGGGTTTTGAATATTTCGCAGGATTAGATTACCCGGCAACGAAGTTGCTTTTAGGAAGATAGTCAAACCTAGCCATCTGTAGGTATTTAAAAATTATTTGTACCTTTTAAGAGTTTACTAATCACTTTCAGCTCTCGACCATGAATAGAAAATTCAGCTAACGCTATTTACACCCATTTCAGATCACGTGATTTTCCACTTAAGAAGGGATTCGTACATAGAAAAGAGTAACATGGGTAACTGTATCAACAGATAACGAGATGATTTCCATAACACGAATCAACGCTAGCAGAATGTGACCGTTGGGTCAACAAACTACAGTTCGTCTTTCCACCGTTTCTCCTATTTCATTTATACCTCTTTACAAATCTTTCAACTTTGAATAAAACGTTGAACTTGGTACCATAGCCAAAAATAAACAAAAAGTGACTTTAAATGAGACAGGCGAGTTGATAGTGTCAACAAACGCATTAGATTATATTTTTTGGCTCTGCTACCCATGTCGAATAAACCGTAACATAACTTTCCATATTCCATTGACAACTGCAGCGATGCCGAGAACATTTCCTTGGATATTACAGACAAACGATGTTCGATCGAGAAAACGAAGGGTCATGAAGCCGTGTCCCGAACCAGAAACTTATAAATTTGCATTCTATTTTCTGAAAACTAATCAGAATCTTCCTTAATAAAAATTCCGCGCTTAACGCCATAACATCTCTACTTTTCCCAAGGATCACAAAACAATCTTCCCTTCCCAGGAATATAAAGCCGAAGAAGGCTCTCGTTTATTGCTCACAAGACTATTGCTCGTTTATCGCTTACTAGGCATGGGTAAAAACTTTTTTGCAAGGGTACAAACACTTTTCAAAAATTCTTTCTCAAATCAAAGTCAGTATCAAATTTTATATCGATTGAGATCTGCGGTAAAGTAAAATTGCTTGAAAAACTCTTCAATTGTTTAAATTCGCGAGTATTTTCACGTGACATCTGATTTTAGACAGATCTTAGATATCACGTGAAAATGTCCGCGAATAAGAGCAGTCGCAAGTCTTTACATGAGTAATTTCGCGTTATCGTGAATCTGGCATGGTATCAAATTTGTTTGAGATGGTCTTTAGTATGATTATTCACCGAAATGGTTCATTCTCAAGTTCCCAGCATCACTACAGTTCAAAACAACAACAAAACGAAACCGAATGTAGTAATTACATTATCTGGTTATTACTTTAAATTTTGCTTGCACCGACCGATTTTAAGGTTTATGGAAACAAAACATTGTGTCACTCCATTGGCAAAGATAACTGCTGTCACAAAGCCGAGAGTCAAATAATTCTTGAAATAAACAAAACAAGAAAATATTTTCAAACATACATAAATACAGAAAAGTTCTGGGGACCCAAAGTTACAGTAGATTCTCTGGGAGTAGGAATGATGACTTTCCACTAGGGTCACGCAAAATATTTGTTTACGAGTTGGGACAGCTTGTTATCCCTGCTCGGGGCACAAGGGTGTCTGACACCTATTTGGAAGAGTCTGGATCGAGCAATATTTCCCAGCATTTTGTAGAAATCTGTCAAATATTCGAACGCAAATAAAGTTATCAGTTACCGCAGCCGATGTGGTTTCATTGTTTGACTGATTAGACTGAACTGAAGGCCACTACAACCAGAGACAAATCCCAACAACATAGTTTCAATTGAATGAGCAAAGGCTGAGGGCCTTGTGAGGTAAGGCTATACGAATCATCCTCGCAAATTACTGAAACTTTTACTGTCAAAATGTAGAAAAACCTTGCTCAATCCAGAGTCAAATGTAGCAATAGCAACAGAGCATTAGGCTCAGATCTTTGCTAAGCTTTAAATCAAATGTGTAATATGTTATGTCCTAATTCTTTCAACTAAATAGATAGAAGAAAACTATAGGTCATTCGCCATCATTCAAGAAATAGCATTTTTGATGTGCTCGCTATTTTTGGAATTACAGCGCCTTTTACTTTCATAAGGGATGCACTACAGGAAGTATCGAAAGCTTCGAAAAAGATTAAAAGTGTCATAAATTGTAGACTGACTGAGGAAAAGTGTATCGAGGAAAAGTCAAAATGACCAATACAACAAATACTCAGATTTTGGAGATCTACAGCATGTTATGCCCCATTCTGCAAGTTAAACCAGCTTTAAAATTAAGCCAGGCTTTGAATAGGGGCTTCTGATTGGTCAATCAAACAAATCCAGTCATTTGATTGATTGAAATTTAAACTGGTTTGGATAAACCTGTTTAAACTTTGTCAGTGTGAATGCAGTATTAGTAAGCAGAAGTCCCCAGCTTTTATGGTTTCCGATTTAGGAATTTGATGACGTCACAACATCAACATTAGAAGAAATTTTTTAAATGCTTTAACTCTGAAAATACAGTAAGACCCCATACTTAAGAAACTTCTCAATTTTTAGGCTCGAGTTTTTGGAAAGACCTAGGAAAGTAAGTTACAACAGAAAGGAGTTATTCATATGTTAACCATGTTTAGCCATATGTGTATCTATCAATGATCGTCAAGAACATCAATAAAATTTTTGGTTGAAAATCTATTAAATTGTCTTGGTAGCAATTTGAATCAACTTTGGATGAAATGGCATGTTCCCAGATCATCAGAAAAGAATTTTAGTGTCAATCAAAATACAAGAAACTCTATTTTGGGTGTGAGCCTAAAGAGTTTCTTATCAAGTTTTGATTTGCCTGAAAGCATGGGTCGCAGGAAACGAAGTAATAGTTAAAAATGTAAACGCAAACATACCTGTGTCTTTATTGTGGTTTCTTCTGCCTTTCTTGGCCTTCCTTTGCTTCCCTGCCACAGCTCAATTCATTGATTCAAGTTTGCACTGAATCACAAAACCGCAAAAGAGGGCAGTCTTGCTTTTGCAGAAAACTGAATTAGGCCCGTACAAACTTGAATCAATGAATTGATCTGTGGCAGGGAACCAAAGGAAGGCCAAGAAAGGCAGAAGAAACCTCGATAATACACAGGTATGTTTGCGTTTACATTTTTAACTATTACTTCGTTTCCTGCAACCCATGCTGAAAGCTTCTTTTAGGAAGTTTCTTAAATGAGAGAATATATTGTAATGACGCTATCAAAATGCCCAGTCTGGAATTATGGCGAACGACCTAAATTTCCCATTGATCTATTCAGCTGAAAGAAAGAGGCAATAAATTTTTGCTCATTTAATGTTAAAACTATGCAAACATTCAAGCCTTGTGCTTAGCTACGAGAACTACTGATGGAATCGCATGTAATCATATCGATGTCTTGCCTATCAGTACATAATAACCGATGCACAGCGTGAGAAAATAACAAATTATTTGAAACAAATGCTAAGGCCCTGTTTATATGGGGAAAAACACCTCACCTGCCAGACCCGGGGCTGACAGGCGAGGTAAAATCTAGTCACTGTTTATATGAGATTTTTCATCTAGCCTGTCAGCCCCGGGGCTGAGAGGCGAGGTGGATTAAAGTCTCTCTTCCGTGAAATCAGAAAGAACTGACCAATGAGAATCAAGGAAACATTTCATTTCACCTCACCATACCGGTGGTATTTCGTTTATATGGAAAAATTTCACCTCACTCATGTGAGATTCTACCTCTTTTGAGGTGGGATTTCACTATACCGGTGGTGTTGTGTTCATCATGTAAACGCGAGATGAAAATACAGAGGATTCTATTGGAGGGTGGAATCTCGCCTCTCAGCGCCCGGTCTGGCAAGTGAGGTGTTTTTCCTCATATAAACACTGCCTAAGTCAGGTAACAAGGACAGATCTTGTAAGACAATAGCATCAATTGCTTTTGTTGACACCTAAATTGCAAGAGATTTGCGATTGCACACAAAGGAAATTCTCTCAAGCAGTAATTCTAAAACAAACAAAGCCACAAAGTTTCTCCGAAACCCAGGTAGCTATATCGCTTGTTGTGCATTCTAGAAATGAGCGTACATAAGCAAACATGAGCGTACATTGAAAGAAGGAGGATATATCTAAACATCTACCGCGGGCATTTTATTTTTGTCGTTCAGAAGCTGAGCAGTATGTGCTTTAATTACACCCAAAAAACTACGAGAATTGAATCCCCAGCGAATCGGTTCCTATACCAAACAAATGAAATGCCCGCGGTAGATGTTTAGATATATCTTCCTTCTTTCAATATACGCACATATCTGCTCTTAAAACCATTTGTGGATTGCACAACAATCGAGATAGCTATCTGGGTTTCACAGAAACTTTACCGCTTTGTTTGTTTTGAATTTCTGTTTGAGAGAATTTACTTTTTCTGCTATCACAGATCTCTTTCAATTTAAGTGTCAACAAAAGAAACTGATGCTATTGTCTCACAAAATCTGTCCTTGTTCAAGCAGGTGCGTTAGATGCTAACAAACAAGACTGTGTCAAAATCTTTTATCTCATTAACAAATTCACAGAAAAGCCAAGCATAAATTCTCAGTATACCTAATTTATCTTACAAACCGTGTTCCTCCATACTTCATGCAATGCTACGAAAGATGAAAAGCATTTTTGCCTTCCGTATAAGCGGTCCTCAATTTTTCGTCCATCACTTCGTCGGATGAATAGTCCGGTAGCTTCAAATAATTGACACAGGTCATGACCGATGGTAAATAATTGTCCGGGCTTGATGTACCGTCCACAGTCTTTCGTACGATTGTCAGGGGTGGATTTAAACTCCTGAATCCTGAAAGAAGAGTTAATAATCATAGTTCATTATTTGTAGATTTTCACATTTCATAAAATTAACAAGAAAAATTGCTTCTGCAATAAACTACAGGCTACGTTGCTTTTCTGATGGCACACTCAGTGAAAACGACAACGAAAACGCCCATATATTTTCTTGCCTCTTAATAGCTGCTAGCCTCTTTATCATGCTTTAATGAAAACATGATGACAGTGTTTGGCCTAAATTCACAGAATGTTCGACTACTTTGCAGTTGTTATTGACGTCAATATGTGGCAAGAAGTTCATAATTCGCTGCAGTAGATGGTAAGTATTTCTTCTAGCATTACTCATCTCATATCTATCCCAGACTTGTTCTTTAAATTCAATCTTTTTGAATAACCTTGAATTCAAGCATCCTACAAACGTGGAACTGCCAACATAAAACAGATTTAAATCCTTTAGCTTTCAAAGCTAAGGCAACATCTTGAACAAAACTGGAATCCAAAGAGACTACATTAGCGTTCACATAAATTTGAAGCCTTACATTCTAAAGTTGAAGGTAATGTGTCCATGTAAGTACAGCTGCTTATGCACTCTGTCAAAATATGCTGACAAGATGCTGATGAAGAGCCTCAAACAGTGCACTGTGATTGGTAGAATCTAGCTGATCACATGCAAACTAAGGGTTGAATTTTATAACGAGGCTGCTTACTGTGGTTCAGCTCTAAAAGGGCAACCGCAAGTGAGTCGTCAGTCTGTTTGTATTAAAACTTGCTATCGAAAATTATGTCTGCTTGGCTTGAATGATCACATGAAATCTCACGTGAAACTGGTCCCCCCTGCAAAGCTGCTGTACTTAGGGCCTGTTCATATGGAGGCGAGCCAGCCCGCTTACTGGGCTGGCCCGGTAGGTGAGACAGTTTCCATCTTGTGTTCATATGGAGAAATTCCAGCCCGCTTGCCGAGACAGAAATTTGACACGTGTCAAAAATGAGACACGTGCCCATTGTTTAGAGACGCAGCACATGAGCAATAGCGACATTTTCGTCTCGGTAGCCAGGATGGAGTGTTCATATGGGGAAATTTTCATCCCTTCTACCGAGATCTCGCCACTACGCCAGTGGGATCTCGCTAAGCGGGCCAGCCCGCCTAGTCATATGAACAGAAATCAAGTTTTGTATTGGAATTAGGGATGAGGTGAGATCTCGGCAAAGAGCTCCAGCCCGGTAAGCGGGCTGGCTCGCCTCCATATGAACAGGCCCTTACATGGACGCATTAGCTTAGCCACTTCATAGTTTGAAGATCACGATCCGATAAGCCCTTAATTCTAGGATGAAAAATTGGCCACCAAAATATCCTTTCCAAACGCTTTGATCAAAAACGCCAGTTTCGAGCAAAGAAATGGTTTCGAGAGATATATTATCATTTATCAATGAAGCCTTACCTCCAACAGGAAGCCTTGGACTTCCCGTTATGAATTGCAGGAATTTCCGTTGTTCTTCTGTGTCATATCTGCTCAGGATATCGAAAAGGAATCGAACAGCTCGGCTACGACAAAAATATTTGCAAAATTACAAATCTTCTGTCTCAAAGTGTTCGTCAATCCATTATTTAAAGTAGTTTCCATTCAAGTAAATTTTTCTCTAGTACTGCGCTTAATGTGACGGAAAGAAAATTTACCATCAGCCTTTGTGTCACATGAAACTACAGTACACTCAATAGACAATTTCATTTGTGACAGCAACAGATTTTGGTAATGTCTCAGGTAACTCAATATTTAGCGAAATCACCTATTCCAACTTAGAAAGACTTCAAGAGCTATTTACAAAGACAGGAAATTTCAAATCAAACGCTGATATCTAATGAAATATAGCCAGCCTCCCAGACACAAGTTTCGACAGGTTTAGGACACAGGCTACTAAGACAGGGATGGCTCACTTTAACCTTGTCAGGGCACCATTTTGAAATAATATTACAATTTTGTCTGATTTACCTGTCATGAGTGTATCCGTGATCTGGTCGACAGCATTCTATCAGTTCTGTAACAATGAAATTATTCGTTATTCGAACATGTTGAGGTAGAGAATAACTGGTAGATAGTTACTTATTACTTTCCAGCAACCAAAATGCGGTTACCAATGAGGGCCCTGACAAAGACATACACAGGGTTGATTGGATGGAAGTTTACGAAGCTGTAGGGAAACAATTTCCAAATTGGTGATTCCGAAGTTAAGTTATCGTTGCGTAGGTTCCAAATCTTAAATCTTCAAGAAAGTGGGTGTACAATTCAATAACCTATTTCTTTGAACTGAATCGGTTCAAAGAAACTTTAGTCATTTTGCTTTAGTTGTGAATGTTGGAATTTTGTGATATCTTCAATATTTTCATAATTAGAGTGTTTTTCTTCCTTTCGAGAATTCAAGAAAACTTATCGACAAAACTTAAAACTCTCGTAATTTCTAAACAGCTTGACACAACATGAAAAATGTCCTAGAAAACCACAGTTTTTGAGTATCTACACCATGGTATCGAGCAAAACTTTTTCACTCTTGGTTCACGATTTAGAAATTTGATGACGTCAAATCTTGAAATGATTCTAAATGGAGAAAACGCTGCAAAGTCATTTAATATTCAAGATTTCTGAAAAGTCCAACGTTAAAATTATAGGAAAATAGCTAAAGCTTTTCTTAAGCCATTCAGTTAGAAATAGATCACAGAATTTCACAACCACCTTTTTACGTCGAATTAAAAATTTGGAACCTATGCTAGGTATCGCACTTAACGAAGGATCTAGAATAGTGATCAAGAAAAT
Organism: Aurelia sp. 4 Dawson et al 2005; assembly: GCA_964019985.1. Lineage (NCBI taxonomy): Eukaryota > Metazoa > Cnidaria > Scyphozoa > Semaeostomeae > Ulmaridae > Aurelia > Aurelia sp. 4 Dawson et al 2005. The sequence goes on from OZ026495.1 coordinate 2,570,131, forward strand.
GCTTCATTGCCTTGGAAAAATCTCATTTGGTAAAAGTTGCTCAGAATTAATCCGCTTGATTGCTCATCATAGCCTACGTCAAGGAAATTAGCGAGAATCTCACATGTTACCAACAAGGAGTGCAAGACATGTCTGAAAGATACATTTTATGCGCGATAAAGAACATTTTTTTGCCAAAATGAAAGATTTGCAGTGGCCTAAGAATAACAGAAAGCTCTTGGATGCAGTGCTTCCACAGTTTTCGACAAAACTGTTACTTTCTACCATCAAAAACTGCTGAATGTATATTTCCATGATTTCCAATAGTTTTTTCTGCATTCACATCCTCTATGGTGAAGCAAGGAGCGTGAACCCAAGAATATCTCTTATACGTCTAGTCTACGTCAGCATCTTTCTTTGATAATATTTACGATTTCCGGCGATTCTACCTTCTGGCAATCACATTACATAAAACCAAATAAGAAATACACATATCGGGTGTCCCCAAATGACGTATTATCGTTTGATTGCTTATATGTCCATAACCAACGATCTGATTTTCAAAAACTTTGCTTTATCTGATTGCCGGAAGGCTAAATTGTATTTGAAGATAATGGTTGTGGTTTCACAACAACTTTTTCTTATCGAAAAGAAAATCGCTAAACCTGCTCAGCCTTTAGATGGCATTCACATTACTTTAGATTCACATTACTTTAGATTCACATTACGCTAGATTCACATTACGTTAGATTCACATTACTTTAGATTCACATTACTTTAGATTCACATTACTTTAGATGGCATGAAAAAGAAATGGCTTACTTTTCCAGTCAATATTCCAGATGCGATACAAAATGCCGAACCCGTATGTCGTTCAGAGAATATGAATTCTTTGAACCCCAGAACATATCTCTCTCGAGTATTCTGAAAAATATTAGTTATAGGTGAATTCCACCATGTCTAATCAGTTGTTGGTTCCTATTGAATGTTTCATGCCCGTTTCTTGCTCATGCCATCTATGGATTGAATTTATTGATCTCCTTTTCGACATGAAAAAATCGTCATAAAACCACAAAACAGCATCCTCGAATACAATTTAGCCTTGGGACAATCGGATAAAGCAAAGTTTTTGAATATCAGTTCATTGGTTCTGGACATATAACCAGGACCATCGAGAAGGGGGGTCGAGGGGGTAAAAGGTCCAGGGCCCGGGCCTCTAAGGGGTCCGCAAATATTTTGTGCCATAAAGGCTTACTGTTGTCATATATTTTCTGCAGTGCATTTTAATACCAATTTGTCTGTTTTAAAAGAGTGTTTGCAATAACTTTCGACTTTGATGGCAGCCTGCACGTTACAAACCAGCCGTCGTATTTGATATTTCTGTTTTATAGAAACTGGTTCTATCCCAGCGAATCAGTCGTTGGTGTCGTAGGATCGTTGAGTAACACTTCACATTAGATCTTTTCGGCCTTTGATCGGTTCGTTGCCTCTACCGACTGCAATGACCTGGTTTGAACTAAGCTTTACTAACATACAAGGATATTATAGATTCTTAAATATAGTCTTCTATATAGCCTTTACAGGAAGTGTTTAAGCAATCTTTTAGAAAATATTCTTTAAAAGGGCGTTTCCTTCATTTTCCAAGAGATTGAAGGGTGTGGTCACGAAAAATTTCTTGAGGTCTGTGCCCCCAAATCCCCGCTAGGGCCCGTGTCCTTAGATCACTCCACGGCCCGAGCCGGCTCTCGACGGCCCTGCATATAAGCAATCAAATGATAATAAATCATTTTGAACACCCGGTAGTTTGACACGAAGCTTTCATTGCGACTGAATAAAAAATACGGCTATCAAATCAAATTTAATTTCTCACATGTATAATCGATTTTCAATTTTCAAACTTTGAAAAGAAAATACACGAGAAATTTGAAAGAAAATCATCTTTTACTGGATTGAATCTCAAACCTTAAGAAATAACGGAAGATAACAAAGATTTCATAACAAATCTAATCACATGATCTGGTGAATAAAAATCAAATGTTATATGGCCGTAAGACGACAGCCATCGGTTCGTGATCAGTTTGATCCACTGTCATCTGCTTGATTAGCTCGTGTTTAAAAAAGATCTTTATGTTCAACACCGACAAACTTTTCACATCAATTAGACTCGACCCCGGGGGGGGGGGGTACTTGGTCTACGAACATACGGGGACGTGCCGCTGGAAAATCTAAAAAGCTACTCTGTCCCGGAGTCAAATTCCCGAATATGATACCCTGTCCCGGAGTAAAATTTTCTTAAACAACACCCTGTCCTCAGTTTCTTTGGACAAAGTTGTGCTCTACAAGGAAATTTGTACGAAATCTATCGAGAAATGTGGAAATATTGCCATCCAAGCGATCTGAATCACATTCGCAGAGTGCAAATGGCCGAAAACGACCTTTCGGAGTCAAAAATGACAAAGATGGACCCTGTCATGGAGCTGATTTTTACAAAAATGATACCCTGTCCCGGAGTCGGAATCCTGAAAATGATACCCTGTTCAGCGGCACGTCCCCGTACGGAAAAATATATGAGTACCTCCCCGGGGACTCGACTACATATCGTAGTTTAACTTTGCCTCAACTAGTAACACTGCAACTATGACTCATTTCTCTAGTGCCCCATTCACATTGCAAGTTAAACCAGCTTAAACCAAGTTTTCGAATAAGGCCTTCTGATTGGTCAATCCAACAAATCCAGTCATTTGATTGGTTGGAATTTAAACTGGTTTAGATAAAGCTAGTTTAACTGTGTCAGTGTGAATGCAGTATAGGTTTGCAGAAACGAATTAGCTCCGTATCGCAACCTTTTAGCTGTTCCACAAACGGTTCGATTAAGTGGCATTAGAGCTTCCATCACCACTGTGTACATTCGAATTGCATCCAGCTATCATTCAAATTCTGATGCTTCTTTAGAATTTAAGTATTGGGCGTAAATTATTTGCTATTTTTTACTCAGGACCACTAGGTAAAAAATGCCTCTAAATCAAATTTCTAGAACTGCTGCACTATAAAACTAGGCATCAGAACTTCGGAAAGGATCATTCTTGCCAAAATCGCAACGCCCGCCTTCACCTGACCAGTAGAGAACAAGGCGACAGAAACTCGTCGCCGATGGACATCTTTTTCGTTTTTGAAGCTCTAAGGAAGTAAGGCCCTCAATGGAGCGACAACAACAATAATTCAACTCAATGATATGAGCGTAACTTGAGGTCCTTATGGAGTGAGGCTAATCATGACCTTGCAAGTTGTCCATAACAAAGTAGTGGAGGTCGCTTTACCAAATATTGCTGGGGCAAATGTTTGCTTCATTTCAAAAACAATGCTTAATGTCACCGTTTTCAAATGAACAATAATTACTCTCCTTAATACTGCGGCACCTGCATCTCCTCGCCCTCTGGTGCCGGTCACTGTAGCCGATTTAGTTGTAAATATGGGTTCTTGTCTAGTAAGTTTACAGTTATTGACAGAAAAAGTAGATCGCAGTTCGAATCACAGTTTTAATAGAGAATGTTTATTGAAGAACATATTCTTCCCAGGACCACTAAAGGTTTCTAGAAACTGTAATTCGTAACTTCAATTTAAGCAAAGATGTTTGTTTGTTTTGTTTTCAATTTGTTTTGAGTGGGCTTGTCAGGATTTCTAGCTACTGAAAGCTAATTTAGGCCCACTGTGCATGCCGCATCCAGGCACGGGACCCCTAGTTTAACGTCCCTTCCGAAGGACGGCGAGGTGAGTTGCGAGGTCAGGCCTCAGTGGTCACCCATCCGAAATCTGACCTCACTCGACCAAGCTTAACTTCAGTCACCTGACGAAGACTGTATAAGCCACTCGGCCACTCACCCCGCTAGGAAACCTGTTGCAGAAGGAAACGTTCTTCCAAGCACCTAAAGTCTTCTAACCCATACTCGGTCCTTCGAATGTTCAAACTAAGAACGTCCCAGTAACGTTGATGTACAAAGAAAACTTACCTTTGACATCCCATTTTTCACTTCTGCTTCCACAAAGAAGCAGATCAACCTGCAAGTAAAGTCAATCAAGTTAATCCAGAACTCACTGAAGTATCGAATGAGCTGTATAATCTTGAAAATGCGCTCAATCATTGATGTTTTCACTGACCACACAGAAAAACTCGCGGCAATTGTAGCCTAAAGTTGAAATCCGACCATCTTAAGGAACCATTCATCATTTACTGAGGGGTTGGTACCGAAGAGAAAAGTGCAGGGCAAAAGAAATTTTCTGACAAAGAAGGGTTTGGTAAAGTTGTCCACGCTATTTCAAGGTTGGGTAAACAAAATTTTCCCAACAATTAACACAAAATGTTTAAAGTAAAAAATTGCTAAAATCATCATCAAAATCATCAACATTATCCATTTCATTTTCGTTTCTTCTCTCTTTCCATCTACTATGTCGTCAATATTAGCAATATTTACAGTATATATTAAATTTACAATTTACATCGTTTTACATTGAAATCATGAAATCAGGTAGGGGGTTGGTAAAATTCTTTTCAATCGGAAAATTGTTGAGTAGATGTTTTTTGCTGTCGCCTTTGAGCTGGGTAAGAAGATATCTTGGCTTAGAAAACATTTCTTTTCAGTGCCAACTCCTCTGTGAATAATGAACGATCCTTAACGGGCCTAAGTCACGTAACCGCAACCAAACCTGTCATCAAAATCTATGCTGTGATGAGATCAAAATGAAAATCAAAAGTTGGATGGGATCTGGATGTAACGGCCGCATATGCATATCCTAAATTGGATAGAACATAATTCGAGCCTTGTAAATAGGGTGGAGTTGGCCTTTATTAGAATTTACTAGCTACTCTTGTAGCCCGTAAATAAAATGTATCATTATATTATTATTTCATTATCATTATTATATACTACTTCAAGCACATGCCCATTGCTTTCTGTACACATTTGAACATATACACAAAACCATTGCTTATGAAAACTAGCCAAGAAAGACGCATGAAATGCAAACAAACCTCCATCGGGTAGAACATTTGAGCTGATACAAATGGAAACACAGATTCGAGTCCTTCTCTGAAAGATTGAAATTGCCTTGAAACTCCTTCTACCAGCGTCCAGTTAACGACGAGCTAAAATTGAGGATAAACACATTCAAATCATAAAGTGTCTTACGAAAATTTTTTCAAAGGTGAGACTCTTTAAGTTCTATAGGATCTGCTAATATTTCGAGCATTGCAATTGCCAAAGTCTCTCTTGATCTCTACGACAGTCTAACGAAATGTATGGCCTAGCTTAAATATCGTATCTTTGCCATGTCGAATCAAATTGCACAAAAAGGCAGAATCTGCCGTGTTTAAAAATCCTACTTAAGCATCGTCTTTTGCCGAGTCAGACTGAAAATAAAATGGCTAAAAAGGCCATTTTCTCAAAATGAACAAGCGCGTAGCTGATCACCCGTAGAAACGGGGGACAATGGCCTAGACCTGATTGATTAAATGCGGCAGAAATACAATCTTTAATAAAGTTGGCGTGTTTCTGTTGTTTGACGCGACAGAGCTGGTGAACTCCACCCGTTCCAAGAATATAAAACACCTGGTGATTGGAACATCGTTTACATGTCGAATTTGATTGATATTTGGAAAGTTTTACCAGCATTTATCAAATTGGACAGGGCAGAATATGGTGTTTAAACTAGGCAGTTGTTATGAAATTGGGCTGGTCTATAAAAAAGATAGTTCAATCTATCCAAGCGGGCTTATTACCTTTATGTATTCCTCTAGGTTGTCTATCGTGACTGGAATGTCTTTTCCATTTTTCTGAAAGAAAGATTGAGATATCTAGAACAGAAATGGGGAAATTTGAACCAAAGTTTAAGAGACAGCAACCGGATGCCTCTCTTTATAAGTGTAAAAGTTTCCCTTTCAATGCGTTATAACAGCAAAGTACTGTACTACATTTTTGCTCGAAATACAGTGATGTTTTAAAAGCACATTTGTTCACCATCCACGTCATTTGGGACTAAGGATTCTGAACTTTGATTACATGATGTGGAAGGGGCTTGAAAAATCTGCTGCTCATCATCTACAATAAGTTACATAATTGTTGAGCTATTATTGTCAAGACTTCTGTTTTACGTATTATCCACTAGACTTACACGTTTTTTATAAGAAACTTGGATCTGGCCATAGTACTAAAAGTTTCTTAAATTAACATGAAATTTTGTCCATTTTACTATTAAAAGTTTCTTAATTGGTTTCTTATTTTTTGAATGCATGAATTGTCAATGTGGTCACTAACACTGAGGCAGATATGTTTCTTGACATTTAAAATATCATAAAGGAATAAACAGTGTTCTGTTAAGTTTAAAACACAAATGGTTAGATAATATTGCTCAAGAATAAAGGTTCAACGATCCTTTTACTACAGGGTGTCCCAGAAAAATTGTGCCCCGTTTGCCTGAAGATTGCGAGAAAACAGCAAAAGATTATCACTAACCTTTTCCATGACGTTGCTCTTCAGATGTTCAATTAAAGTTTGCCACCGTTCCCGTGAAAATCCGTCGAAAAATGATGGAGCTATGACTTTCAGAAGACCAAACCTGCCTGTTTACTGAAACCAATGGTCGGCCATTTTATCTTACTATTTTGCAAAGATAAACAGCTTCATGGATGAACTGAAATAGCAGCCTTTAATGTCATAGCTCTCATCAAAGTTCCAATAATCATCAGAGAGTTAGACTATTTTTTACCCCACGATCTTTGATAGAATGCAAAAGTGAAGATCAGAATTCCCAAAGTAATAAAAAATCAAAAGCTTCGACAAAAATATATTTCACATTTAATTTGTCGCCATCCCTAGCGTATCCCTACTCAGATTTCTCCCTTCATTTGTTACAAGCAATTGTAGATTTACTACTGAAGACAATGAACTAAAAGAAACTAGAAGGGCAAAAGATTTTTGGAGCTGTATTGTCTCATTTTGAACTGATAGATAAACTAAATAATTGCTGCACTCACCACACCTGCAAACAAAATGTGACTATATTTTTGTCATTGCCTTTCGATTGTTTATTTTATCATGGGATCCTCGTCTTCATTTTGACATTGAATAAAGGATCGTGGGGTAAGAAATAGCTGAAGTCTCTGATGATTATTGAAACTTTCGCGAGAGCTATGAGATTGGAGGCTACTGTTTCAGCTCATCCATGAAGCTGCTTATCGTTGCAAAAATAGCGATACAAAATGGCCGACCGCTGGTTTCAGTCATCAGAGAAATTTGGTATTCTGAACGTCATAGCTCCATCATTTCTTAACGGATTTTTACGGGGATGGAAGCAAACTTTAATTTAACATCTTGTGAGCAACATCATGCCAAAATATGTTGACGACCTTTTGCTGCTTTGTCGTGGTCTTCAGGCAAACGGGGCACAAATTTTCTGGGACACCCTGTATAATATCCATGCTTTTAACTTTGAAAAGTTTCTTAGTACTTCTCAGACATAGTACTAGAGTTTCTTAAAATCTAGCCATCTTAGTACTAGCTTCTTATAAAGCAGTTTCTCATAAAATAACGTGCATCTTGTTCATTATAATGCCCTAGTTTTTTAATAATTAACTTCTGGGATTTATCACAATGGATTTGTCTTAACTAATAACATGGATTTGCCTCGGAATGAAATAATAAAGAACATGATTATCGTAGCAATTCTAGCTCTTCGTTTCCATTGTCAAAGCTAAGCTAAGAGATTTACCTCCTTCTTTCTCCCCCCCCCCCTTCTCCTGTTCAATGCTGTTCGACTTTAGTGACTCTTTTAGACAAAAATTCACAATATTAAATATCCGCAATCCATGCGAAAAATTCAAATATTCACCGTACATCGTACATGTTATATCCTATTATACTCATTGCAACGATGCGAAAATACAAGGTCAATACCATGAGGAGTGATATGACACATAAGTCCCTATGGTTACATGAAACAAAATGAGGACAATACAAGAACAATACACAAAGAAAGCAAAGAATGTAAATAAAAAACAACGTGCAAACAATAAGTTAAGCTAGTTACTGAAATGTCATGATATATAGATTTCTGGAAAGCAGAAAAGGGATGGAAAGAAAGAAATAACACTTTTCTACGACGGAATGAATAACAGAAATGGTCGATGATAGCAGCAGTCGACTCTAAAAGAGAGCATCAAAATAGGCCCTGAATTACAAACAAAAAATGATTACCTTTAATTCGATATTTCCATATCCTGGTAGAACAAAATCAAGTCCAAGATCTTCTATTGCTACACCATCAAGTGTTAGATTTCCAAGTTCTAACCGTAAAGTTTCGACTGAATGTGAAGGGTCTCTCTCGATAGCTTTTTTCTTTTTCACGACATCATTCAATTGATTCAAAGATTTAAACAGAGTTCCATCAATATTTTGTATATCTGATAACTGTAACGTCGATTCGAGGCCAACCATCCATTTACAGAACGGTTGACTGAAAGGGATGTCGATCATCCTCGAATCCATTATTGCCTTAGCAACGAATTTTCCCAAGAAACGAAACCGAGACTTGACTTTTGCGAGTTGTGTGACTTTGACGTTCTTTGGTAAAGGTGCTGAAAGAAAGCGACAAACATTGTCAATTACTCGAATAATGATACTCAGACGCGGTAATTTTGCGAAACATTGGGAGTGAAACTATTGTCTGTGTTCAAAAGAATTGTTTTATTCCAGGGAGAGGCAGAAAATGTTCTCACTTTTGAAAATTCATAGCACCAACAGTTCTTGATGGGCTGGAATGAATCAAATCCTGCTTGACAGTAGAGAGAGTAAAGTATTTTTGTGAGTTTTCTTGTGTTTTCATAAGCACTTGCGTTTGAAATATAGATGAAATTGACTTCATGAAGATTCAATGGTTGATAAAGACATAAAAAGCATAAAATAAGTATATACCTTGTATTGTAAAATTTGATTGAATATATGTTTAAAAAAACATTCACAATTTGTTTGAAAATCTATTCCTTACAACTCCTGAGAGAGGCGAAATGGCTTTGCATATAGTTCTGTGTAAGGAGGTCCCTTACGATTTCATCAAGTTTCTAGGCCAAATTTCAGAAATTTTGCAACCAACGAATCCCGAAAGTCGAATTCACGTATATCCTCAGCGCTGATAAAAGCGCGAGACAATTCACAAATCATGACGCATTGTACTCATTCATAATAGCCACATTTTTACACGACATCTACAAACTCTGCAAAACGCAAACATACCTGGGAAAAGTCCACATGATGAATGAATGTAATTAATGGTGTCTTTAGATTCACCTGCAAAAATGAGAACAGAAGTTAAGTCATCATACATGTGTGCGTACCATTTAAAGAAACCAAGAAATTTACTCTCAACTCTGAAAGTTTCATAAAATTCTTAGGTTTGTCAAAAAGTACAGGTTCCTGGTTGGTTCCTCTAATCTCAATTTTCCTTACTGTTGAGGATCTCCCGTGCCTTTGAGAACATTTCACAGCAAATTTTATGAAATCATGCCTCTTTCTGGACATTAATTAAGCAATACCGAGTATATACAGAACAACTAATAAGCAAACTTGCACATCGGATTCTATATAAATAAAACAATAATGAATAACAAAGTTTCGATTTCATTCATAGAATAGATCCTGATACAAGACATTCATATTCAGAATACAAGACAAGGCATATGGTATATCAATGCAGAAGGTTAATAGCTACAAAAACAACTAGTGTGCGAAAAACTGCCGACAAGCCCTTAGGGAGCAGTCATAGAGAATGGAACAGATGCCGGCAGAAGGGATCTCAAAGGTAAAATTGTGTAGCCCATGCAGAAAACAGAAACTATTTACATGATCCCCAGACATCTGCAAAAATGATTTGATGACCGAAGGGCTTCAAGATGAACTCTGTGGTTCAGAAACTTCTTCAAAGAAAACTTTCTGCACTATACCGTTCAATTTTTCCCAATACAACATACTGCTAATACCGTATTTGTGGAATCCAGTATAACGTTTTAAGAAGGCAGGGAAGAACCTACAGATACCAATGCACTGGAAACTGAGATGGAGAACAAAATCAGTGATTAAGAGAACAGCAAAAAGATACTGACAGCGTTTCAGACAATTGTAAAATATTAAAAACAAATCCCGATCGAATAGCTCCATGGCCCATGTTATCTCTGTAAGTAATTTGTTAGCCCAACAATTTCCATTCAATTCATTTGGTAACCCTGTCAAATCACTTCCACCCCCCTCTGTTTGATACTTTATGACAGCTCCCTTCAGGGGTCTCCTTCAAAACGAAAACTTGGAACAATTAAAGGAACCTACCATCGCCTTCAGAGACTTCAACAACATCTCCACGCCATATTTGAAGGTCTGCTTTTTGCAGTTCTTTCGAAACTAAAGTGTAGAATTCAAGAGTAGGGCCAAGACCACTTCCAACCTTAACAAAAATGAAACATAATTAAGTGCTTATAATATCAAAATACATTGACGTCTGACACATAAAAAAGAGGTTTGAATAAATTTCTATTTCTCCTTAACTAATCTGTGAAATGCTACAATGCTCACTTAATCTCATAATCAAAAGTCCTGTCCAGAAACAAATTTTATTGCGATTCATCATCTTGGTACAAAAGGCAGTTAGGGAGTAAGACGACAACATATCGCTTACCTCTCCTTCATATTGTATTTCCAACATTGCTCTGCCTCCTGCAACATCGTTCATAACATTCTCTGCTTGTTTTAACAAATCTGTGCGGGGAACAGTTCTCTGCAAAAACAATATAAATGTATGAATGCAGCCCCCATGTAAAAAACCAAAGGTAGCAGTGCATTAGACTGATTCCAGATTCGTAGTTATCGCTATTGATAGACTGATGGACGTTCAAACTACGACTCATGGACATTCACATTGAAAATTGGGACGAAGTTTTCCCCTATGGACTTTTTAATTAGATACGGAAATCATAGCAACACTGTGCGAACTCCAGGCGGATGGGTCTAAGTTGCCGGCTCGAAGCTCCAATGCTAAACAACTCGACGTTCAAGTTTACAGTGATATTAGCAATGAACAAAAGCCGGAAGTATCCAAATGAATGTTTCCTTGATCCAAGGATCAACAAACCCTTCACCGTAAACCAGGAGTTCCTCATTCGTAAGGCCAATTAGCCTCCATGAGCTTCAACGCAGCAATGAAAATTCCGACAACATAATGACACCACAGGTAGAATTGAAATACATTTATAACGTGCGGCATTAACAAAGAACGATTACAAACATAGATGTTAATGAAATACCATTGCAGAATGTCAGAAAGACGAAATGTCCAAGGATAAAGATTCACGATGTTCACCAGAGGTGGAAAAAGGGCGCGGAGCCGAGAAGAAGCTTTGCAGGAAGCTTATTTGTCTGGGAGGAAGGAAAGTGAGGAAGGTGTTGTGGCGTCGTGTTGTAATCCACTGACTCTGCATCCAGAACAGTCAGGCGGACGGGGTTCAAATCCCACCAGCACCTTTGAGCTTCTTCATGACAAGGAATCGCGGACTCGATTAACGCTTAGCTATTTCTGCGATCGCAGCGCTAGGAGCCGAAAACTGCAACTTCACCTTCACTTTCACCTTCAGAGAGAAAGCGGAATAAAAGAAAAAAGAAAAGAAAGGAAAAGAATGAAGGGAGGACAGATGAAGTAAAATGACCATGGATGGAAATAAAAAGAAGAACAGAACGAAACATGGACAGAAGTTATGATGACTAAAAAAATAAAGATTAAAAATATAAAAGGATTGGGAGGAATAAAGGAAGGAAAGAGTAAAAAATGATCAATGTGTTTGGATAATGCTCTTTTTATTTACAGTCCTGTGATCCAAGGAATCTTCTAAGACTAATTCCAGTTCTAAATGAATTATCAACAACACTGCATACAATATCAAAATTCAAATGGAATCTGGGACAACAGAAAATTGATAAAACAATGAAAGGAAGAATCCTAGTCTGATGCTCCTTGGCAGGAAGGCAAATATTTTTCCACCCTTAAGTTCGCAAACAGACACAAGCTATTCATTTGAAATGCTCGTTTTTAAAAGCAGTTCTCAAATTCGTTATGAGTCTGACAGTTGAAAAAAACGTACCTTCTTTTTCTCCAGCCTTGGCGTTACTCTGTCAGCAGTATCTGCGTTGGCCAGTTCAGGAACGCTCTCCTTAACAAAGAAGGAACAATTTTATTCAAATTTCATGCAAATTAGTGACGACAACAAAAATAAGGAGGATGAAAAAGAGAAAATTTGTCCAATAACGAGATTATTTCTTTCAACACCCAACAGAATTACTTAATTACTTTGATATCTAGTTCTAGGTTCCTCTGCCCGTATCAGGTTTTCAAGCAAATACGAACGTTTAGATTTATGTATCTAACTCGTAAAATTGTACGTTGAATCAGCAAAATATGGAATATATGGATAAAAGAACTGACAAGCTATCTTAAAGATCATGTCATTTGATTTCGTGAATGAGCCCCCCTATGGAGTGTCCGAAATCAAATAAGCCCCCCACCCCGGGGGCTTTATAGAGCTTTTACAGTGTCTAAAATTTCTGTTTGGAAACGAGGGGTTAAAATAGAAGGGGCTAAAGGAGAGGGGGCCTAATAGAGCATCACAGTAATGCTGGTTTTCTGTATCGCAGATCTGTATTGCTGAAAGGATATGATAACATTTATGATGATAGGAGTAAATAATGAATCAATTTGTGAGAAGTCTTACTTGAAGTTTCATCAATGCTCGATCTCTGTCAAAGGTCGTTGAGTAGAAGAGCTGTTGACGGCATTCAAACGGGAACAGAAATGGGCTATAGAAACAAACATCAAAAATTTTCAGGATAAGTAGTTGTAGCGCAGTGGTGTAATCCTCTGACATTCAGCCAGAACAGTCAGGCGGAGTGGGTTCGAGACGTGGTAGGGCCTCGCCACTTGAGCGTCATGACAAGGGGTCGTGGACTCGATTAGCGCTTAGCTACTTCTGCGATCCAAGCGCTTGGCGCTAAAAACCGCAACTTCACCTTCACACCACTTCACTTGTACGGCAATAACAATTCACTTAATATCAGCTTTTTCCGTTTAATGCACAATCTGTCGCGGAGATGTCACCACAGGGTATCTCAAAAATGTGTCCTACTTTCGTGGCTGCTGTGGATGAGCTGTTCCTCAAATTTATTGGATTTACACAGCTACATAGGTCAGGCTTCAATTGTAAGACTGAATCAAACGAGGTCTAAAACTTTCTTATGAAGTAAAAACCAAGACACTTCAAGCGACAGCTCTCGCACAACAGTTGCATACACAGAGAACAATTTTCTGAGACACGCTATATATACCTTTAAATATTCAGCAATATGACAAAAATTGAAAATTTCATCATGCAGCCAAAAACACTGAATGTAAGGAGCAACAAATCATGGAGGTCAACAAAAGATAATGACAAATGCAGAATTTCTTCTCTTTCTCTGGTCCGCTAACATACTATCTATTTGCAGTCTTTGATGTTGGATTTCTACGCTTTTTGCCAATGAAAAGATTGGCTTGCAGTTTCAGAAGCATCTGGCCTGCGGGCAAACTACGAGCAGAAGTATCATTCTGTACTCTCTTTAACGTTTATTGACAAACTCAAAGAAAAAGTACTGCCAACCACTACCTAACGTGTATCTCACATTAGATGTTAGGTGAGATTTGCGGATGCGCAAATCTACTGATTCAAATTGTTCAGTCATTTATTTTCGTGGATATTTCCATTTACTGACGGTTACTATGAGATGGGTTAAGGAGCACTGGATACGATCAGAGTGCTTTCAGGTGTTTAAAAATAGTTGTATGGACCCTCGCAAGACGACTTGAAATCACACCTATCATTAGGCATGACAAAAAAGGAACAACATTTCCAAATAAATACGAAAATGAATTAAGGATTTCACTTACCAAGCTATGGCGAGTTCGTTTAGCCATGATGGCAAGTTACCCGTCATGATAGCCAGAGGATCTATGATTAGGTAAACATAAATAGAATAACATTTTGTAGGATTTCAATATCCCCGAAGACAACTGGTATCAATTAGTTTTTCTTCTTTCAATACGTTTCATAGGTGCTTTCATTCGTGCGATAAGTTAAATGCCGAGATGATCGATGGAAGTACATTTAGGAAATAATACTTACTACAAACGATGCCAGGGGTAGTGTATTTCACGAAGAATAATAAATGCTTGTCATAATGTGTAAATTTACAACTAACACTCACCCTGCAATTGCCTCGAAACCTTGGCAGCCAATTTTGCATTCAAGAATTCAGTGACGGACACCGTAGCATGAGACTGGTGAACCTATCGAAGAAACACAATAGCACATTGTTATCAAAACAATAAACATTACCATCACAGACATGAGGCAATGAAAATCTAAAATCTTTGCGTCAGAGCAAAACTATAGCTACAAATTCTGACTCAAACAAGATGTTACGCGAAAATGTAAGCGAATAATAACAACTGAGATTTGGCATGGGAAATTTTGCATTGCCGCAAATCTCACATGACATCTAATTCGCAGTAGACTTAGGTATGAGCATAGAGACGTACCTCGTAAAAAGTTCCCCAATTGCTGTTTAGGTAGTAAAGTACTCTCATTAGACAAATGGCCTCCAATGATGGATCTTTTACGTCTAGAAAAAGAAGAAGACTGTGTTTACAAGACATAACATCATCAAGGTTTTCAATTCTCATTTGATGAAAACGTTTTGAAATACGCCTATCGTACTCATAAAATCTGAATGATAAATGATATTTCTAGCTATAAAGTTTGTAGTTACTTTTATACATTCCATTACAAAATTACAATACGTATTACTGACTACACTTCTTGTAAGATACTATACACTACTACTATGATAATATATACCATCAGCAGCGAAAGATTTTGAAACATATACCTTATGGCAGTTAACATAACTTGGGAAAGTAATGCCGCATTCACACTGCAAGTTAAACCAGCTTAAACCAAACCAGGTTTCTGAATACGGCCTTCTGATTGGTCAATCCAACGAATCCAGTCATTTGATTGGTTGAAATTTAAACTGGTTTAGATAAAGCTAGTTTAACTGTTTCGATGTGAATGCAGTATAACATAAAGCTACAGAAGGTAAGGAAGTTCCTTGTTCCTGCCAATATCTGTCCATCAAGGTTTTGCAATACCATAGGTAGTCATTCGGCTGTAAAATTTACAAAGAATAGTGTGTTGTCTTGTACCAGTGGAGTAGCAGTGGATTACAGTTAACCAGAGTGTATACATGTGAAGTGTCACCATGCAACAAGGTACAGAAAGACTACCAAACGATTGTACTCCAACATTGAAAATCAATCATTGTATCTGCTCGATAGGCTTTCGAGGATATTGGAGACAGGCAATCACTTTCAAGTTGAAGAATACTTACGGACATTGCTTGGCAAGGCATCTGACAGATAAACCGTCAAATCTAGAGAAAGAAAAAGACAGGGTTACTTCAAAATATAACAGATAAAAATAGCCAATCATAGGCAATTCCTACAGTTTTGAAACGATGATCCAATTTTGCACAACTAAAAGAAATAGTTTTACCTGCGCTTCTTTCTTTCTCAATCACTTTGTGTACACTTCGAAGTGAAGCTTTCGATGACGAAGTTGATGATGACGATGCCACAGCTTCTGAACGCTTTTTTGTTGACGGCTGACTTGTTGGAGCATTGTTTTGATTTATCGGTCGATACCTAAAATGAAACGAAAATAACATAACTAGGAGATCAATTTCATCGTTGTCAAACTTTGCAGGTAGGATAGTCTAGACTTTAACTTTTAAAGGGTCAGTTGTACGTGAAGCTGTGCTGAACGCTAGGATTGAAAGTGCTAAGCTAAAGATCGATTCGGTGGGTACCTACAGGCAATGAAAATAAGACATTCAGAAGATCAATGCCAAATTTTTTTAATTTAGCTGATAGACTTGTCAAGAACTTAACGTTCAAGCTTATTAAGTTTCTTGCTGCAGCAGGGATGGGAACGGGAATTTTTTTAATTTAGCTGATAGACTTGTCAAGAACTTAACGTTCAAGCTTATTAAGTTTCTTGCTGCAGCAGGGATGGGAACGGGAATTTTTTTAATTTAGCTGATAGACTTGTCAAGAACTTAACGTTCAAGCTTATTAAGTTTCTTGCTGCAGCAGGGATGGGAACGGGAATTTTTTTAATTTAGCTGATAGACTTGTCAAGAACTTAACGTTCAAGCTTATTAAGTTTCTTGCTGCAGCAGGGATGGGAACGGGTTACATACTAGAGAGATTCTTTTACTATGATCAACTGAAAGAATAATTCCTTCATTTGCTAATTTCAGTAGGCAAAATGGGCTAAGGTTCGTCAATCTGGTGATAAAATATCTTTGAATTGATTGAAGAATGTCGTGCCATAAAAAATGTGCCAAGAATGCAAAAGTAATTGAAAAATTCCCTGGAGAATGGCCATATGACTTGAAATGGGTAAGACAAACCTGGGCCGGCTATCATATGCAAATCAAAATGTCTGACAATTAATGTAAGTTTCAGTTCTCGTGATCCCCATCCCCTGATAAGCAGTGCGGTAAGATAAAGACAGAAATAATTAAATTCTACCATGTCTCAGTATTCTGGCCATGATTCGTTATTGCAAGCATACATATTTTCGAAAATCTCGCAGAAATTTGCTACGAGAAATACTTTAAATCTATAGTGGTTCTACGAAATATTCGAGAATGCTCTTCAGAATATAGTTCACAAACATGGATATTTCAATTGCATTACGGTAGTTTTGAAAGTCTGGCAGAACACCCTCTGTCTCCCTTTGGGAGACAACATGTCTCCCTCCGGTAAACACCCTGTCTCCCTCTGGTAGAAATCGAAAATTCGACACAGTGTTCTCTGCCACACCTCGCAATCTCATTGGTACTGGAAGAATCGCGAAGTTTGGGCTTAAATAGCGCCAGGTTCTTTAGAGTAATATTATGAGTCTCTGTTGACCTACCACCATCATCAAGTCAAAGAGCACAGGGAAACAGGAGACTCATCGTCATAGACTAGGCATGGATCACAAGACATCCAATTTGTGAAACAATCAAATATAAAACATACCAAACTGTGTGCGTTTCTGACCATATGCTGGCTCTTCCAAGAGGTCCTTGCTCATCGTCAATGTCCTTATCTTCACCAAGCTAATGACATAAATGAAATAGATTTGATTACTTAATGAAATTCAAACAAAAATTTCCAGCTTTACTTGAAATCAAGACATCATTTCTTGTGATTTTGATAAAGAAAAAGAGAGACTACATCGCCGTCTATTCTCCGTCAAATTTAGTCCAGCTAAGCAATTATCTGGGAATGAAATAGAAGCGTATTCAACGAAAAATGATAACGTCAAGTTCATATTGAGCCTCATTGAGCATGGGCACAATTTGATATCAACAAAACATGGACAAACAAGGCATTTATTTACATTTCTGCTTTTACGGAAAACTTAACAATGGACCAAAGTCCTTATCCTCCGCGGAGCTTAACTCTGGAATCAACTTGAACATGACGTAAAACTGGCACCTTCCTTTACCACTTTCAAGAAAAGGAT
This sequence comes from Aurelia sp. 4 Dawson et al 2005, assembly GCA_964019985.1. NCBI lineage: Eukaryota > Metazoa > Cnidaria > Scyphozoa > Semaeostomeae > Ulmaridae > Aurelia > Aurelia sp. 4 Dawson et al 2005. The sequence goes on from OZ026495.1 coordinate 2,587,805, forward strand.
CTATTAAGCAATTTGTGGAACTTATTCGAAACCCCTACTTTTGCAAAGTTGTCGCAATTGTACATAAAGTCTTTCCTTGAAGGTTCCAGACACGACCCTTTGAAAAGCAATCAATCTTCAATGACATGGCTACCGTCTATATGAATCTAACAGAACGGAAAAGAATACCTAAGCGGGATCCAGCTGCTTACCAACGCTAGGGGAATTAAAATGATCTACAATGTAATAAAAAATTTACCCTGTTTTCACCATATTGACGAACTGCTTGATATATTGTCATGTCATAAGGTAGAGCTCGTCCGTTGAGAACCAACTCCAAATAATGCCTGCTGAAAAACTTTTATATTCAGTAACTTCATCAACCTGACTATGAATACAATGCAGACGAAAGGATAATCAAAGTGCTGACAATTCGAACATCAAGGAAGGAAGCTGGTAGTGAGCATCATATTTTAGTTCTTGTACGAAGGCAAATGGCGAACTCAAAGACGAATGGGAACTTGAAAAAAATTAGGATGCCAACGAGGCGTGCGAGTCCTGTTGCATGTGCCAGCTTCAGTGTGGCTATGCGAGACATTAGGGCACAGTAACAGTGCTGAGTCCTAGAAATAAAACAAGTGGTAGAACATGTAGTTGGACGTACTTTGGTTTTCCAGTTCCAACAGCAGAACCCTGCAGAGATAAATAAATCACTGGTTAAAAATTATTAAGTCAGCATGAAAAGTTGAAATCAATGACTGATAGCAGATCATTTACACAAGAATTTATCGAAATATTGTTTACAGTAGCTAATCAAAACAAATATGTTCGTGTGACCCATCCAACAACATTACCAAACTTTTAGTAAATTGATGGACAGTCAAAGTTCACTTACCCATGCCTCGTCAATTTCACCGTCAGTTCTGAAAGGCAGAATGCAACTGAAATCAATAAACAACTTAATACGATGAAGATACAAGTCCCCTAAATTTGATGATTTGAACGAACGATTATAAATTATTTGAAATATTAATCATACATCAGTCCTATGGAATCTAATGAAAAGTTATCAAACTTATAAAACAGTTAATGTCCATTCAGTTTTATACTTTAGGAACGAGCTGACACTTAATAACATCAAATAATCCAATCCACGCGAAAAATTTAAAATTTACTGCACCAGGTAGAACTCGAAATCATCGGGCCAACGCGCCACTGGTCCAACCATCATCAAACTTCATCAGCTATCAGCAGAGCCATGCCATGGTGGACTTCACGCATATATCATCGCTTGATAATTCTGCGACGGGCTGACACCTAACATTATTAAATATTTTAATCCATCTGAAAATTCAAAATTTACTAGACCAAGTAGGACTCGATCAGATTCATACTCACCCATCTTCATCATCACTATCATCGTCATCAGCATGCTAAAAAATAAATCAAGGTTTTCGTTATCTGCTGTTTGAACGACGGGGATTTCACCCTTTTACCATTACAGTGATCATTCAGATGACTTTAACTGATTGCATGCAACATAATTATCACTACCCTTCAAGAAGATTGTGCGAGACTACACCTGGTATGCTGGCGTTCACACACAACACTCTAAAGAATTAAAATTCGGCAGTCCTCACCTCGCGTACTTTTCCAAATCCTCTAATGACAAGATATCTTTCGACGGCCTATGATGTCAAGAAACAAAAACGTCAGAACAATGACTCGATCGAACGTTTACTGACAGCGAGCGTCTAGTATCTTCGGGTCTTCCAACGGTACTAATTTCTGAATAAACATCCATTGTGCTATGCCATTAAGGGACATATGTCACGTTAGCAATTGGTCAATACAACAAACAGTGTGGAGTGGAATTCCATTGTTTTTTGACCTTTTACTTCTGCTTCACGAATTTTCATCGCTATGAAAACTCCGCCTCAATCCTGTACTTTCGTAATAAACAACAGAGGAACAACAGAGAGAATTGTATCGTGTGAACCAACCAGGTTCATGACATATGTACTGTAATGAATACATTCTACAGCATTATAAAGCGTGCACAGTAGCGTCTACAAAGAAGTGAATTGGGAGCAATTGCAACAGTGCCTGCGAATCCTACCAGAAGTTTACTGTGCAGCAGACGAGACAAGCAATCAGGCCTAATGAGCAACATTCCGTGCTTATGAGCAAATGGCTGGGAAGTGTGCCTGCAACCATTTCGATCTGAGTACAGGCAAGTTAAGTACAACGATATTTTGTGCCTGCCAACGGTGCTTGTGCGTTCGCTCGCATGATTAAAGGTGATCGGCATGGTCAAAAGGGGTGTTCATGAAAGGGATTGGGCACTTGTGAAAGATCTATTGAAATTATCGAACTGAGCACTCGCAGGAGTAAACGAGTTTTTCTGCTCTGCTTACAGACGGACCATGGGTGACAGGAAACAAGATATTTATATGTTAATTCTTTGATGAAAGGCGTCATTATTTCACAAAACTGCAACGAGGACAGCGTCGCTTTTACGGCAAACAAACTTGAGCCATGTTTTTCCTTGATCTGAAGTGAACTGAGATTGCAAGGGGGAGAGGTACACAGAAGCAAACATAAAGACTAAGGTATGATTTCTGTTTAAATTTTATTATTTAAGAGTAAACATATAAACAATAAACATCTTGTTTCCTCTCACCCATGGACGTACGTATTTACCTCTGACTATTACCTTTAAAGAGGCCTGTAACAAATATCGTAATTAGAAATTCACCTGAACGAGAGCAAGGGGGTCTATCTTCACTGTTCCTCCTTTCCATTGTCTAAGATTATGACATTCTGGGTGCCTTTGCAAATTACACTGAAAATGAAAAGAAGGCCATTACAAAACATCATCAGCATTATCATCCCGCCACCATAGAAGATTGAATTTAAGAACGGCATATCTACAGCCAATTAGGCCACATTATTTACTGAAATACAACACATTATTACACAGCACATTTACTGAAACACAAAAAGTAAAAGATCTTAGGCTTTTATGTTGCTAGTAAATATGGTACCTGTAGAGATATTCTGAAGTATTTAACTTGGAAACCTTGTTAATTCAGATTAAAAGACAGCAACAAAATTTGGAAAAGACAACTTCTTTGCTGACCTTGATCTGATGTGTGTTGAAAAACCTTAGTGCTGATGTTCCCCTGAAAATAAATTATAAACCTTGATTACAATTAAAACGAATTTTCCTAGATAACAAGAATGCTTCTGGATGTTAGCAGGCATAAAACTATATCTATGACCCGACAGAGAGCTTACAACAACTTTGCAATTATCATGCATCTTCTTTTCCTTCGTCCCCTCTTTTTCTTCACTAGTGAAAACATAGTGGACGCACTGTCAGATCAAAACTCTAGATTCTCATCGGACTTTAAATTTCACGATACGGGTTGATGTGGGGGGTGGGAGAGAGTGGGAGGGGACTAAGATACAAGATCACTATAGACCTGTGATACTTCTTCCCTCGTGTCAATCTTGTTTACTACGACAGAGCGGAAACTGCGTAAGATGACGTCATCGACCAATCTAGGATAAGGAAAAGTTTGGACAGATAAGCTTTTTGAAATGATAAATCAGGAGTTCAAGGCCCTAGGAGGAAATGTCAAGTGTTGCCTAAGGTTCGTATCTGTTGCAGGAAGCCAAGGGGGCTCAAAGATATGAGTTTTTGCGCATGCATGCTTCCTCCTTGGGTCATTTTTTAGCAGTACTGTATGATACCTGGCTTAGTGGGGACCTTTTTCCTCTTCTTGAATCTCTGGGGATCAGCAACTTTATCCAAATAACAAATAACACATACCTTGATCCAGTAACAGCTCCCGGGAGATCATGACACTTTACTGCAAACTAAATTCAATGGAAACAAATTCAATTCTGTTTGTAAAATACACGTTGCTACTTCAACGTAAGATAAAGAAAGATAAAATCTGTAGAAAAATAGCTGTGCTTTTAGCAACCCTAACTAAGATTTGCTTGTCTTATTTAAGCCACTAAACTAAGGGTTACGAAACTAACAAAGTGAATGAAATTGAATTGAATATGTTAAATTTGTACAATTATATCGATGAAACAAACTTAATGCAGCAACATAAGTTTGGAGAAAAGAAATGCAGAAGAAAGTAAGTAACACGAAAACACGAATACAAACTTGCATACTGAAATGGTGTAGTAAACTGAGCAAAAAATCTTCTGACGTGGTCCAGAACGAAAATAAAACAAGTAATCTGCTGATAGAAAAATATCCTTTATGCTTGCAAAAAATAGTGAATGTATCAAAGAATTTCCTTACCTGCTCTAGTTGGTTTATGCAAAGGTTCAGCTTTTGAACCAATGAAGGCAGTGAAGGCTTTACTGATGGTTCCTACGACATAGAAATTGTGTAACCAAAGCCAGTAACTTGATCAACAAACTTTAAACTAATCTTACGCCATTGCTCGCACTTCCTTTGTGAATTCATCGAAAACTCTCTTACAAGCGATACAATAAGCTTTGAGGCAAGGTTTACAACGCACAAAAATGGGACAGCAAAAGTTGGACTGAATTCGCGTTCGTTACGATGAGGCATTCTTTGCGATGCCTTCAATGACTAAATGAAACGTGATACAAGCATAAAAAATTAGGAAAGAAACATTACTTACAACTGATCTCGTTGACAGTAGATCTGGATCCTGCAAAATACAGATTTGCAAAATTTTAGGAAAGCTTTTTCCAAAACGAAAGCATTGCATGATTCTTTGAACTGCAGCTCGTATTTTCTTTCCCAACAATCAATGTCTTAAAAGATGGCAAAATCTCAAGGCAGAAAAAGCCAATCAAGGAAATAACGAAGAAATGTGCTTTGGTACGATCCTAATTCTAAGGCATTTAGTGCGATTAATCATTCCACAAATACAGGCGTTGACGGGCAGTAACCAAGATTCATTGAGTTCCTTCCGAGGACTCAGTTGTGTTGAAACTTTATCTCCGGACGTTGTGCATGATGGTAGATGCAGTTTGTTATTATCCTTTAAAGATGCATCTACCGCAACTTCAAGAAATCTGCTAACATTTGATGATGAAGTGAAGTAATGTGTTCTGCTCAAATCTGTGACTTACCGGACATCCAAGGAATACATGAAGAAATCTTTTTATTCTCATGTTTCTCGTGACTGCGTCTTTTGCCGTATCAATTGTTAAGTACCTAGTCAGAACAGAACACATCTCAATAATGCAAAAATCTCTTACATCTCTGCTTACACAATTCCTAAATACACAATAAACATAAGACTATAATCCAACCTTCGTATGGGTTCTATAAATGATATACACATTTTTTATATAGGGATCAGGCCATGGTACTAAAAGTTACTTAATTTCATATGAAATTTTGTCCATTTTAGTACTACAAGTTTCTTAATTAGTTTCTTATCTTTTGAATGCAGAATTATCAATGTGGTCGCTAACATTGCGGCAGATATGATCCTCGACATTTAAAACATCATAAAGGGATAAACAGTGTTCTGTTATGTTGAAAACACAAATGGTTAAGATAATATTGCTCAAGAATAAAGGTTCAACGATCTGTTTGCTATAATATCCATATATACTTTTAACATTGAAAAGTTCCTTAGTACTTCTCAGACATAGTACTAGAGTTTTTTGAAATTTTGACCATGTTAGTACTAATTTCTTATAAACCAGTTTCTAATATCAGAATAACGTGTAACATAAAAAAAATTGCTTAGGCCATGAAAACAAAATTTGGAAAGTGGGTTTCTCATAAAACTTTGCTTAAAAGATCTCTGTGCTTGCCAACAATCCTCAAAGAGGCCAAGAACTCTAAGTAATCAAAACTCGTTGAGTCACATTTTGCATGGCATTGAGATGTGCTAGAATCTGGGTTGCTTTTTCATCGAGCTACGATCAGTAGCATCCTTGATGTCTCAAATCTTATAATTAGATCTTCTAAATTTACTCATCCTGATCTTGTGAATCATTATTCCAAAGCTTGACAATTTTGCTTGAAAACCTATTGCTCAAGGACATAAGCCGGGAGAAAGCTATGACTTAGGTAACACACTCATGCCATCTTCTGTCATGCTCATCAATTTCAACGCATCAACCTTTAGGGCTGAAAGCATTGCATTCCTGACTCCATCGATTTATCGCCTGCTCCAAGCGCCTATAACGGGTTCATTGCCCAAGCCAGGTAGACCATCCCTATTGGCAATTATTCCCAAGGACTTTCAGTATTTGTCTGCGGCGAGCAGTGAGCAGAATTTTTGTATGAGTGGTGGTACTTCCCCCAAGCGGCAGTGATGCCAATCCGACCAATGAGCTTCCACAAAGGAGACAAGCACACTAACCGCTACCCTAATCTACCACCTTGTATATACAAATCTCCTGAAAGCAATTAGCGAAGATTAGATTGCTCACCTAAGAAGGCTTTTGATGAGTCCACTATGCAAGATCTCAAATGCACTGGCACCATGTTCGTTCTTCTCCTTCAACACATCACTGATCTCTTTTAAAGCTGCGATTCCAGTGTCTTTCTACAAAATCAAAAATGAAGAAATTGTCATTTGTTCATACCTGAATTAAAAACGCTGCCCTCACGACATATTCTCTTGCTTTTGCTGTTAAAACAAGCCAGGATATACTTTTGATCACTTTTAATAAAGCTAAATAAATAATCCTCTAAATAAATTACAGTCAACACAACTAAATAAATAAAACTAAAGCATTACAGGCAAAGCGGAAGAAGTTATTTCTAACTCCGTTGATTTACTTTAAGGAGTTGAATTACCTCGAGAGAAAGATCCTCAGATGCTTTGGTGAGCCTATGGAGAATAATGAGGGCTGGGTGGGTATCACCGGACGGTTGTTCATCAAAGTATGAGCCATAGAATTGGGATGCTAGAAAGAGAAAATAAATAATCAAGACTGCATTCACACGATAACGGCACATTTTTTGCCAGCAGATTTTGAAAACAGTAGATTTTGAAAACGGAACTCTAAACGGCACATTTTGGAAACGGCATCGTGTAAACACCTGAAAATGATGAAAAATAGAACATTATTAGACGCTTTCGGAACGAGACTGGTCGATTCTTAGGGTGTAGGTACATTTCTTTGGCATCAAAATCTTGCAACGAATTTTTGCCGTCTAATTTCTTACCGTTTTCAAATTGTTCCGGTATCGTGTGAACGCAAGCTCAAATTTTACAGCCGTCATATTTTTCACCGTTTCAAAATGCGCCAGCATCGTGCGAACGCAGTCTAAGAAATGAATAAAATATTTTTATTTTATGATCATCAGATGTAGCAAAGTATTTGGGAGGGGCTAAATTGTTGTGACTTGTGATCCGAGACAGGAGAACTACTTTATTTTACAAGTTAATCACTTAATATATAAATATAACGATTTGTGAACAATTATTTGGTTTGTTAGCATTGTAATAAACATGATAAAAACTTCCTAAATCTCCTACCGGGTGAGTCAATAAAAACGCCCGGCGTTTGAAAAAATCCTGCTACCTGAACATCACAGCAATAATGTTGAAAACTGTTTTGTTTTATCCCCGATATGTCAAATTAGGTTCAGTAATTTACCCGGCTATAATCCGTCATTCCTTCCCGTCGAAACAGGAGATTTTCTGCAGAAAGCCCTTTTCGAAAACCTCCAAAAACGAGCGAAAACAGCAAGCAAAATTTCCATTTGTTCTCCTTCCTAGCAATAATGACTCCTGAATGTGCTCATGTGTTTTGTCCTCATGGGAAAATCGATTTCCCCTGAATAAGCTATTCACACTAGGGGGAAGACTTTTTCAACCCGCCAAAACGAAAGCACGTGCTAAAGCGTGCTGAAAGTCATCGCTGTGAGGTAAACACATTAGGGATTTTTGCTTGTAATTTTAGCACGTTTTTTAAGGTTTCTCAAAGGGACTCATTTTGGAAAGTCGCTTACAAAATCTGAAAGGAGTGACCGATTTTAGCCAGGAAAATTTCCAAAAATAATTGAACATGTTAGCTTTTTAATCAAATATTGCAAAATATCATTGCTTATATATTCAGGGAGCAGTAGCCTTTCAAACGCCGGGCGTTTTTTCTGACTCACCCGGTATAAACGCTTGAATATACTGATCGCTAAATGCTTCTCTCTAAAAGTCCCTTGAGCAACTCCAAACGAGACACATGAACACGCCTTAACAGTAGGACATATCACATGACAACATAATCTAGTAAAATGTTTGAGTATGGGACGATACACGAATAATAAAACATACACAAACACAACAAAATGATGATGCAAAAAGCGAAGTAGCAAATAGAATACGGACAAAAATCGAAAAAAGGCACTTTGCAAGTCGTCGACTAAGAATCCTATTGGAGAGAAATGAATTTATCATTGCTTTATCGTTGAAAAATGTATCATCAAAACGATTCTGAAAATTTTAGGTGCCACACCTTGCTCTTTTATCCACCCTTTAATTTTTTCTTTGTTCTCGTCAGCCTCTTTTGCCAGCCTTTCCTGGAAAGAAGAAGGGATTTCATCAACCAATTAAATTCTGCTACAGTACTCGGTTTTATTTCAATGTACTGTACATTTGAACTTTGCGATCAAAATGCATTTCTTAGACTCTTGACATTGAATCCAATGCGATGTGCATTTTAATTTATTTTTCCAAGGGAGTTTCAATCCGAAACCGATTTGAGAGTTCTGAAACAATTTGATTTTTGAACATTTCTGCAGCTACCGTAAGTCCTCGAATAAGCCCCCACCATAGGGGCGTATCACTTTGTAAAAATCTCGTACACCTTTGGCAAAAATCCTTTGGTTTCAAGAGAAATCCGTCAAAATCCCCCAAAATCCTGTTGTTTTCAAAAATCTTGTACGCCTTCTGGGAAGAATGATACACCCCTCACCGCTACCTTCGAATAAGCCCCTATTCCAAATTTCTTTTGCAAAATAAGCCCCCGGGGTTCCCCTTATTCGAGGGCCTACTTTACGACAACATGCAAATGATTTACGGTACAGAATTCAACAACAGCCTTGAGCAACGTTATCATAAATAACCCAAAAGTGCAAATTAGACACGGTAATTTGTGGAAGAAAACTGTTAACTCCTGTGAAAGAATAACAGCCAAATTAACCTGGAACCAGGAAGAAAATTGTTAAATCTTGCAAGAAAACAATGAATTAACTTGAGACCAAGAAAGGAGAGAAAATAAGTTAATAGCTACAATAAATAGCAACGCTGAATAACCAAAAACACATTTCGTCACACACTCGTCAATCAAGACTTTTCAAAACCAGTTTACCTTCGATCCCGAAGTGGCGGCAGCACTGGTATACGACTGTGATCTCCCCCATCTTGGTGCGAAGCTTGAGAAAAATGACGTTTTTGAACTCCCCGAAGGAGCATTTGTCGTTGACGTAAAAGTGGCAGCTCTTGTTCTTGAATATGAGGTTGATGATTTCTTACATGAAGCAGAAGGGGCATCATCAGCCGTTGCAGCTTGGCTTTGTTTCAGTCTTGTTGAGCGTTTAGAAACTTTCTTCCTTTTTGTAACATCAGGGATTCTAGGAGTGAAAAATTAATAAATGTTAACCACGACAAGAATCGAAGAAAATTTCTCAAAAAATGGATTCTGAATGAAAAAAGAAACTCTCTTAGTCCTGAGCTGCTGAAAGGAGATTTTCTTGCCTTTGGATCTTCCAGTTGGATCAATTCCATATTAACTTGTGGAATTTTGTCCCTAAATCAAAATAAATTTCAATCAGTGAATAAATTCTAAAATTTAATTTTGCTATTAAAGATTCTAAGGACGATTCTAAGAGATAGGAGCTTGAGAGATTTTAGACAAAGCGTTACTTACGTCTGGGTAAATATTGAGGTGGGCCCTAAAGCTTATAAATCTCAAATTTCATTACATTTTCTGCATTCGTAACGTACTCAAAACGCATATTTTCAATTTGCCCGTTTTCTTTCGTGCATTCGAAAGCCCCGTTTTCACAGCGGAGCAATGAGAGCACAAGACAAAACATCCAAATTTTGCTCCGTTTTCAGACAAAAACAGAGCAGTAAGAATGAGGCCTGATAAAAGAACTACGTCTACTTACTTTCCCTCAGACGGAGACTTCGTCAAATCCATCAACACGCTATCAACAGCTTCATCAACCTTCCCTATATCATGTGCACTTGCCATAGCTCTGGGTCTAATATCATGTGGTTTCTTTCCTTTCTCCGGAGTCGGTTCCGCACTTTTTGGTGCCTTGACAGACAACGACTTAGCACGATGCATCACACCTTCTCTTCTAAATGACACATGAAAAACATCAGGCAGCTTTATCATCAGAATCTCCGCTTTCTGTAAAGCGCAACAAACAACTCTGGGGTCATTTGAAGTCAGCATACCAGCTATATAACTCGATATTGGAAGTTTTTCCAAGACAGGCTTCAAGCATACTTCACTTGTGTGATACAGCATTTTCAATGCTGAGCTTAAGCATTTATGTTTGACTGCCGGTCCAACAGATGAATAATAAACATCGTACATTACTGAGAGGAGGCATTTAACGAATGATTCTCCTAATGCGGGCTCGTTTTGGAGAGCGAGTTTTCGTTCATCTGTTTCGTCAGTATCTGAGTTTTGTGAAACAGAAGTTGAATTGTCCGTGTTGTTTGCTTTGCGTTGGATTGAACGGATCGTACCGGTATCTTCGTTTATCTGGAAAAAACATTGCAAAAGTTAAAATACTGCCTGAGTAAAGAAGCAACCCTTATGGAAAATTTAAGACCCTTTGCTGGCCTTTGCGTGCCGCAGCAACTACTCTCCTATCATGCTCGACAGTTTCAGTTGTATGTAGCTCAGAAACTCTTACGAAAAGATCGCTGAGATACCGAAGTGTAAGAGAATTAAGAAATTTTTAAATTGTAGATGTTTCATTATCGACCAGACCTTGAACGGATGGCCAACCAAGTCTCTGTAGCTGGGAAGTCGCTGACGCATCGAAAGTGCTACGTGTTACAATTCTGGCGACTTCCTTCTTTAGTTTTTGAACCACATGTAGCTTTGTACCACCGCAAGATCCCCAGACAGAGCAGCAGTAGCTCAAATGGGGCTCTGTAATGCTTCAATGTAAATAAGCCTTGGTGTCAGTTTTGAAAAACTTCGCGCAAACTTTAAGAGGTCTATAGCCGTTGAGATCTTTTGGATGACATGAAGTTATGATATGAAGCTATGGATCATATGATGATAAACTCTTACCTGTTGCATATTTGTGAAATCAATGATATAATTCCTTCCGAGAGTCGATAAACTAATTTCATCTTCACTGCTCTGATGAGCTGCTTCCAATATTCTGTTATCGACCCACATGTAATTATGCCATACTCCTCGGTCATCTCTCCATTGCCAACAGCCACTGCTTGTGTTTTGTTGAGATCCCTTCACTAATAATACATCTACTGCGAAAACACCTGCAAGAAAAATATGACATATTAGACAGAAAATCTACTGGGTGTCCCATAAAACTTTTCCCGTTTAGAAAACTACCACAATTCGATTTTGAGACAGGACTTCGTTCCTTTGAACTCGTTTGTCGATGATCTGAATGTATCAAAAATAATAAAATATTTGTTTTCTGTTACTTAAAGAAAATTTAAGCATCTAGCAGGGCTCACAACAATTTTTCCTTCCTGGAAGCTAGCTGGCATTTTCGTCTTCTTTCCCTTACCGCCCCATTCTATCCCTTTCCCTTCTTTCTTTCCCTTCCCTTCCTTTCATTTCTTCCCTTCCTTCATTTGCTTCCCTTCCTTTCCCTTTCCTCCGTTTCTTTTTCTTTTCTTCCTTTCTTCCTCCATGGCAAAAATTTGAACATTATTCCACGTAGTGCCGCTACCACACTATTTTAGTGCCTTCTCCAGCGAGTGTAACGTGCTTGCACTTACACACAAACAAACAAGCTTGTAAGGCTGTCTTAAATATAATATCACGTGACCTACAATACAATGCTGAGACAAACTTGAACAAAGCTTCACGAACTACAAGCATGAGGAGCACAAAGCATTTGTAATAGTCAAACTCTGTAGTGATTTACAACTAACCTGATGAGGGAAGCTTTGGCAGCAACTCGCTGTGAACAAAGTGACAAAAAGTTAGTGAAAAACAGACAGAATGGCCACCTAGAGTCAGTATTTCAGAGACCACTATTCAAAGAAAGGACTCTAAATCTTCACAAGGCTGGCCGTCGCGAGACTACGCCTACGAAACAATGGGCAAAAGCTTGCAACAATGAATTCCAGACTTCAAGAACTTAATTCATACGCACCCTTTGTTGAGACGAATTTCACTCATTATTTGAATAGCGGAATAGGATAATTAAAGATAATTACTCGAGTGGCCGTAGCAAGCATTCAATCGTTGTTTCGTAGACCCTTTCTTCTTTTGACTGACGGGTCGACTCGTAGCTTAGCCGTCTCGTGGCAAGGTTTGACATAACAAAAACATGGGAACAGCACTGAAAAACCAGATTGCTAACAGTTTCGTCCAATTGCATAGAGCAGAGTAACACAAAGTTTGGCAAGTAACTGAGAAAAGAAGGACAAAAAGTACCTTATAACGCATGTTATTTCGTACAGTTCTTGTGGTGTTCTTGGTATCAACTGAAATGAGAAATAAATAAGTCAGAACATTAAAAATCCTGCAGTTGGACAAAAGAATTGATATCAAATTTCCGAAAAGAGCCCAAAGGATAAATCGAAGTAAAGATTATTAATCGATGTGGAATTGTCTCAGCTTAGAATCAAAATGCCACCGACTTTGAAAACCTTCAAAAAAAGGCATAGCAAACCTTCCATGTAGCTAATTCTCTCTCATATCATATCTAGCATATGCATAATCATATCTACTATTTTATACAAATTGCTAATAGCTGTATAGATCACATCGATTCTTGCTTTATTTTAGATTTACGAGTAAATTTAGGTAGTTTCTTTTCGTTTGTAAGTTTTTTAACAGGGTTCATTATAAAACAGTATAACTGAATGTTTTACCCTGTATAAATATTACAAAATAGAAATTATAAAATAGAAAATAATGTAAATAAACTCATAAAAAAGAAGCAATACAAAAACAATGGGATAATGACCGCCGGACACGAGAAGCGTGGAAAATGCGAAATATACATAGACTTTAAATGAGTAATTGTACTCTTTGCGTCAAAAATGAATTGATGTTCCTACCTCGTTGTTAGAGACCTCCCTACTCTCTTCTTCTGCTGGATTTCCAATCAATAAATACCTGAGTGTATCAGCAATATCTATGGAAGAAAATAATTCAAAAGATACTGGGTGAGTAAAGAAATATACCCCCTGTTTAAAATGTCACTGCTCCCTGAATGTCAAGGCAGTCATATTGGCCAGTATATCAACCAAGTTTATCATATCAATCATAGTGGTAGCAGTAATACTGGCAATTTGTTTTGAGTGGGCTTGTAAGGATTTCTAGCTACTTAAAGGTAATCTCGGGGTCTCGTGCCGCGGTGATACACGGGATCCCTAGTTTAACGTCCCTTCCGAAGGACGGTGAGGCGAGTTGCGAGGTCAGGCATCCGATGTCTCCTATCCAGAGTTAGACCTCATTCGATGAGCTTAACTTCAGTCACCTGACGAAAGGTAAGCAGTTCGGCCATTCCCCCCGCTGAATAATGGCCAAGAAAGATAGTTTAACATTTACCAGAATGACATCCGCTGCCCTGTTCTGAAAATATGAGGGCTTTTCTAAAGAAACGCCTTCAAGGAACCTTCGAAACAGACGACAAAATAAACTTTAAAAGTTCCAAAGAGCTCTTAACTAAAGGCTGATTTCCAGTCAGTAGAACCTGAGCGCGTGGAATTTTTAAACAATCAAAGTTCATTCAACCTTGAAGTTCTATTCATTGCCAAGCGAAATTTTCTGCTATAAACAATAGAATTTATGCCCGTTCGGAAAATTTCACTGACTGGAAACTGGCCTCAAAGCTTATAGGATATTTTGCACGTCATAATACCTGCAGTTTAATGCAAGAAAATATATAAGTGTGTTTACTTACTTTGTTTTAACAGTTTAACAGCAATTGCAGGGCAGTTAGTACACATGACAGCAAGCATTCGTATCACCATAACAAATGTACTTGTACTGATGATGGGTGGTGATATCATAAGCTGTAAAATGAATTACTCTCACCGTGAGACTTGAATACAGACCCACCGTGTGATTAAATATCAAACATAAATACACGTGCGGTGAAAAGTGGCATTGACCGGCCAGCAGCCAGCAAAATTCTATATAAACTGACATTCTTTGTGTAGCTGACATATCACCTTAGACACAAAAAGTTATTCTGTAAAAATCGATCGCATAGTTCTCAAATTACAAGTAATTTAAAAAATAATCAATAAATGCTGAACATCTTTTGTATTCGATAATTCATATCCAAATATAGATCTAGTAAGTCAGTTTTATAAATATCTCAAAATTCTTGGAAATAGCTGAAAATCTATGATCATATTTGAAAAAATTTAGTCTCACTGCTACTATGATCAAATTCTGTCTGTCTATGTTATTGCTAAAAAATTTCAATTGGTACACAAATAGGCTACTGAATACCATATCGAAATGGGACAGTGCGTGCTCATTTCTGCCTAAATTCTCAACTTACCAGCTGTTGAAGATTTGGCAGCAATCCATGAGCACATAGATCTTCAAGCAGTTTCTGGAGAGGAAAATACAAACGGTTATAACAGAGCTGTAGACCATCTTTTCCCGTTCATAAACCAATTTCACGGATGGCAACGCAACAAATACTCTAACTCTCTACTTCAACGTAAAACAGGGGAATCTTTCTCTTCGCTTTCATGGTTGACTTTTAATAAATCAAAACATAACGCTTTGACATTAAGTTCAACTCGTCAGACCCAGCCTGGTTCCCTGCGTCAACTCGACCGCGTTCGTTTGAGGGTACTGGGCGCAAGGGAAGCGATTTGTTGACGCCTGGACAAAAACCAGCGAAACTTTTCAAACTTCTCAATCCTTATTTGGAAAACCGGTTAAGCGTAGCCTACGTGCAGTCTCTCTTTTGTGTAAATTGAATTCTTTTATGTAAATTGACAGAACTTTACCTTCTTTCCATTTTACAAAAGAAAGACTGCATACAGGCTAGTTAAGCGTCGTTCTGTTGGCGGGCAAGATTTAAAGCATGCTTGATCTAAAGCATGCCACGATGACAACAGAAGAGCCGGGCCATAGTTACGGTGCGTGGTTACGGTTTTTGTCCAGACGTTATTTTGGACCGCTTCCGTGGAGCCCAGTTCCCCAGTCGAAAATGACGTCAGGGTACCAGATTGCGTCAGATCAATCTCGTTCGACGATAGATCTTGAGTTAAGGTGCTTTGGGAATACATATAAATTCCCATCTAACGTTCTTAAACCTTAAAGGATTAGTCACGGGTTGATATGACTGATGATGGTATGAAGGATTTTACCGTTATGAATGGTGGATAGTAGTTCATAAAAGCATTGGATTACCTGTATTTGTCTCACCTTATCTCGCTGAAAATTGTCGACAAGACGTGCAAATGCTGAACAAACATTTTCAAGAGACTTCTTGTCCTGAAAGAGATATTCAGATCATTAAAGTCAATAGCCAAAAATAACGCCACTGAAAAATACACAGGTAAACAACTTTCGATTTCATTCGAGACAACATAAAAACAATTGACCTTGCTTCTTAAAATATCATCAATTTGAATTCGATCAAATGCAGACATCAAAGGGGGAGAGGGTGTGTCTCTCTTTCCCCCTAAAGTTAAGCAAAACAATGATCTTTTGTTGTGGACACAAGATTTTGGATATACAGTCAATGGCTATGGTCACATTAGAATCTAGTCCCATTATAATCTGACTTGTTTCACTATCTTGAAATTTATCCTCACCGTCTGAGGGTAGGGAATTATAATGATACAAAGACATCTAGTCACACAGTATCCCCCCCCAAGTTTAGCAAAGCTGCTAGTGCTGTGGCCCATCAACTTGGCGCAAAAGCAATCGCCAGGTGATCACCTTGGTAAATCAGGATTGGCAATTTAGGCCGGCACTTTGTTCCCCGTTGTTTTGTATACTGTAGGCTTTTTAAAGACTTGTACTCAAAGAACGAAAAGTGCGATCACATGCAACAGTATTGTAAGCCCGTTGTTTCGAAAGGAAACAACGGGATAAAGCGCCTGGTGTGACCGCAGCCAATATCAATTGAAGCAATGGCTTCACCCTTAATTTTTGATAAGTTGTACTACGGAATTAAATCTTGGTATAATTGACAGTAAAAACTTCAAGGGAGCATGCAATTGAAAAATAGGCTTCCTAAAAAACAGCAAAAGAAAACATTCAAATACAGTATTGTTCCTTTGGCTATCAATTATTGACATCACGTGTAGGAGATCGATCTGAATTAGGCTGTTTTCAGATTCCTTGTTGTTTGCAAATGCAAGCTTTTATCTTGCACAAACCCTTTAGACTCCATGGAAACCCCATAGAAAAATGATGAAAATTCTCACTTGATTTGACAATCTTCCCGATAAGATTGGTATGGCATCTTTGACGTGATGGAATTCTTCTGGAGTGACAGATTGGCAACAATTCGATGCTATTCCAAGTGCACATCTCTGAGAAAAAGCACAAGGGCAAATAACTTTATGTCTCAAATCTTCATTAATCACAAATATGTTACAAAGAATGAACCTTTACTCAGTTTAGTTTTGCCAAGAACAGACAAAAATCTCAGTTTTGGTTTCACCTTTTAAATAAGAAATTGCAGCATCGAACATTGAATGGGCTGGGTTACATGACCGTAAACAAACCTTTTACACGCACCCATTTTGTTCTGCATAGATCTTGATGGATGGGATGAATCCACAACAAAGTTACTTCTAAAAATCCATCAACATCTCTGCAATCATACAATATACGAGTGTTTCGATTGTTTCTCCGTGAAATGCATGAACCCATCTTCAAAATGACATCTTCATTTATGAAAAGCAATGGAAAATCTCTCGGATATCAAAACTACTGCAAAATCGTCATTTCAAAAGAAGCTCGTTTACTTTACATGTTGCAATTTTCAATACCTTGTTTCAATCAAGATTAGACATGTATATATAATTGTTGATAAAAGACTTGCCTGTGCCACTATTGAGAAGAAATCGAGGTACAGCAAACAAGCGTTTAACCCACCCTACAAAGTTGAGAGCAATACTTAAGATCATGACATAACAGTTTCATGGTGCCTTTTCATTCACGTCAGAATTCTTAGCTGGCTCAAAAATTCAAACCAATCTGATGTTTCTATCATCGAATCCGTACAGAATCGTTAAAGATTCGTGCTTAGAGAACGAAATACATCTCGGTAAAAAGTTTTTTTTTCAATCAACATCTTCAGCGTAATCGTCTAATACGAGAAATAATCTAGGTCTAAAGCGAGATATAATTTGCTACGACACTATGTAAACAATTGCAATATCCTAAAAAAATAAGTGTAGCGAATCTCAGAAGTTACTGATAGTCCAACAAACCTAGCAGCCTGTCTAGTTTTGCATGATTGGATAATTAAATGACAGTCCAGGATGTCTGTGCTCTTCTACTTACTTGATAAATCGAACTAAAATTTTCCACTTCCTTACATAGACGTATACGAACTGGAATTAGACATTTATTGATGAGGCCGGGAAATATTGTTTTACTTACAGCTTGTAAAATTGCCTTGCCATGCCGTCTTGAAAGCATTTCCAAAGCAGTCAATGATTGTTCTGCGACATCCATACACTGAATTATTTGAAGCTGAAAGGTAAAAAATGCAAATGAAATAAAGGGAACATAAATCTTATGCCATACAGTTGCAAGGTGCAGTACCTGATCAATAATGGCATCAGCATCACGTTCTTAGGAGGCTTTTCCTTGCGAAGTCAGTGAGATTGAAGGCACTGAAACGTTTAGCTACGCGAGTCACTATATGAAAGCAATATGCAAGCTTTGTGAAGAGACAGTTTAAGAATGTCAATCAATGTCGAAACAAAAGACCAAACATAGACAAAGCAAATTCTCAAATGCTTTTACGATCCTGACTATTCAACTGAACCAACAATGACAACCATGATATATGCTAGAACTGTCAACTGGAGTCACTTGTTTCCCTGTGTTCCTTTGACTTGATAATGGCACTTCAGTGAACAGAGCTAATAATATTACTCTGAAAAACCGGACTGTACTTAGGCCCAAACTCTGAGCTTTCTAGAGCACCAATCGGATTGCGAGGTGTGTGAACTATCATAGTTGTGGCAAATGTGATTGGATTTTTCGATTCGATTGAAGAACTGATAACATTCCAACGAGATCCGAGAGTTGAAGCTATGATTCCGTCATTATTTCATTGATGATTGCAGAAAATAGGGTCAAATTTTTCACTGTTTCTTCCAGAAAATAGGGTCAGCTTTTTCACTGCTTCTCAGTATGAATCCCTGTTGAGCAAGGCTTACTGCAAGGATACAAGGGAAACATCATCATAAGTCTTAGTATATGCTTCGTTCGAAACTGCGTCCACTTTATACACAAACGAAGTGTTCTGTCTTTATCAAGCTGACATAGTTATGTCAAAATTCATTTACCTTTTCGAGAAAAGTTGGAATAGCATCGACAACAACAGCTGAAGATCTTGGCAAAGCTTCCATCAAATATGTTAAAGCACGGCATGCGTGGTTAGTCTATGAAGAATTAACAACATTAATAAGCTATTTGGTGCTCAAGTTAACATATGAGAAAGGGAAGTATATGAGCAAGGGGGGTTTGTAGCACAAAGGATCTACGGCGTGTCCAAAAAAATTATACCCCGTTTCTGCGGTTACTAGGGAGGAGCTGTATATTCAATTATCTCTGGTTTTACACAATGGCATGTTTGTTTGTTTTGTTTTCAATTTGTTTTGAGTGGGCCTAGGTCATAGGTCAAGCTTCAATTTAGAGTTTGAGACCTTTTTTGAGTCAATCTGACACGTGGTTGCTGATTTATGGCTTGAAAAGGCAAAATTAGTGGCTACTTCAAAAACAGCACTTCCATTGTTCTCCAGCAATGTCAAAATAAATTAAATTTTCAAAAGAAAGGGTTCTGGCCTTGCAAGCTCGGTGTGCACTTTTAAGATCTCGGGCTTTATATTTTCCTGTACAACACAAAACCGGTTAGTATGCGCATAACACAAGCTACAGCAAATGCTTGCTTATAAGAACCTACCAAAATATGAACCTTGTAATTAACAAGCCGTTTCAGTCTGATGAAGCGAAGGCTCTTGCAGCAGGGGTAGCAAAGTTGATTTTTGATTGCAGTTATTAAGTTCATTTTGGTTCCAGTGTACGTGTTTAAGTTTAATTCTCCTCCTCAATTAGTTATTACGTCCATAAGAACCTTCCCAAAACGCTGAAAGGGCCTGAGACAAGGCGTCCTTTAAACAAGAGCCACTATACCTTGAAAGTAATAAGTACCTTTGAAATAAGAACCTATTTCAGCCTGGCTCTCAAAAGTAGTTTTTGATATGCGATGATATACTGCATATCGGTTAAACCATACAAAATAGAAATCTCGAATGAAATTGCAAATTTGCGATGATAATCCTAACTGTTATGCAAGTACAATACTTACAATATCAAAATTATGTTCCATCTGTAACAGATTAATCTGCAGAAATGAAAGGATCATATCAGTGGAAAATCACTTGTTAGAAAAGATAAATCCATCTTTAAGGATAATAACTTCAAAATGAGATGGTGAAGGTAAATTGGCTGTTTTTAGCGCCAAGCGCAGTGATCACGGACGTAGCTCAGCGCTAATCGAGTCCGCAACCCCTTGTCATCACGCTCAAGTGGTGTGATCCTACCGGGTATCGAGCACACTCCGCTTGACCGTTCTGGCTGCAAAGTCAGAGGATTACACCACTGCCAAAAAACCTTCAACATGAACCCACATGAACGCACAAAATCAATGTAATAACTTAAGTGTTGATCTCCGATGAACAAGGTGACATTTAAACTGTGATATTTGCTGTGAAAGCCTGAATCAAAATTAAAACCCATAATAATCAAATTTATCCGTGACGTACAAAAAGTACTAGTGCGGCAAACTTACTAAAACTGGAACAGCTTGCTTGACCGGAAATCCACCAAGTGTCTCTTCGTTTCCCATGACGAGAAGCTGGAATAGAAATATGATTACTTTTATTATCAAAACGCTTCTTCATTCTTTTATTCTTCTTTTACTGGACTTTTCAGTAAAATGGGCTAGAATTCGAGGCGCAACCTTTGATCCAAAATGATGAGATATCATTCCATTCCAAAATCGTGAGTAACGCTGTCCCTGCAAAGCTCGAGTGCCGTCTCTCGTACACTGCTCTTAATAACTGATGTGGTAAGGCTATTTTCTGGCCCATAACGAGGCGAAAGCTGTTTCTCGAATACAAAATGTCATCCTCTTACATTTCATTACAATGCTATATGGCACAAAAATTTGAACAAGTTTTTAAGATACTACTATATAATGAAAAGACATTTCCGTCGAGACCACAGGCTAAAGAGCTGACAGCCCTGTTTCTCTAAAGATGTAGTGTGAACAATATGGAAAACAAATATTGATTCATATCTATCAAACAATCAATCAATCAATCAATCAATCGGTGCATCAGTTACCTGACACATCTCCATTACAGAAGTAAGCTGTTGTCCTTCATCATCACTTTGCATTCCCGTCAATAACTGTTGAGCTTTAGTTCCTGAGAAGGAACAATATTTGCAGATTTAGGTACCATTTACAATGGTCTATTTTTGTAAAACAAGGGAGGGGGAGTCTGGTTTTGGGATAGTGTTCACACCGATCTTAACCACAATAGCACTAAATTGGCAGCTTTTGAACGCGCTATCAAAAGTGGAAATCCAGATAGCCACACAACGGAGGTTTTCGAAAACGATGCAACATTAAAAAGGAGTTGACTTTCACAAAAACCGGAGCAAAGTGAACGCAAAAAAGCTGGTATTTCTGGTTGTAGTCAGCTGGATCAACGTGAACGGACTTAAACAGATGCCAAAAACGCAGCAATGTGAACGAATAGCTTAGATGGATCAAAAACAGGTCATAACAAAAACGGGGCAACGAGAAGGGGGCCTTAGAAATCATATGTCTTTCCCAGGCTGCAAAATTAGACTGAATAACCGTATGTTACCAAAATTTCATACATCCGCATCTACATTTACTGAGAGCAGAACTGATAAACTGAGGACACAATCTGCCTATATTTTCTTATTTACAGATCTGTAATGAAAAAGGCAAGCTAGGACCAAAATAAAAAAATTACTGCAATCGCGGATAAAACTCATGAAACACTTTGTATTTTGGAGGAAATTTCGAGTTGGGGTCCCCCCACCCCCCATTGCAACGTTGAAAGCTGATGAAAATGTCATAGATGAGTAGACAAGTATGTCTTCTTCCAGCAAGCAACATTGCAATGGGGGGGAAGGGGGCATTAGCAGTGAAAGGTAGCAGTTTACGTACAGGAAAGGCCTCTTTGAACGCAAAACTCATGTGTCCCAACGAGTTTTGTCCACGATTGTAGGACACATATAATACGTGTATATTCAATGATAATAAGCATAGCAACAGGAACGCACCTGCAGAACTACTGAAGGTTCTTTGTAGCAGTAGATGCATTCTAGGGCCAAGATTACCGAACAGATGTGATGGAAGACCACGTGCTTCAAGTAACGCTATTTTGCAAGAGGGAAACAAAACGCTATTTATTGAAATCATGAATGAAAACTATTAACGAAATTACACATAGTTAGGCTCCTCTTTGAGCTCAATATGATGAAGGAAAGGACACAGAAAAGTACGCTTACAACAAGAATTAACTGTAATCTAGGTTTTTATGTAGGTAGGTCCCAAAGTTTTGTAAGAACAGTTACTGAAGAAGATGAAAGTCGAAACGTTTACAAAGTCATAGTATATTTTTTTAATTATCCTTACAACAAGAAGTCATTCTTTCTTGTCATGAAGTCAATTCAAGTACACCTGCAGTGTCTAACTGCCCATGTCTAATTATAAAATTATTGAAGTTTTCAGACAGAAAAAACCAAAGGGCATTATTATGGCAAAATTGCAAAAGTTTCTTTGATGTCATTCATTTCAAAGAAATAGGTCACTAAATTTGACACTAACCTTTTAAAGATTTGGAATCTATGCTTACGAGGTGGGGGCTTATTCGATGGAGGCATATTCAATGAAGGGGCTATTCAAAGGTGGGGGCTAAATCAAGACTTTTTGGGAAAATCATTCTTATGAAAATGGATTGAAATGCATACCTTGTAGTCGGCTCATTTCAAGATCTTCGATTGGATTAGCTTCACTGTCCCGAGAGCCTAAAAACAATAGATGCTTTTATCATACAAGGTACGTCAAAAAAGAACAATCTCTGTTTAAAGAACGCCGGTCACCCGGCATCCTTTGCGCGCATCGCATATGGCCTTCCGACTACGGCAGCCATTTTAATATGACATCGTACATAGAGCAATGCTCAGCAAAGTGCGACCGCAAAGGATGCTGGTTGACCGGCGTTCTTTAAACGACCATTGCTATCTGGATAACAAGGCAATAACATTGGCCAGACCAGCATTCAATATTAGACAAAGTCAAATGAGATTTTAAATTTACCTTCCGGAAATAAGTTACGCCGTTCTGCGACTGTGTTCACACGATGCCGGCACATTTTGAAAACGGTGAAAAATGTGACCGATAGGCCTCCCGTTCACACGAAAACAGAACATTTTTTGCCGGCAGACTTCGTAAACGGTAGATTTTGAAAACGGAACCCTAACCGGTATAAATCTGAAACAGCATCATGTGAACACCTGAAAATGATGAAAACAGAATATTTTTGGACGCTTTCGGAACGAGACTGGTCGATTCTTAGCGTGTAGGTACTTTTCTTTGGCATCAAAGTCCTGCAACGATTTTTTGCCACCAAATTTCCTACCGTTTTCAAATCGTGCCGGTATCTTGTGAACACTAGCTCAAATTTTGCTACCGTCACTTTTTTCACCGTTTTCAAAATGTGCCGGCATCGTGTGAACGCATTCTAAGCCTACAATAACTGTTTCGGAGGGCAATAACTATTAACCTACAGCCGTCAGCACAAAACCGAGCTTGCGAAATGTTGCACAGAGGCTGAGTGTTAATATTTTCGGTATTCTCTGCATGGTGAAGTTTCAAATATGGGAAGTTACAATTTAAGAACCACTCATTAAAGAAACATTTTAGTTTAAATTTGTGACATGTATTCATGGAGCTTTTCATCAGTGCAGCTAGACAGTATGAGGACTTTCTCCCGGCATTAAATACTTGGGTCAAGTTGCTTGATGAAACGCTTGTGGGTATGTGGAATTCAGAACTTATTTTCTTTCTTTTCCTTTCCAGGACACATGTTGATAACATCATTTCTTGCTGAAATGTACATCCTGTATAAAGATTAGTTCTAGCGTCATGATCATCATATAATAGATCTTTTAGCTATTCTGCACAAGAGCCTGGATCGAGCGTTATTTTTATACATTTTTATACACGAGGTTCGGCTGAGTGGCGTTAGAGCTTCTATCACTATTGTACACATTCGAAAATTCTACAAAATGTGATGAAATATCGTTCAATCCAGATTCTTTTTTAAGAATAGCTAAAAGGTCTATTATGGTGTTTTAGGTCGATCCTTTTAGGTCGGTCTATGTTGTCCTTCTTACTCTCGAGTACCGATTAATCGTCCCCCCCCCCGCTTATTAATGTTTGAAAAATTTTCCAATCTTCCGCTCTTATTCCAACCCCCCTTTTATTAATTTTTGGAAAAATGAAATGATAGTAAACATAATTTCTGAATAAACGCAAGAAAGAGTCGCAAGAAGTGCATTCAACAGAAACAGAACTCAAAAGTAAATGTAGCTATTAGTAACATCACTGTTCACATATATATATATAAAAGAGACGTGTTTACCTAAGAAAACGACTATTTTCTATTTCTCCGATTATTCCAACCCCCCCCCCCCCCCGATTACTGTTATACTGAACCATTTCCAACCCCCCCCCGATTATTCTCACCCCCCGTTCATTCGGTAATCCAGAGTATACGATTGTCACAGTAAAGGAACTTATTTGGCAACATTTCAGAACAGGTGATTAATTTTACAATAATCACGAATTAATCACTTTAATCACTAAAAATCTAAATAATCACACACAAAATCAAATTAATCACGAAATGATCACTCGTCATTTCAATCTCCTACACCATTTTTAAGTCTGGTCAACCTGGTACAATGCGGATTGAAAGTCATGTCATCCATAATATGTCTTGTAAAATTCTTAACGGACTGCAAAAAAAAAGTATTATCGATACGCTCAGAACTTACCACTGGAACCAGGAACTGGTTCTTCCACTCTTGGCTCATTGTCTAAAACAAAAAAGAACAAAAGGTTCTTAATATCAATCTTCACAAGATCTTAAAGAAATGTCACTAGATACATCAACGTAATGTTTTATTGAAAAGTCAATCTGAACCTG
Organism: Aurelia sp. 4 Dawson et al 2005; assembly: GCA_964019985.1. Taxonomy (NCBI): domain Eukaryota; kingdom Metazoa; phylum Cnidaria; class Scyphozoa; order Semaeostomeae; family Ulmaridae; genus Aurelia; species Aurelia sp. 4 Dawson et al 2005. The sequence continues at coordinate 2,612,470 of OZ026495.1, forward strand.
TCACTGTGTCTGAATTTGTCAACTATGATTGGGAAGACCTGAAAATGAAATTAAAAATGATAATCGTCGAATGTTTGGTTCCTCGTTTTTTAACTACACATGAAAGCCTACTTCTCTTGCGGGACTGCCGGCTTTCAATTAACAAAACTCTTTTATACCGCAATATTTCTTTCAATCTTAATTAAGTTTCTTATTTACTTCAAGTTTCTTATTTTGAAATTTCTTTAATTTCAATGGCATTTCCTCATTTAGAGATCGTATGATCAGTCCTTTAATGTGCAGTCTAAAATTTTGTAAGTGTAGTTGCAGTAGATCAGACAAGCCTGTCTCGAAGCGTCCGGCAATCTTTGTTTGTTTTCAATTTGTTTGAGTTGGCTTGTCAGGATTTCTAGCTACTGAAAGCTAATTTAGGCCCACTGTACATGCAATATCCAGGCATGGGACCCCTAGTTTAACGTCCCTTCCGAAGGACGACGAGGTGAGTTGTGAGGTCAGGCCTCCGACGTCACCCATCCGGAGTTTGACCTCACTCAACCGAGCTTAACTTCAGTCACCTGACGAAGACTGTACAAGCCACTCGGCCACTCACCCCGTAAAGCTAGTCCTTTCTTTAATTATCAACTGCATTTGTCGTAATAGAGAACTTCGACTAGTAATCAAACAGTGCAGCATTGATTTTAGCAAAATACGTGATTTAGCATATCTCGAAAAGAGCAGCTGCAGTTTGCCAAACCAAAGACTGAGGAATTGAAATGCTTACCTGCGGACTCAGCTTGGGTGTTATTCCTCGAACTGAAAAGAAAAACAAAACTAAGAAAATGCACTTGACGGTTTACAATCAAGGACTAAACATATTGATGAAGTTGAAGTCTCACATTAGATGTCACCTAAGATTTACGATAACGCAAAAATACTCCTGCTAAACACCTATTCGCGGTCAATTCCACGTGATATCTAATTTGAGGCAGAATTTCTTCAACATAAAGAATTCTATTAAGTCCCCCCCCCTAAGGGGGCTTATTTAATTTCCAGACACTTCTAAGGGGGACTTAAAAGAAGGGGGCTTATTCACAAAATCAAATGGCAATCAAATGATAGCGTTTCAGTTTTTACCCCATATTTTGTGGATTCAACATAACAATGTTATAAGTCAATGCATAAATTTGACACATGCTCCATCCTAAACACTATGAAAACTAAGCTGCAAGCTTCTCTAGCGAATTTTTGCCTATTGTCCATTATGACGAGACTTGATTTTGAGCTAATTTTAGCAGAGAATTTAGACCCCTTTTACACTGTATTCAGTATATTTTGATTGCATAACGAAACTGCAATGAGCTAGTATTCCATTCTTTTTTTGTTTTCAATTGGGCCTAATGGAGAGAGGGGTGGATTATCTAAAATTTCGGCTCAGAGGGAAGGGGCATATTAGAGAGGGGGCGTAATAGAGAGGGGGCTTAATAGAGTTTCTACGGCAAAATCATTGGGGTGAACAGTGTTGGTTCCATTTCATTCGTATTCTAGTTTCGCCTTCCATGTGAAATCATCTTCCTTGAAACATCACTCGAAATATACTTTCGTATTATTTGTGTTCTTAACTTGCTTTGATATTCTTTTCTATGGTGAAAAAACCCACACGTTTCAACAGTAACTTTCCAACCTTCAACCCAACCTGTTTATTAGGCTTCGGGGAATTTCCACCAAACCTGTTCATTCCAGTTTGGTTTTAGGACTCCAGAACAAAGATCCATTTTCAACTGCCAGTATTCTGCAAACTCACTGCAGTACACTGTAATAAATAAAACAGTCACCCCCAAAGAAAGGCCTTTTACCGTTTTAAATTATTCAAAAATGAAACAAGCTACTTACTCATCTGTTGCCATATTAGGGGGCTCCTGTTGAGCCCTAGAACGTCTACTGCTACGTCTGAAAATGAACATAAATGTTAAACTGTGAATCAATAGACAAAATCAACTAACATAGACGTAGGAACCGGGGGCACTGGGGGCACTGGGGGGCACGTTCCCCCAGAATTTTCCAATAAACAAAGAAGTACCCATCTTATGTTTAGAAAATATTCCTCTTTCTTAAGGAAAAAAGGGCCAATGAAGTGTCATGCTCCCCAAGTTTGAGATGCTTTCTACGTCACTGTCAGCTAAGGTTTACTGCAGATATCTTATTTTTTGTCCCAAAATAGATGTCACGCAGAAAAGATTCTTAACACAATGAACGGGTTTCGACGAGAAATTAAGTGATATCGCAACTGTCATCAAAAATCTATCTTGATACACACTTTAGAAAACTGTGCACTCACCTACTACTTGCACAGGACCCCGTGGTGCTTCTCCTCTCTCCCGTTTGAGCCTGGGAGGTCCTTGTTCTAGACAGTCGTCCTCCCGTCTTGGCTGTTTCTGATGTATTTGACTTCACTTCGATCGCAATTGGCAAGCCAATAGCAGTATTATCTCTCTTCTCACGCTTTCCACCTACGTCCTCAGTTGTCGATGAAGCTGCTCTTTTTCTACCAACACAATTTGATGTCTTTGAGCCTGTCTTCTCAAATTCCCTAATAGCCCAATGCCCCTTCTTGACGCTATTCCCTTTTGCGGATGTACCACCAACGACACCGTTTGTCCCAATAAACTTAGTATCTACTGATGAATTTCTATCTCCAAGCCCGCCCTTCTTTAACGGTCGTTTTCCTTTGACGACAGCACGACTTCCTGAAGAATCTGCGCTCCCGACCTTTTTATCTCTGATCTGACAATCACTTTCGTCACTTGGAGATGTCGCCTCAGCATCAAACGCGACTGCACCTTTGTGTTCCTTCTTAGTTGTGTCTTGGCTCTTTTGTCTGCTGGTACTGCGACTAGTTCTTCTTACACCAGTACCTATTTTAAAAGAAAATCCTTCAACGCCGTGAATCTTCTGTCCTTTCCTCGCCTTAGCTTCTGGGCTCTTCGATCGGTTTCGATTGCGTTCTAAAATCCTATCCTCTTCAGCCTTGCCAGCCCTATAAACAGGGCTCAACGTCCGACTTGAGCTTCTGCTTGTGCTCCTGCTAGCAGGGTTGGAGCTGTGAAGGAAATCAATATCCTCTGCACTTCCACTAGGCTGGTCCTGCCTTTCAGACAAAGAGCGTCTCCACTGGCTACGAGTAACCCAAAGTGGTTCCTTGAGAAGTTCGTTATCAGTCCAAAATGGACTTTTTAAATCTTCGACTTCTCGACTCCGCTTCTGCAGATTATCTTTTGCTGCTTGTTTGGCTGCAAGTTCAGCGCTATAAAGAAAACAAAATAGTTTAATTCCCTTGAAGCGCTAACTGAGCACGAGGCCAAAAAGTAGGTTGTCGCAGAAACGTTATCAGACTTTCTTCGACCTAGCAATGAACATTTAGCTTTAATCAGTGGCTGATTATTTTCAAATCTTTCCATGTGCGTAAGCAGATATTGGCGCTTTGAGCGCTAAAATATTAATATTGAAAATTCAAATTTGCCTCCACGTCCAGTACAAACCAACTGAAGGTGTTGTTGCACAGTGGTGTAATCCTCTGGCTTTGCAGTCAGGGTAGTTAGGCGAAGTGGATTCGATACCTGGTAGGACCCCTCCACTTGAGCGTCAAGACAAGTGCTCGCGGACTCGATTAGCGCTTGGCCACTTCTGCGATCCCAGTGCTTGGCGCTAAAAATCGCAATTTCATCTTCACCTTCACCAGACCAGAGCTTTGGCGTTTTAGCCTACGAAAGTTCGTGAAACACATTGAAATTTCAAACCAAAATTAACGAGAAACGATACAATGGCACAATGTGTGACTGACTTCTTGCAAAACAGAAAATAATATCCAAGTTTTTTCACATTTTATCAAGGATTTATCTAAGCTTCAAATTTGCTCAAGCTAAAACGAAAAAACTCTTGTTTGGACGTGACAGCAAATTTGAATGCACCAATATCAACAAACCAGGAACACGTTAACAATAACCAGCCAGTTATTAAGCCTAAATTTCCACAGCTTGGACCAGCCAAATTGGTACTCTGTACTCGGTGCTCGATACTATTTCTCTGAGACACCAGGCAGGTCTAATATGTTCGTATAAGATTACGCTTTCACCTGAAAATTTGTGCCAGCATGATAAATCTGTCTTGTAAGTTACACGGAGACATGAAATTGATCAAAATAGCAACGATTTCCTGCAAGAAGAGCAAGAACGTATACACGTTTTTTTATAAGAAACTAGGATCAGGCCATAGTACTAAAAGTTTCTTGATTTTGCATGAAATTTTGTCAATTTTACTACTAAAAGTTTCTTAATTGGTTTCTTATTTTTTGAATGCAAAATTAGCAATGTGGTCGCTAACACTGCGGCAGATATGTTTCTTGACATTTAAAACATCATAAAGGAATAAACAGTGTTCTGTTATGTTGAAAACACAAATGGTTAGATAATATTGCTCAAGAATAAGGGTTCAACGATCTATTTGCTATGATATTTATGCTTTTAACTTTGAAAAGTTTCTTAGTACTTCTCAGACATAGTACTAGAGTATCTTAAAATTTTGGCCATCTTAGTACTGGTTTCTTAATATAAACCAGTTTCTTATAAAAAAACGTGTAAAGTAACAGGAGATGAAATGGCTTGGATCGTCCAGCAGACTTACGAACCCAGGCTCCTTGTTTCCTTGTGCTCTTTAACAAAGAAACGAAAGAACAAAGAGACAAATGATGAGCCAAACAAACAAATAACGAGAACGACAAGAACAAATGACAAAATACGGGGGTAGCTGCATTTCTCGTGTTTCATCCAATCATCAAGCCATTTCGCTGCTTTAATAAATGATATAGTAGCCTTCGCATTTACTCTGTTAGCAATTGCTTTCAACAATGGCGGCGGCGATCCAAAAAGTTTTTGAGTACAGTAAAACCCTGCAAACAAGAACATACTTTCCTAAAAAACAGACTGACTAGGTTCTTATAAATGAGGTACTTATGATATTTTCAAGGTGTGGTTCTTATCGCAAGGACACCTTGTTACTATGATGAATATATAGCTATATAGTATGTATTAAATAAACTTGGGGGTAGAATGATTGCATTTAAATATTAGAGGGTATTTTGTTGTTGACAAAGCGATTTATATCATACAGCTTAATGAAGCAATTTGCATATCCCTAAAAAGTGTTAGAGGGGTTCAGTTATCGATAGTTGGCAGTTTGTTTACTCTGATGGGATGAAATTTCTTAATTAAGTGTTTCTTTCATAAGAGTAAATCAGTCTGTTTTTGGTTCTTATCTTGGGGTGTCTTTTTCCACAAAATCAGTCTGCAGGTTCTTATGGTGCTATGTTCTCGTTTGCGCGGTTCTACTGTAGTACAAAACTAAAAATTACGTTAACTAACGGGATAAAATGCTGAAAATATCCTTTGCAACCAGAGTGCCAACCCACTGCTCGCATCCTGTTGCTTGATGTTATGCTTTGAACGATTAACAGGTCGGTTTTTCGTAGTTATCTTGAGCGACTATTTCTCCAGCGAAAAATCTGCAAAACTCAGCAAAACTAACCTTAACCACTTCCCAACTATTCTTAGGTATAAACTCATTTGAAGAGCGATGATCCAGCTACTGCCCTGCTCTCTTCGTTCACAACAGGTTGAATGACTTGCAAATATAATACACATGATTTTAACTCAAGAAGCGTATGAGATCTCACCATTTATTCATTTGATGTCACATTGTAACGTCGTTCATTTCAAAACCCCAATGCTCCTTTAGACTGATTGCATATTCGTGGTTATCGCTATTTCTGGACTGATGGACACTCAAACTACGACTTATGTCCTTACGCTTCCAGAAGCGGATATGGCCTAAATCATCTGCAGTTTTTTCTCAAAACCACCCAGCTTAAAACGTCGAAAAAAGGGGTCTTCCTGGCGTGCTATCCTGTAAAACAAGGTATCAGTACTTGGATGGATGTTTCTTCGAGCTATTTAAGAAAACAACCTAAAAGTGATCTTTGCTTGTTTGGGGACGCAAAAGCTCTCCTAAATTCGTTCGGTACTTCGAGATTTCGATCGTTGCGGCCGTTCAGTCGAGAGGGCTTTTGTTTGTCTTAAGTGGGAAGTTTGAATTGGAGAAAAATCAGCCAATCCGACCACGTTATTTAACATTTACCCTTCTGATTGGTCGGGGAACAGATCTGTGCCCAGAAGGAAATCTTTGTCCGGTTTGAGAACAGTTGGGAAATAAGGTCCTCACTGAAGCGACAGTAACAACATAAATTCAATTCAATAAGATGAGAGTACGTTGCAAGCCCTTATGGAGTAAGGCTAGTGCTCCTTCGTAGACAAAATTCTATGATCATAAACTACTCGGCTTTAGAATCAAAGGAATAACATCGGCGGACCAAATCTTTAGGTTTATCCTTTTTCTTTCGTTGTAAACTCATGACTTCGTAAAATACTACCTTTCCAGTACACCAAAAACCAGGGCAGATTTTGTAATACAATAGCATCAGTTGCTTCGGTTCACACCTCAGTTCAAAACGATTAGCGAATGCAGACAAAAGAAATTCTCTCAACCAGTAATTGAAAACAAGCACAGCCGCAAAGTTGCCCTGAAACCAGTACGGCAAACTCTCGTTTGGTGCTGCCGAAGGGAGGTTCTTAAGAGAAGTTAGGTGCTTATAACAAAAGATGAAGGGTAAATCTAAAGTTCTGTCTCGCGGATTTTGTTTATTTGATTCAGTAGCTGAAGAGTAACTGTTTGCAATTGATCAATGAATATGCAGGAGTTGTAATGCCATCTGCTCGGCTTCTGAATCACGTACACAAAATCTGCCAGAGAGAACTTTTTAGATTTAACCTTCTTCTTTCTTCTTAAGCATACAACTTCTCTTAAAGACCACCTTCACCTGGTGAGAGTTTGCCGTACTGGTTTCAGGGCAACTTTGCGGCTATGTTTGTTTTGAATTATTGGTTGGGAGAATTTCTTTTGTCTGAAATTGCTAATCACTTTGAATTGAGGTGTGAATCAAAGCAACTGATGCTATTGTATGCGAAATCTGCCCTTGTTGTGCACAAGGCGTACCGTAATGATTTCAAGCAAGGGTTTAGAGGGGACTTTGCGGCTTTTCTTTGTTCTGAATTAGTGATCAAGAGAATTTCCTTTGTCTGCAGTTGCTAATCGCTTTGAAAGCAGGTGTCAATCAAAGCAACCGATTATATTGTGTTACATACGGGAGGAAAGTTGCTCTTTGAGTAAGAAAAATGTAGCGTTCTCTTCGTGGTTTGCGCCCCCGCAGAGAAAATAAATTCCATTGTGCTGAGACTCAAGCGATTTCTTTTCAGAGAGCTTCTACAAGCATGCTACCGAAACAGGGTGAGACGACATGAATTCACAACCAATGAAGAAGAATGCATCAAAACATCTGCCGTCTAAATTTCACTCACTTAATGCAAACGCTGACCAAGAAGTATTTTAACTGGACATAGAATTAAACATGAATTGCACTGCCAACTGTTGAGCTTCTAAATTGATTAAATGATATTTAGAAAGCAGATGTTTTGATGTATCCTTCTTCTTTCACTATCCATAATTGTCTTCCCTTACAGGTGCTCTGTCTCCAAAATTTTGTCGAAACGCAATGGTTGCTTTACACTTCAAAGGTAGTATCATAAAGGCTTCATCTTTTCTTCCAAAAAATGAAAGCGTTTTTTTGAAGATACATCCTTCTACATCGCAGAGGACCAAACTAAACACCCACATCTCTTACGATTGCTCAGATACAAGTGGAGCTTTGATGGTTACTTTTTTAGCGGCTTGCGCGAACCCACTAAATAAACCGGTTTTGTTTGTAGACTTATGACGATGAGTCCCTTGTGTCCCTGCAGTAAACCTTGCTCAAGAGGGACTCATAATGAAACAGTGAGAAAGGTGACCCTATTTTCCACATTCATCAATGGAATAATGCTTGAATCACAGCACAGAGACATCAGTTTTAATTCTTAGATATTTCTTCATATTTTTCGATACTTTTGGTATCAAATATTCTCAGTATTTCTCGATATTTATATTGTGTTTCCTATTCTGATGAGAGGGAGAGGAAACGGAGGACGGCGGTTGACCCTCGGATAAAGATTTAGAGCGGCGAGCAAGTTTCATGAAACCAACAAGTGGGAATCCTTGCTGTGATGATGCGACAGCTGATAGCAGCTTAGCTGCAGCTTTGAGGAGAGGATTCAGTCATGCAGAAATTATCTTGCAAAGTCTTTAAAACTCTTGCAGAATCTCGTAAATAGGCAAAAATTCTCGAAAAAAATTTCAATCTCAAACGTCTTAATGCCTTAGAAATCTTGACAATCTGAGAGATTTTCTGGATAAGAAAATGTGAAAACGATTTGACAATCTGGGAAAATTTTTTAAACCCCAAAATTTCGTATGGTGTCTTTGGACTGATTAGCCCCCTCAAAATAAAGAATCCTACAAGATAACTACTTACTTTTTTGTCTCTCCAGCAGGTTCTCCTTTGTTCACTTTTTTTTTCCTTGAACCGGAATTCTGTGACTTCAATGCCCTGTTGTAGTACATAACAAACAATATCATACCTGTTGTAAATGTGAAAATGCTGCGACAAAATCAAACAATCAACCAGTTCTACATAATTAATTGGAAAATTTAGAGGCTCATTCTTTTAACCTGCAATAAAGTGCAGCAGCCTTTAGAAGACTTTGTATACTTCATGAAATGAATACCGAGCGACTCAAAACTACCGGGAGAAGAAGAAAACAACCTCCATTTGAACTGTGCACCCCCCCCCCCTGTAACGACCCCGCTGAAACGATGCCCTGCCACGAAAATTTGTGTCCCAGCTAAGTTTGAGTTTGAAGCTTTCCCCAAATCGTTTCTGTTGTTACCCCGTGGAACTCTTTGTTTCCCCCGTCGAAAATTATACAAATACCTTCATAGACAATAGCCGGAAGTCTTCTTTTCCCGTCATGATATTTCTATTCTCCGCCGGAAATGTATTACTACACAATTTCCCCGCCGTATTTCTAATGTTCGGCGGAATCGTTACTGGGGGGGGGGGGGTGTAACAGTCAATGCTTCCTGGAAACAACGGCAGTAATGTTGGCGAGTATATCTCAATAGTGGACATGTTCGCACACATTTTAAAATTTACCTGACTGGAATCGGCTACTCCGTTCTGAAATCATGAGCGACTTTCCCAAGCAAGCTACTCCAGAAAACTTCAAAACAGGCCTAAAGTCACGACAAAATTTTCTGCCCTAAAACAAGCTTTTACAAGCTTTAGCACGTGTTAATCGATTTGGGAGGTTGCAAATGAAATAAGGCAATAACCTGCATAGAATATATTCATTTGAGAGCCAACCATTTAACTACGGTTCAAAAATAGAGTATTCCAGCGCTATAAAAAAAATGTTTTCCTTTCTTGGAACCTGGCAAACGAGGAAAAATTTTCTGCAGAGTAAACCCTCATCACAGAATTTACTCCCTCTCTTTTATTTCCATATCATGTCAAGTCAACCACAGTGAATCCAGTTCTTAGAGTATGACTGAATTTCAAGCGATGAGGTTGTGATATTTCTATCACAGAAGATCCTGTTGCAAAATAAGTATCAATTGGCGGTTGCCAAGATAGCTGACAATAAAAAACTACAGCCACAAAAGTTTTGCTTCTGTCTTTCTTGCAGTGGCAAAACCACGGAAGGGGGGAAGGGGGCATATGGATGCATATGGAGCAATGGTCCCCCCTTTGCTCTAGATCTGTCTTCCAATTCATCTAAACCAATAGAGGAAATGTATCAGAAGGGATTAGGTGCCTAGACTTAGAATCTGATAGACAAATAAGGGTGATTCCTGAGGGTGAAAAGGGTGTGGCCATGTCAAGTTCTACAAGGGCTATGCCCCAGCCTCCCACCTTTGGTTGTCCACTCCACTTTTCGTAGCAGAATGATGCCACCAACTACTTTCTTGAGAAATTTTGAAAATGTGCAACAAAATTTTGCTGAATAGAAATTGTAATGAAATCAAAAAGGAAAAATAATTCTTTTCTATCATTGACACATCTTTTGTGATCATGTAAAAGTTGATCCTTATATCAAAAGTTTACTCAACATTAAAAGTGCCTATTTTGATTCAGAAATGAATTTTAATTAAAAAGCAAGTTAATCATGGACCAGAATGAAATGTGGAATCTTGGTCCCCAAACAAATCTTTCTCCAGCATTTTCCCAATTTCTGAGTCTATAAGATGAATGAAAACCAAATGAAATTTTCTCTTCTAAGTTTGCCTTTGACTGATGAACTGCTTGGTATTGAGCATCGGTTGTATACTTTCATTCAACAGCCCTCTTAACACAAACTTTTTCGACTCAACCAGTTGATCAACCCTAAGACAAATTGCTGAGGTCTTTCTACTAGAACTTTGAATTTATTTTCCTTAAAAGAACACAAATTGGACAAATTTTGTAGCATGCTTTCTTTTTGGTCAGGTAAGTTTCAAACTTTATTGGAGCATGCCTAACATCAAATAAAACATTTGCCAATAATTATTGCCATGGTACCCATGGAGCAGTGGCCTTCAAATGGGAATTTTTTCACTTATCATGGTTTTTAGGAGATATTTAAATGTTCAAGAGATTATATCAAATTAACTTTTTATCCACAAACACCACTCACTCATCATTTAGGTCTATAATGTCCAGGACCAGTACCTCTGGACCACGGACCAGACTCCTAGAAAACCCATTCATCTCCTTGTTTCCACATAAAAGATCTGGGTATACTTACCACTTACTCAATACCCATCAGAGCCCATTCTCTGGTTCTCAAAGGCCCATTGAGGTGTAAAAATCCCCAAAGAAAGCAAGCATAGTGCTTTTATCAGAAACTTGCTTTTGGTTTGTACAAAATCCAAGCATTTTGTGTTTGAATCTTGCGGTTTTATCTGGATCTTGTTCTAAATGTTGATAGGCCATGTGTGAGTTTTTGCTCCATAATTCAGTGTATCTAATCACGCATTCTTGCATTTGCTGTGGTATCAAAAGGTTATTGTCTCTTTTCAAAAATTAGTTTATTTGTCTTGCCACCTTTGGGTGTGACTTCTGTGCAACTTTTGTGTACTTTTGCACAACTTTAGCATAACTTTCACAGCCTAACTCACACAGGTAACACCAAACTATTTATCAGTAGAAATTGTTTGCATGTAGCCTTTTGTATCAAAATTTGATTGTATACACGTTTTTTTTATAAGAAACTGGTTTATAAGAAACTAATACTAAGATAGCCAAAATATTAAGAAACTCTAGTACTGTGTCTGAGAAGTACTAAGAAACTTTTCAAAGTTCAAAGTATGGATATTATAGCAAATAGATCGTTGAACCTTTATTCTTGAGCAATATTATCTAACCATTTGTGTTTTCAACATAACAGAGCCCTGTTTATTCCTTAATCGTATTTTAAATGTCAAGAAACATATCTGGTGCAGTGCTAGCGACCACATTGATAATTCTGCATTCAAAGAATAAGAAACCAATTAAGAAACTTTTAATATTAAAATTGACAAAATTTCATGTGAAATTAAGAAACTTTTAGTACTATGGCCTGATCCAAGTTTCTTATAAAAAAAAGCGTGTATTTAGATTAGCTTAATTACCTGTAACTATGTTATGGCCGTGGCGTAGTCATGGTTTTCTGCTCCTCATGATATCATCCTTGTAGTGTAGTAGTTTGTAAGTGCTGTTCTAGGTAAGTTTGTTATTGTAAATTTTCATATTGGAAAAAAACTTTTGCAAAGCGATTAAAAACTCAAGATAGAAAGGAATGTGCATTCTTCAGGGGTCTGGTCCATTAGGGTCTGGTTCTACTGGTCCTGGGTCTGGTTATTCCGTTTTGCCATAATCTCCCAGTTCATAATTTATGTTGTACAGAACTTGAAACCACATTGAAATGAAACTTTAATTGGCTGCATTAATGACATGAGCCTGGACATGTGCTAGGATGCAAAGTTTATCTTTTGAAAAGAAACTGTTCTACATGTTGGGGGCAAGAGATACAATCAGGCTATTTTTATTACACCTTAGTGGCTTGATTCGATAGAAATTATGGAATTTCTAAATGCCAGGACACCTGGATTGACTCCTAAAATCCAACATTGTACAGGAATTGATCTTTAAAAAGAAAGCATGATTAATTGGTGAACTTCTCATTTTTAAGGAACTTCTGGTACTTAGAGTTCATTGGCAATCTTTGATATCTTGAATGTTTTCATGATCAGCAAAATTGATCCAAAGTTTCCCTCTACTCAATTTACCCAACTTACCCCCTAGGCCCTATATAGCAGATATGAGCTCACTCAGTGGCACATACTTTTGCAAAATGCAGGGGGCAAAGCTAATGTTTGAGTTAAAAGCATTGTTTATTTCTATTGTTTTAAACAAAAGATCTTAGTTCCAGTTGTACTGCATATTCCTTCCTGCCTTTTAGAAATCATAAAATATGCTTCCTTTTACAAACATTTATTACTTGTTAGCTGCAGATTAATGCAAAAAAATCAGCAATCTCTGATATTGCATTGTGGTGCATTGGTGTAATCATATGACTCTGAGGCAAGAACAGTCATGTCCAGTGGGTTCAAAACCCTGTAGGACCCCACCACTTGAACTCTTATGAACCCTTTTGAAAAACTCAAACTTTGTGTATCAGCTGCCACACTTTGAAAGAAAAATTTAGTTAGCGTTTTCCATTTTTGGTATTTCGCAACAAAAGGATTACATCAGCATATTTCAAAATGGGTCTCTTTCCATCTTTTATAAACATAAGAAAAGTAAACTTGTGACAAATCTAAGGAATGAGGTTTGCTTTCCAAATCTTTGTTCATCTTTTTCTCCCATACCAGCAAATATAGCACTTCTTAAACATCTCAGGTATATATAACATAGATTTTGGCTAAAAAATAAACTGCATCTTGGTGCAAGAAAGTTCACAACAATGCATTAATCATCTGTTGCTTTCTTCACTGTTTATAAATTTCTGTCAAAAATTTTTAAGTGCGTCATATTGCAATTTTATCTGGAAATTCTGGATATGTCTCTCCTCTCAAGTTCAGAAAAGACAAACCTGTCATCCTTATTGGTCTTTTGAAAAATCCAATGAGCACACTCTTGTTCTAGACTTCCTCAAAGGAGTGTCAGTGGAGTCTTAAGGAGCTGACAGGTGCATGTGCAGACTCTGAAGGGATGGGACCCGTACAAATTGGGTTAGGCTGGGCTGGGCTGTCGGACCTAGCTAGTGAGGATAGGACATGAATATACACAAGGAGATTTTTGTGTGAACACATTTCTTATTGGTATTCTTATTTCTTGATGAAACAGTTGTTGTTCATTACACATACATACAACTTTTGTAAGACTTTCACATGGAAGATTTAGTTTATAACTTTTCAAAAACAATTATTCCTCAAAAAGGTACTACTTCTTTCATTTTCTGGTAGCCCCAAGTGTGGTCCTGATGATTTTCTCTGTCATGAAAACACTCCCAATCTGGACCCTGATTCTTTGAGTGTGAAACAAGTGAAATCACATTTCCTGAATTGTGACACAAACTGTAGTATTACATCGTTGATGGTCGTTGTAAATTCAACACTTATCAGCCTGTTATATTTGTTGCAGTACTTTGCTTCACCACAGAAAATCCAGACTGAGTTGTCCAACCACTCTACCTATTTGCCAGTGTGGAAAGTTTGCTTTTGTTATGCCAAAAAAGGTTTACACCAAACCAATTGTTAAAGACAATAAACCTATCATTCTACCATTGTTACTAATGTTGCTCCATGCCACAGGTATTTGGTGTAACACATGTATTTTGCAGCATGGCCTTGTTGGCAGAAAGACTGTAATGTTTTGTCTGTGAGTTCCCCGTGCAAAAGTTTCTGGCTTGTTTTCCATCTGCACAAAATTCTTTGATAGACCAATTTCTGCAGAAGTTTTTCTGACTAGTTTGTTCCTTTACCAACACAGTTTTCAAAAAAGGCTTGCAAAGTTTGCTTCTGCTCAGAACGGAGCGGTTTCAATACAATCTTTGTATATAGCTTTGCTCTTTGTCTGCGTTGCTTGATAAAGCAAGGACAAGAATAATGCAAGAGACAGTCAAGGCAAGGGGCTCATGGAGCAAGGCTGCAGTGGAGATCTAGGCGCAAATGCTGTTTTTAACATTAGAATCTGTGCACAAATAGTTTGCGATGGAATTTCTTCTGTGCAATTTTTCTGAGTCAAAACAAATGTTCTCAGCACATTGAAAAACTTTACACTCTGATTTGGCAGCACTCATTTAAATTTCTAACTTGAGAATGCGACATACTTTTCTAATGATGTTTCTCCATTGGCAAATCACTTCTCTTCCCCCGGTTATTTCATTTTTTTCATTTCATTTATTCATCTATGAGGAGGGTAGCCCTTGGACACTGATGTCAGTATTCAAGGGGCCCTCCCATAAAATAAAATCAAAATTTAATTATCAAAATAAATATTAAAACTATCAAAGATATAACTGAAAACCTACTTCCAACCTGAATCCTATTTACAAAATTGACTATTTACAAAAGAAAACGGTCCTAAATCATTTGTTTAAAGCAATTTAGAGAGGATGCCTGCTTAGACTCAGCTGAGAGGCTATTCCACAGCTTTGCACCTCTATAAGAAAAGGATTTTTGGCCATTTGAACTTTATTTGAGAGGAAGCCTAAAGGCCTGGCCAAACGACTCAACTTTTCACTCAACATTTCACTCAACAATGTTGAGTCATGTTGAGTGTTGTTGAGCGTTGTTGAGTGGGGGGTGGCCAAACGACTGAACTTTTCACTCAACATTTGACTCAACATCTCCAAGTGCGAACGCGGTCGGGGCTTGGAACCAAGGGTCTTGGACTCAGGCTGCAGGCTGGCCCTGGCCTTGCAATCAGGGGTCTGGAACTCAGTTTGCAAATCTGAATAAAATTCTGCCGCTTTGCTTTTGGGCCTACAGCAAGCATTGAAAGCATACAGAGAAAATGGCTTTACCTGAAAATCATGGTATTAGCAAACGTAAAGTAGCTGCCATCCTAGCTATCATGGAGCTCACTAATGAAGGTGACGAGGCTGCGAAGAGAGGAAAAACAAGAGAATGGGTGCGCAGGCGAGAAGAAAAGGGGCTCTGCAACAACATTGTGAGGGAGTTGAGTATTGAGGACACAACTGCATACAAAGAGATGATGCGAATGTCGCATGAAGACTTCCTGAGAATACTTGGCCACATCGAGCCTGATATAACACCACATCAGGTTACTGGGGGAAACAATGTAATCAGCCCTAAATCAAGACTTACCCTGGCCATACGATTTCTGGCTACTGGAGAAACATTTCGGTCTCTCTCTTTTCAGTTCCGAATGTCACGAGCTGCCATCTCATATATAATCAAAGATGTCTGCCTCGCAGTGATTAAGAATATGGAACATCTTTATCTCAACGTTCCTTCAAATGCAGAAGATTGGCTCAAAATTGCAAGAGAATTTGATGAAAAGTGGCAGTTCCCCAACTGCATAGGAGCTATTGATGGAAAACACGTTGTTATCCAACCACCAGCTGGTGCAGGATCACAGTATTACAACTACAAACATACACATTCGATAGTCTTGTTGGCAGTTGCAGGACCAAGCTATGAATGCATATATGCTGACATTGGAACAAATGGAAGGGTGTCTGATGGAGGAGTGTGGAACAAATGTTCTTTGTCAAAAGCCATTGAGAATGGTGAAAATTCTCTGCCTCCACCAAGCTGTCTCCCTTTCAGTGCTGAAAAGATGCCTTATGTTTTTGTAGCAGATGATGCTTTTGCATTAAAAAGCTATCTGATGAAGCCATATCCACAGACAGGTTTGGATGAAGGAAGAAGAATCTATAATTATAGACATAGCAGAGCTCGCAGAATATCTGAGAACTTGTTTGGCATAATTGCTAATCGTTGGCGTCTATTTAGAACACCAATTTCACTCCAACCAGAAACTGTTGAGGGTCTCATGATGGCAACTTTGATCATTCACAATTTCCTGAGGAAAAGTGAATCACAGAATATATACTGTCCAGTTGGATTTACAGATACCAAAAGAAAAGATGGCATGGTCATCCCTGGAAATTGGAGAAAGAATCTCCCTACAGAATCATTTTTGTCTCTCAATGTTTCTTTATCTGGGCACAATGCAACAATGAATGCAAAACAGATCAGGGAGTCATTTAAAGACTACTTTTGCAATGAAGGAGCTGTTGAATGGCAATGGGACATGTGTTGAACACCCACTGTAGAACAATACAATAAAGTTTCAATAATAATACAACAATAATTGTATGTTACAAGTGTCATCAAGCATACTTTTTGAACAGCAGTTTTTTTAGCCAAAACTGGCTGTGAGTTTAACTTGATCACACTTTTCTTGTTATAAGTTTCTTGATTTTTGAATGTTACAAATAAAGGCTTTTTGTAAAATGAATAAATATACACTATAAACTTCCCCTTGTTGGCAATATTAGGTAGGACCTGCAGTATCAAATTTTTAAACAAAATCTTTTTCACATTGGATCTGAAGGCAGCTTTGCAATGATGCAACATTGAGCTAGTGAACACATCAGTTGTTTTGTGCATGGCATTCATGTGTGGTGTCAAATTTGGGGCAGATGTCTATTTGAAAGGTTGTTAGCAAGTGTCAGAAATGGAAAAAGTTTGAAATACAAAATTTTGATTAAATAACGCAACCAACTGAAACGCATACTTATATACTCCCATAAAATATGTTATGTCTTAAATATTTGGTAGAATTACAATTATTGCAAAGGGATAAGAACTAGAGAAACCAGCTAATAACAAATTTAGAAATGCTTTTATGAGGCAAAGTGAGTTCAACATAAGAGAAGCAAAATGAGCTTTTCCTTTCTTCTCTTTACAAAGTTCCAAACTGTGCAGTGCTTATATAGATTTTTCAGTCTTGTTTCATTGGTAGCAGTTTACAGTGAACCATGATCAATTGATATATGTGCTGTCAACATTTGAATAGCCTGTGTGTTGTGTAAACATTTTGAAATTTTGAACTTTTAAAAATATTAGTTAGGAATTTATACAAATTTGAAATATCAAAATGAACTGAAGACAATAAAGAGGAGGCACAAATCTGCTTGGATTGTTAGGTCAAAGGTAATATTTGCATAGATTTAGGATTAAGCCTCACCTTTAAGAAACTGCATCATGAGAAACTCAGGCCTGATTTCGTTTAATAAAATATATCTATTCAAGAAGCTATCCAGGCTGATTCATGTTTAGTTTCTTTCTTACATAGTAGTGTTTTATGGCATATATTTGAATATGTCTCAAATAGGTCTCAGTTTGCCAGAGGCAAAAATCAAAATTTTAAGCCCAAGTCATCGTGATTTCTGGTACTGGCCCAAACTATCAGTTTCTTTTACAACTATGCATATTTCAAAAATATTTTTTTAACAATTTGACACCTGGTTGGATAGAGAAATGTTTCTGATACCATGGTATATACACCCTGTTTTGAAGAAGAATATCTCAACATAAGAAACCAATCAAGTTGTTTTTTTGTGAAACGAGTTTCTTAAAGGCAGGACTTTACTGTATTTTTTGTTGGATGTTCAGATCTTCCCATCACATGGTATTTTCACATCAAACCTCACATAGAAAAATTTGAATAGGCTATTTTAGTGCAGATTTCATCACAAATTTTCTTGGATACTAACAAAATTTGCAACCCTTCAATGGCCTCCCAATAAATATTCTGTTTAGAAGAATGACCAAACTTGAAATGTTATAACAAATCAGAATCAGTTATGGTTAACAAACTTGCCACTTGAGAAATATTGGGTGTGTCCAAGTTCATAAACAGCTTAAAAAATCACAACTGTAAAAGTGATGAGTATGGTCCACTGCTGTTCATGTGCATGTTCATATTCAGTTGTTGCCCACTAGCTTGATAATGTAGCATATCATTTTGACTGGCTGGCATTTGGCGTTCAGCACCATTGATTTCAATGTCAAAAATCACATCTGTGATACATTTCTCTGCGATGGTGCGTGACCTGTGATCCATCTTGCCTAACTTTTCAGCAATAAAGAGGGAAAAGTGGCAACTTTTGACAGTATTCTGTGATGCTTGTGGCTCTTTGAGAACATTGATGCATGTACTTAAAAGCTCTTGTCTTTTTGCTTCCAGTACCTTTTTAGAGGCCTTTGGTGGTATTCTTGTCTTTGGCACTGTTGGCTCCTCATTTTCTATACTTTTCTCACTTTCTTGACTGGAGGTCTCATGCAGAAAGCCTTTTAAATTGTCCCTGCTCTTTCCAGGCTGCATCACTGGGCGTAAAAATTGAAGCCTCTCCCAGTACACCCAATTTGGTTTGTACAGCTCACTTGTACTCTGACCCGATCTTGTTTTATTGACTTTAGTTATCTCTCTGCCCAGTTGAGTTCTTATGATAAGAATCTTTGACTTAACTTCATCAACCTGGGTATCCAGCTCTGTTGCTATTTCCTTCAATGCTTTTCCCCTTTTTTCTCGACAATGGTAGCTTTTATCAAAAACATTCCAAAGACAGACTCTGTCTTCAAGTAAGTCAATTAGAAGCGATATCTCTTCAGTGCTCCATTTCTTGACTTCTTTATGCTTTTGTGGAACCTTTGGACATGGCTTGCTTTGTCTCTCCTTGCCTTCTTTCATTTTCATTCTTTTCTTGGGTGGGTTGTTTTCTGAATCACTGTCAGCAGATCCATCAGATTCACTTACATGAACTGGTTGTTTTGTTTTCTTTGAGAACCTCTTTCTCTCATTTCTGTGAAGTGGTTTCGATGTCTTTTTGACTCTCTTTGCCTTCGTGAGGACTTTGTTCATTGCAGCCAGGGCCTCATCGTCTTCACTGGCACACGAACTACCAGGCCATTCCCCGCTGCAAATTGATTTGGAAGGGTCAAAATCCTCCATATCCTCCTCCTCTGTGACCCGATCGCTCTCTTCGTCACAATTTTGTTTTCTTTTCTCCGCAGAATCCATTCTTCGCTTTGCTCCAAAACACAGTTCAGAAATTCTGACAGAAACTGGGAAGCTCACACTGCCAGTGCTTTTGGCGGCAAAGGTCAAGCGTTTCTGCGCTTGCGCGCACTCAACTTTGTTGAGTGCCTGGCCAAACGATTCAACATCGCTCAACAACAGGTCAGAACAATAGAAATTTAATCCTGTTCACTCAACATTTTTGACCAAGATCAAACTTCGCTCAACAACGCTCAACATCGCTCAACAACGCTCAACAAGGTGGCCAAACGACTCAACTTTTCACTCAACATTTCACTCAACTTTGTTGACTCAACTTTGTTGAGTCGTTTGGCCGGGGCTTAAGATCTGTCTCAGTATTACGGAGACTGTAAGAGGAGCACTGTGAGCTTTTTGTGAAAAGGTTACACAAGGATTGTTAAATTGTCATTTAACTTTTTTCTCTCTCTCCTATTTTACAATTCTTCCCTTCTTTCATATTTCCTCCCCCCCCCCCTAAATTTTGCCATACTGAATGAAGAAAGTGTTTCTTTGAATTCTCCTTCCTCCTCCCGATAGAAAAGTCAATACTCCAGAATGAGTATTCATTTTCTCATTTTAACATGTGTTGCCAAGCTTTTCCAATTCCCAACCACAACTCTGATATTGAAGAAACCACCCTGCTGCAAGACAAAAACCCAACATACGAGGCCGAGTAGGCTGCCTGAACCAACAACAAAGAAATTCTCGAAGTATTCCACAGTCACGTCATCTCTTCGAAACGCAGTGGAAATTTACTCCATTGTGAAAGTTTACCATCACTAAACTAACGAACTATCATATCATTTTCGAGGCTTGATTAATCTGTGCCAAAACTGTGCCCCATGAGTCAAACAGTATTTCACAATTGCTTCGAACTGACATCAGCCGTCGTGCTATTGATCTGGTCTGGGAACAATGCAAGCTCCGTCGTCTCGTCATGTTGTCGGAAATCAAACGGTTCCAATCATTTTAAAATTCATTTTTCAACGATTACACGAGTTCAGAACCCCTGAAAAATAAAAAATTTGATTAACAAGGAACTAATAAATCGTAAGAAAGAAAAAATTGAATTTCTTTACCTTTTTTGTTTCTTTTTTGGGTCAATTTCTCTGCTTGAACTGGCACTGTTTTTGTCTTCAGGGTTCCGCAAACACCTATCAGCCATAAGGCACTTCTACCTCATCCTTTGACCCTCAAGAAACCTTGAGAGCCTAAAGATTAGTTTGATGATTTATCTTAATGGTAGCTAAGTAAGTTTTAATGCCTTAAATGCCTTATTTTTGCCTTATTTCTGCCTTCTTTCCAAACCTACCTTCTTGCCCCAAAATCTTTCGAATTTTCTTCTCGTTGTTCCCAATCTCAGCAAGTACTTCATGTCAGGTTCTTCAACCTCATTTTGAAACAACGTCGCACTCACTATTATGGTCGCACCAAAACGAGAACATAATTTCTGAGGTGAGATTTGGGAACACTGAGTTCCCGTAGTGGGAGTGGCACTCGACCAGATTTTGGTTAGGTGCATGCCACCCAGGCTTCAAAAACATACCCATTCAGTTTTGCTGGCACGCTGAATTTTCCGACTGTATGAACAACGAAATTTGGTGGAAGCAGTAAGGCAAAGTTCATTTTATGTAGCATAACATAGCAGGTGCAAAACGTAATGTGAGGCCCCCCATAGTACCCCCGGATAACGGATTCAAGTGTTGATTTTTCATTTTTCACGCTATCACGGACTATAAAACAGCACTTTCACGTTCACGCTGCAGAAATTTAAGAATGCTCCAGATAGATACTTCCACATAAATACATAGCTGGCGAAGCCACACGAGGGAAAGCATGGTAATTTTAACATGGATTTTAAAGTTTCGGAGCCAAAACTGTGAGTGAAATGAGTTAAATAGGGGGTTCACGGGGCTTGCCCCGGAAAATTTTTGGAGTATTCGCCTTCTAGAACATCGAAAAACGCCGTATTGTGGAAATTAAAGCCTGGTAACCTATCATTTGCTTCTTAGAAAAAATCGATTTTCGTTCAAATAGACTGCATCTTTTACTTTGTCGGTGGCAATTTGAGTAGTACCATGTATTGTTTTTAGGTAACTTCGAAATTCTTCATGTAAGATCAATGCTATTTTTATCCAAGACTTTCTAGGAGACAAATATCTTTATTTGGGGTAGATTGCCAGGGAATGGATTAAGAATGGGGGTCCGGGGGCTTGCCCCCGGAAAATTTTTTGACACTACACCCTCCAGAATGACGGGAAACAGCATTTCTTTATGAAATTTGAAGGCGCAATCACGCGCTTTAAAAGTCCATTTCACGAAATAACGACCAAATTTTTGGCAAATCACGCTGCACGACAGAGTCTTCGATCACGAATTCACGAGTCGAAAATATCAAAATCATGAAATCACGCGCCCAAATTAGCCAAATAACGCTTCACGTACAAATATGGGGGGCCTCTAATGTGGCAACCACTTTTATTGAGCTTATCAGTTGGGTTAACACCGTTCTTGAAGCAAATATCAACGCGGCAGTAGCTTTTTATGAGCTCAAGATGAAATCTGAAATGTAAAAAGTCTCATTTTGAGGGCAAAGTTGTGAATAATGCAAGCAGAGAACTGCTTGGATGATACAAATTTTAGATGACGCAAAAATTTCCTTGTCCGTTACTTGCATCAGTCATGTTTCTTAATCTACAAAGTAAATTTTTCATTCAAAAACATTCGTAGGTACAAGAATTGACTTTGTTATGGTCTTTGGCTATTTCATCGGTGATACGTACTGTAAAACATCGGTTGTTCATGAATACGGAGCAGCTTTAAAGGTGATCTGAAGCGAAAATTGTTATTGATGCAAATGGATAGCACATTTGAATGATAAAGAATGTCGTTTACCATTTTGTGATACCTTGTTTCATTTTCGAATTATACACTATTTTGTATGATTGGCTGATGACGTCATTTTGTTTGCAAAAAAGTAATGAAAATGTACAAGGCTGGCTATGTTTTCGAAAGCAAATTGACTCCAAGAACATTTCTTAAATTGGCATACCTTTCTAAACATCATATCAGTCCATGAAACAATCTCTTTACATTTATTCAGCTCAACTTAAATGTCTCCGACAACTGTAACCTTTCAAAGCTTAGATACAGCTATATTCCAGTACATCATCCTAGCAATTTGCAAACAAAATGACGTCATCAACTGAAACATAATATCAGTGGATAACTTGAAAACGAAAAGAGATATCAAAGAAATTTAAACAGGAGTCCGTATCATTTGACAGTGCCATTAATTTGAATCAATAAAGATTTTCGCTTCAGATCAACTTTAAGGACTAAGGAAAGGGCAACGGGGCAGTTAGTCTTTCAGCAATAATTTCATATAAGGGGCAAGCAGATTTGTTCCCTAAAAGTTTTCTTCTCCACCTGTCATATAATAAAAATTTTGCACTGTCCCCAACCATGGATCCTGCAGTAATTGAGCTGAAAGAAAGCTCTACATTAGCAGTAGGCAATGATTTATGGAATTTTCATCACTGTTGTACAAAACAGCGTAAACTACAGCTTTTTTGTCAAAGGGGGTATGGCAAATGGTTGTGGCAATAGGTTTGGCAGTCTCTCTTTGCCCAGAGAGTGAATGGTAGCTAGGACAGGATTTCTCGTGCACCGAATGCTTTTTCATCAATTGCTAAACACCATTGTTTGGTTGCGGAGACGGTGTGCATAAAGATACTACCAGATATGTATCAATCTAGAAAGCAGGTAGACTGATGACGATGAGTCTGTTGTTGCCCTGTGCTCTTTGACTTGATGATAGCGCTTCAGGCAATAGAGACTCATAGTATTACTCTGAAAAACTTGGCCCTATTTAGGCCCAAACTTCGCAATTTCTAACGTATCAATCAGATTGCGAGATTTGTGAATTACTATTGTTAAGTTGTAAATGTGATAGAATGTTCGATTCGATTGAAGAATTCAAAACACTCCCACGGGATGGACATTCGAAGCCGTGATTCTTTCATAATTCCATTGATGATTGAAGAAAATAGGGCCAAGTTTTTCACTTTTTCATCATGAGTCCCTCTTGAGCAAGGTTTACCGCAGGGATATAAGGGACTCATAAGTCTAGAAAGCAGGGGCATGCTCCCCTGGAAAATGTTTGTAAATGTGACCACTAGAATGTGTTGAGCGCACATTAATTTCCCTTTTCAAGGCAATGTGACATTCCCAAAATTCGATTGCGCTCGTGATTTCCCATCTCTGACTGTGTATAGTTCAATTTTGTTCAAGCTAATTTTTTCTAAAATAGTTTCATTTTTCTTACACAATATGTGAAGAAACCATGAAGAGGTAAATCCATTGCAATATGAGAGGCAAATTTCCTGTCTAAAAGGGGGTGCAAGCTGATTATTCACTGTAAGGGAGTTTTCGTTTCTCTTCATTCTGAAACCACCCAAAAACAGTAGTAATTCAAGCATCTATAATATTTTGTGTTGTATGCCGGCTTGGACATAAGACTGTACGAAGAAGATATGTTGCTTTCTAACTGAACATAACGTGATACCTACGAATGAATACCTACGAATGAATACTGTTCAAAGCCTACACGAATATATTGATACTTGATACTATGTGGTTATACTGCTATATGCTAGGGTCCTGGGACTAGTCAATATTGGTTACATCGATATTCAAGCATCTCACACTGAAGGATGAAGCCTTCATCACTGCACATTTTCGATTCATCACTGCACATTTTCGATTCAACATTGCACAAATTGGTCATCACTGCACCTTAAATTAATCCTTGCTTAGTTGATGTGCAACAGCTGCACTTTAGATCTATAATTTCTGTACAAGCCAAATTTGATTTTTAGAAAATCCGCGCTGGACTTGCCCAAGTCGTCTTGTAGGACGATTTGAGTATGTCCAGTAGTGCGGCCGAGTGGTTAAGGCGACTGACTCGTAAACCAAAGGTCAGAACGGCCGAGGTTCGAATCCCGCGCTTGACAGTTTTGTAATACGGCTAATTTTGGACACAAGGATTTCCCTTGTAAGAAACTATAGATTTAGATTTAGGCCCTTGTTTGAAGAATTTACTTAGGCCCGTTTGTGTCACTTTTCGTAATCTGCTGGAAGTCGTCTATTACGTAGCGCCTATTTGTACCAAAGGAATCCCCTGTTGCGTCAGAAAGGCATTAGAAATACCGTGTGCATTCCCCCTACCTTTGCTTCTTTTGTTTACCAGGATTAGGGATTTGCTCTAGGTAAGCTGTTTTATTTGCAAAGTCACGATTACCCCTCTCCCAAATTTAGAAACATTGCGTTATTTCTTGCAACATTTCGTTAATTCTAGAAATGCATTGTCATGTTTATTTGTTATGTTTTAGAGTAGCCTTTTTGTATAAATAGTGCCTGTATCGTCAGATTTAAAGAACAGCAATGGATTAGAAAGGCTAACGTCGGACGAATTGGTTTTGGGCGCAAGAGGCTTGCGAAAGCTCTTGTTGCCCACATTTTAGGTGTCACTAAGGTTGGCATGCTAAGGCTTTGGAGAAGCCCATAGAATCACGTTAGTCTTGGGATTTAGTGACATATGAGAGTTTGTCTTAAGATCGATGTACAGTGCCAAATTCATATGTGTATTTTCTGAAGACAATCTGGAGCTGCTTCTGGCTTATATTGCTTCTGGAAAGATTCATAGTTTACAGTTTGGTCGCTGTCCGTAACGCTAGCACGGGTCGACCAGAGCCATATATGAGGGAAATCTGGTAGCTGCGGCGGGTTGATGATGGTAGAACATCCCTGGCCCCTGCTGGAAATAAGTCTCTCAGACTTTCGCAGGCTAGCAACAACAAATATGATTACCTTCCTACCTCCCTACCTACCTACCTGCAAAGGATCCTGGGTGATAACGGCTCTTTAAATCACTTATAATCCTACTGTTTTCATCGATCAAGAGCACAGAAGACAATGGATTATATCTAAATTATTTACTCCGTTGATTTACTTGAAGTAATGTGCACAGTACCAAACGGGATGTTCTTTAAACCGAACTCTTTGACCCTACGACCCCGGACCTTAAGATCCCAGACAAGACGACCATACACGACCCAGGATTCAAGTTGATATTTCAACTGACAAGACTTATCAGCACTGGTGGTTGATTGGTGAACGCCCAAGACATCAGCACGTGTCAAATTTATGATCAGGCACTATTCGATGTATTCGTACCTAAAGTACATATGTCATGAACCTGATAGGATCACACGGTGCGATCCTCTCTATTGTTCCAAAGCACAGGATCGAGGCTGAATGTTCATTGCAATGAAAATTCGCGAAGCAGAAATGAAAGGTCACAACACAATGGAAGGGCATGGCTCCTCAAAAAAGTCTATCTTGAGGCCATCATGAATAATATCTAATATAAATTTGTCTTTTGTGAGCAATGCCCAACTGTCATAGTTCTCAGTTACTTTCCCTGCTTGGAAAGAGAGCATGTCTCTTAAAAGTAGTTCAATAGATATATCACTTACGTTCTGTTGGTCTATAGCTGTTGCTGTTGTCTGCTCTGTCTTTTGTAGTAGGCACCCCTCTTCCCAGAGGCAGAGCCCCTCTGTGAGGTAAACCTGTTTTTTGGACCATTCTTGGTTTGATATTTGCCTCCTTGATAATGTTTTGATGACTGCTGTTTTGTACCTGTGAAGGCAGGTTTTGATAGGGCATTATTAGTTGCCTTCATGCTTTGTATCCTTTTAGGCAGGTCATCACCAAATAAAAACTCTGATGCCTTTGGGACGTTTGAGGCAAGCCCTTTCAGGTTTGCTGGCAGACTAGACTTTATATTATCACGCCTCAGCTGATGCAGCTCTTGAGACGTATGTCCTAGAAGGGCTAATGCATCGGTAGTCATAGCTATCAACGAATTAAAAGGCATATCTGCCTTTTTTCCTGCCTTGCCCAGTAACAATTCATTGCCAATATTGGCAAGGGCTGCAGCCGCCTTACTGACAACGTTGAGGTTTTTCTGCATAGCAACATCTTGCAGCTTCCTAGCATGTGTTAGGGTTCCCCATATCTCTGGGTTACATTTGGCTACTGCAAGGTTGTTACAGTTGCTGGGAATAAGGTGCTTTTTAAGTTTTTCTTTGACCTTATCATCTTGCAGTTTCTCAGAAAAAAGATTGTTGGTGATTTTTGCTAGTTTGGGGTTTATGTCTGCCCCCTTGTCCTCTGTAAGCGACAATTCAGCCTCTATACCGGCTAGTACTTCATCACCGGTCTCATTTTGCTGAGTTGTATCAATTTGTTGCTGATCTGCAAGCAAATCTGCAATGTCATGGTCAAGACTATTAGCATCTGGGATACTAATACTGTCCTCTTCGATTGAAGAAGACGAGTCTGACAGGTCACGCCCTATTACTGACGTACTGGCGTGTTTCCCTTCTGCGCTACCAATGTGGCTGAGCCTGGCAGACTTGGAAGCAGAAGAGCCTGTAGAAGCAGAAGCTGAGTCCGCTTTTCGTTTCCCTTCGCCTGAGGCTTTGAAGACATTGCTCAGTAAGTTTGTTAGCCTATCAAACGAGGCTTCAAACCTGTCAGTCATGATTTGTATCTGTTCCCGTTGGGATGCTCTAAGCAACTCTGCAATGTGGTTGTCCTGACCTGATTCATCTCGATTGTCGTCTGTGACGACGTCTGTACCCGAAATGGTAGTATGTTCTCCAGCAGGAGGGACGAAAGATTGATTTGGTTCTATCATTGGGAGTGTCCTATAATATTGCGTAGGGATGTAAACTGATTTAAGTTATACTTATCTTTGTAGCGTGCTTTCCTCGGCAAGATCTCTTCCGACGTGTGTTTGCAAGTGATCTTCCTGCGCGTGCGCGCGATCTCATGTAGGCTGCTCTGCTCCGACGCAGGAGCAGCGAGATAGAATGGAATTTCACTCCACATTTCTTTGTTTGTATTAACCAATTGATGACGTGACATATGTCCTTTATAGGCTCTGTCTCATCCAGATCCAGCATTCCTTGCGCACGTCGTCTGCTGGTTGGCCTTTGTTTGTCGCCACTTTCATCATGGCCTATACACCCCCGTCTAAGTGCCCCGGCGAGAGATCAGATTTTCACCGGGCTCCTTGTGACCGGGGGATATGGTCAAATTTTCTCTGGGGAGCTCGAATTTTGTAACGAGGACAGCATAATTATTGGTGGGGAACTGTTCCTACGTGGAAATAGTTTTTCAAATTTCTCTCCAGGGTTCGCCTGTTTACAGCCGAGGTTTCACTCGTAGGGCATTTTGTACCGGGGAGATTCGCAGCTTATTCGGGGACTAATTTTGCTCCAATTTTTTCGCCGGGGAAATCACCGGGGTAGGATGTACCTAGGCACTTAGACAGGGGTGTCCCTATGAACATCGTGGCAACAAAGGCAGACCAAGAAAAGATACGTGCAAGGCATGCTGGATAAAACAGACGCTTTAACAAAGAACAGCACCAGAAACTAGAAATCCGATCTTTGTAAATAAAATTGTCCCCCAATGAATGAAAATGAAATCGATATATCAGACCAGGGACGTAGGAAGCATCTCAAACTGGGGGGAAGACACTTCGAGGGCACTTTTTCCTTAAGAAAAATTGGGCATTTTTTAAAGTGAAAAGGGCACTTCTTTTTTTATTGCAAAATCTTGGGGGCACGTGCCCCCAGTGCCTCCCTGGTTCCTACTTCTATGATGTAGACCATCAACAAATATACATTTCTTTGCTTGATTCAAATCATGGCAAGCAGATGTAATCCCAATTGCAAAATAACTAAAGTCTCTTTGTAGCCATTAAGTTCAAAGAAATAGGTCACTGAATTTTACATCCATTACAGTATTCTAAAGATTTGGAACTTATGATGCAATAGGTAAGATAAATGATGCAGAACAGAAATAGTGTCGCGAACTGGGTCGAAGCACGACAATAAAAACTCGCAATATTTGATTTCCATCACCTTCATTTTCCAACCAAATCATACAGCAAAAACATAAAAAACCCCAGCAGAAGCTCACGCCCACACTCTTCTCCTCAAAATCACCCGTTCTGTCACGATCCGTTTTGTGTCAAAAACAATAAAAGGTTACAGGGTCTGTTTCATCCAGCATTCCTTGCACGTGTCGTCTCTTCGCTTGCCTTTGTTGTCATGAAAATGGCGACAAACAAAGACCAGCCAAGAGACGACACGTACAAGGAATGCTGGATGAAACAGTCTCAATCGTCCAGTTCTCACTTGAGTCCTTCGCAGTGACGCATGACTCCGCGACAATAGCGAACTTCCATCGCGCATTCGGAACCAACTTTATGTTCCTTCCTACTAACACCCTTGCAATGGTAAATAGGCTCCTCTATAAATAGAACAAAGAAATTACTCCGACACAGCATTGTTTCGTGGCGAAATAAAAATCTCATTGTGACACCATTCTTTGTTGACTCCCTGTGCAAGTTCGATTTGAATGAGATATTTTTAGAAATTCTGGCTCTGTGCAAATGCAAGCTTTTAACCTTGCACGAACCCTTTAAGGTAGGACACCTATAACTTTCCAAACTTCTAGAATACCTAATATATTTAATGCTGAAAGCATTGATATGATAAATATTGAGATTCTATGAAATATTTTGATTAATAATATTCAATATGCAAATTAGCTGTTGCCATAGCAACAAATACATTTGAGAAAAATAACACACTTTGGACTAATTCTCCTCTGAAATTATAAGCAAGGAACAGGGGGGGTTTTGATAAAATTGTTATATAAGAGTTGTTTTAGTGTTTGTACTAAAGACATAAATTTTGAGATGCTTTTTGAAATATTTTTGAAGGATTTGCAAAAATTGATGCGTTTTGGCAAATTTTGCAGAAAATCCTCATCATCATTAGGCAACATAAACACCACTTATTTAGCCCATTTTAGTCCATACACAAGGAACAGAAATGAAGTTTATTGTGTAAAAGTTGCAAGTTTATAACTTGAACAGTTTCTGAAATATTTACGTCCACATTTCTGATGCATCCGTTAAAAGGCAAAGTTTTAAAACAGTTTTTACACAGTTTTTTTATATTTCCAGTAATTGCAACAAAGCCTGTCATACCTAAAACTTGCCAGAACCATATGATTCACCTTCTACCTCATTTATCTTATCATTCCAACCCTTTTTGATGCTCCTCAAGTCTTTTCTTCTTCTTTTGGCTCTTTCTGAGTTACGCAATTCACTATGGTGTTTGCGCTTCAATGCACTACGCTGCAAACCTCTATCTGCATGAGCTCCAACATTTAGTTCCATTCTGTTCAAAAGATTTCTTATGCACTCTCTGCCATCATTCAAATGACAAGCAGCACTTGCTGCTGCTATTTCAACAATTTTTCTTGCACTGTAAGTTATTTTTGGGCACCGTTGCCAAATCAATCCATGAAGCGATTCATTTGAATTCTGCATCTTGCCATGGAGGCATTTGTTTAACAGCTCATCTGCAGATAGCTCCTTGTATATTGGTAAAATCATGTCAAAGATGATCTCTGGGATATTCAGTTTTGGCTGAAATTTTGCTTCTTTGCCTTCTGCCTTTTCTTTCTGCCAATTGCACCAACTGTCTACTGTGCGTGGACAAAATTGGTGACGCTTATTAATTTCTATCGAGGAATTATGGAATAGAGACACAAGAATACACTTTTTCATTCCATACACAGAATCCAAATTTGTTCTAATAGCAATTCCAAAGTAGTTTTGAAGTTTGTTTATAGCATTGTCACTCAGTCTACCCACACCTGAAATACTTTTTCCATCTGCAAGCTTTTTCCCCTTCCAATCAGATTTCAGCTTTCGAAGCCTGCCTCCAATTCTCTTTTGAATGTGACCGATGCACTCAAGCTTTTCAATCTTCACACCTGGCCCATATGGATAGGATGATTGAACAATGGAAAATGAAGAGCTGTCACCATCTCCTAAACATTTTGAGTATTGAAGGCTGTGTTTTTCAACTGATCGCTTAAAAATCTTAAGGGCACCAGCTGACTCCATTGATGATGATGATCCGCTATGGTTAGCTGGACAATTGTGGCTACTTTTCCATTCAATATATTCTACAGAGTCCTTATTTGTCTTTTCCCATTTTGAGCAAGCTCTGCAGTGCTTAGAGAGGACTTAGTAATCTAAACATTTATTTCCATACATGCAAGTGACAATGCCATTAATTGATGAATATCCCCGTGTTTGCCATGTGCCATCTAAGGACACTGTACATTGTGATACTTCACTGGCAGTTTTTGCTTCTTTACTTGTTGTTGTATATGATGCCATTAAGCCAACCTTCTTTAGAGACAATGTTTTTTCTTCTTCAAAAGCTTTATGAATTTCATCAATGCAGTTCTGGTAGCTTGAGCAAGTCATTGGTTTTGTCATGTTCATTATTGTACTGAAGTTCACCATAGCTTCATATCCTTTCCCTAATTCTCGAAAGGCAAGAACAGTTCTCAAATTCACATCAAAGAATGGCTTCCCACTTTTGGCATTAGTAAGCTTTGACTGTCGAACAGATTTATCAAAATATTGGCTAAAATTACAATTTGGACAAAAACTTTGACTTCATGGCATAAGCCACTCTTCCTTTGCATATCAATTTCCATTTTGAGTGGAGAGTTGCAGTCTTCCTGATTGCATCGGGCAAATTGACAGAACATTGAAACTAAGATTGGAAAATAGATTATCATGTTGAAGTCTTCCTCTTCGTTGATAATATCTTTGTTCAGGTGATTGCCAGCAACAGCTGATTTGGTGAAAAGTGGCAAATCAGGCTTAGGCCTAAGCCTAACCGAGGATGAGCAACCGCTGCTACTACTGCTCTCGCAGGCAGCGTCCAAGCTTTCTGCAGGACAAACATTTCTCTGTATTTCTAACTCTTCTTTTCTCTGAACTGCTGTGTATCGATTTCCTTTAAATATTCGCCTTCTCTTACTGTTTAACCTTGACCTTCTATTTCCCATTTTGAGAATCTAAAGAAACTTCTTTCAAGTGCGTGCAATCGCCAACAATTCAGCCATTTCGAAACAACCTCAGTATGAATCCTTCTTTGCTCCTTCGCAGAGGCTTAAACATAATAGATCTGATGTTTGAAGTTCCTTGGGAGGGTTTAGATCAGACAAACGATCCCCAAACCACTGAAAATCGGTTGCTAAGGGTGTTGCTAGGGAATTATGGAAAATATGCCCCTCAAACTTTCACAATTTCTGCAAAAAGTATCACTTTTAGAGAGGAAATTCTTAAAAAATCTTAAAGCAGAGATATTTTCCTATTGGGATGTGATAACTAAAATTTTTTTTGAATTTATCACTTTTTGCCCAAAAGTTATAGGTGTCCTACCTTAAGCCCCCGGGAAGAGGCTTCTTTAAATTTTGGACCTTCCAGAAGTGGGCTTAATAGTGAGGGGGCTTATTAGAGAGGGGGCTTATTAGAGAGGGGGCTTATTAGAGAGGGGGGCTTATTAGAGAGGGGGGCTTATTCACAAAATCAAGTGATAAGGATATATTTGGTAGCTATTCAGTTCTTTTATCCCTTATTTTGCGGAATCGGCATACAATTTTACGGATTCAGTTCTTTTATCCCTTATTTTGCGGAATCGGCATACAATTTTACGGATTCAGTTCTTTTATCCCTTATTTTGCGGAATCGGCATACAATTTTACGGATTCAGTTCTTTTATCCCTTATTTTGCGGAATCGGCATACAATTTTACGGATTCAGTTCTTTTATCCCTTATTTTGCGGAATCGGCATACAATTTTACGGATTCAGTTCTTTTATCCCTTATTTTGCGGAATCGGCATACAATTTTACGGATTCAGTTCTTTTATCCCTTATTTTGCGGAATCGGCATACAATTTTACGGATTCAGTTCTTTTATCCCTTATTTTGCGGAATCGGCATACAATTTTACGGATTCAGTTCTTTTATCCCTTATTTTGCGGAATCAGCATACAATTTTACGGCTTAAATCCATAATTTCGACACAGTCTTTATCCCGAACCATACTTACATTAATATGCAAGGTGGTATAGCTAAATAAATGGAAATATTTAGTAAATTCTACAATTCTGCATGTAGGGGGGGTTAATAGAGAGGGGGGCTTATTTCAAATTTTGACTCAGAGAGGAGGAGCTTATTAGAGAGGGGGCTTTGAAGAGAGGGGGCTTAACAGAACTTTTACGGCAATTATCTCTAATATAATTAATTGTCTCTGTAGTAAAGTGCTTGAAGAATTTCCAAGTTCCCTCCTGCAGTAGCAAACATCTGTTTACAAACTGGGCATTGAGCTTCCACGAAATCCCCTCCAAAATCTTTCAGAAAACTCATAGCCATACATTTAGGACATTGATACTTCAAAACTTCGCCACAAGATGGGAAGAAATTCGACAAATCTTTGGCCAATATCTTGCTTTCATTGACCCATGCATTCCTTTCACTTTGAGTGAGGTTTTCTTCGTCGTAGTACACATCGAAGAATTCCATCCCTAGGACTGACCCATTAGCAATTCGGAAAAAGCCGCGATCAGCCCAACCAGACCCCCAAGAATTTAGCAACCTCAATACACCTCCTTCAATGCTTATCAAGGTGACTGCATGACCACTTTTCGGGGTGTTGGGATCGCCAGCTGGTAAATCATGTTCATGCATTATTCCTTTGTAATTAGGCCCATCCCAGAATTTCTCAAACACATCCCACTGATTTCCATACAACAAAAATCTAGCAACGAGAGGCCTCTGCTGGTTCAATGCTTCTCTAGCCTCGTTCTCAGAGATCTGCTTTGTGTGGAACCAAAAAATTGGTGCAACCTTCTGAAGAACGTTCTGAGTGTTGGCACCGTGGATACCAAAGTCTTCGACAATATGTCCCAACAGGGTAAGGAATTCCAGGGGTGCATTCTTCATGTATGCTGCAGGAAAAGACGATAGAAGTATCATCGGATGGCATAGATGTAGCCTGTGTTCACCAGGGACGCCACTCTCCTCCTTGGTGATGGTCTGGAACACAGGCTATATCGACTTTGAATCAATGGAAAACTTCAAAGTTAAATCGTGATAATGATAATAATGAATGATTTATTCAAAGTTGGCAGAGAAAATAGCGTTAGCTAATTAAGGCCAACAAGTGGTAGGTACATAGGACACAATTAGGTTGAATCAGATCGGCCTTAACATTCTACACGTTTAACCATGGTTTAACCATGAGCGGCAGGACACAATTAGGTTGAATTAGATGGCATTAGATTCTTTGCCTACTTTGAAATTCCATAAAATTCTCTTCCTTGAAGAGCTCCGTCATATGTGCTGTCAGAATGTTTGGGCTTAAGTGGCCTTCTGGCATCTCCTTCGCACAATTGTCCTACGCAATGGTCTGAAGATTGAACTCTTCAACTGGAGAAAACATTTTGGCAGAAGGCATGAAAGCAGGGCAGCTATTGGAGCGGGATGCAATCCTTAAGGCTGACCTCCACTTGAGGGCCTACGCGAAACGAACGAGCGCTATTTAGTCTGCGCATGCTCAATTCGAAGATTTCTGTTCGCTGCAAACAAAATTTGTTCCCTTGGAAGTAGAAGTCAGGTCGATCGCTGGCGATTCAACTGTTCCCTCATTTGCTGGCTCGTTCGATTCGAACACGCGCTTAAGTGGAGGTCGGCCTTTAGGGAAAGACCGACGCTCACAATAATGATGACGACGATGACATGCGACAGAGCTCTTCAGTTCAAGGTGATGAAGTATGGCTGAGAAAGGCTGCCAATGTCAAGGAGGAGGATTTTATGGCATTTCAAGGTAGGCAAAGAATCTCATGCAATCTAATTCAACCTAATTGTGTCCTACCACTCATGGTTAAATTTGTAAAATGTTAAGGCCCTATTCTCACAACTGAATTGATCGAATGGAATTTGATGTAATTTCCCATAAACCCAGAGAGAACATTATTGGTATCATGATCATGTTTGGAATAAAAGCGATTTTAAGTTTTAAGCTACCCATGGTACTCAGGGTAGTTTCATGCAAAGATGTTCGAGAGATGTTTGAAGCTTTAGCAAAAATTAAAGCTCCATGAATTCTAAAATGGTTGAGGAAAGTCAATGTGATCAATGCAAGAAATACTCAATTTTTGAAGTAATCTTCCGGTACTTTTTTCTGTCAACCCTTAAAAGGTGCCTTCCTGTCGAGGGACTAAACTGCAGAATAGCTTAGAAAGAAAAAATTAATTAACTGTTATTCCTTTTTATCTCTCTCGTTTTCTTTTCGGTTTGAACTTTGTACATACATTACCTTGTGAAATACAATCTCAAATTTTGATATATCAGAGAATCAATTTTATTTTGCTTTTTATCACAGGAGGAATTCCAATAGCATTTAGATGAATCTTGCAACCCGTATAAAAAGTTCCACGCAAAATCTCCATCAAAAATATGCACTTCGTAAGTACAAGATAGGAGATCGGCATAAAAACTGACTATTTTCTCACCCTCGTTCCCAGGGTGTTCTTAGGTCGTACGCTCTACGCTAATCACGAAGCCGAATATGAACGCCCTGAGAAACTTCGATCAAATGCGCCCAGATAAAGGGTGCATTAGCGGCCATTATAGATTCCACGGCTTGCGAGGCAACGCTAATCGACCGAAAATGTCGGTTGCTCTAGCGTTAATTCTGCAGAAGATAAATTGAGAAACTAAAAACAAACACTTTGAGGACCATATTTCAGCTTTTTGAAAGTATTTGAACAATCATCTGGGGTAGTGTTTAATGTGAAACCAAGTTCGGTTTTTTTGGAGCGACAATGGGCCTAAGGTTGCAAATTCGAGAAACCTTCACCGCAGCTTCGAAAATGAAATTAGATAAGCAGCAAATCATGGTTGCAATGGGTAAAGAAAATTTGGTTTCCCGTCGAATTTTGACATGCCGCGGCCGTTTACTCCGCACAAAACGGAGTTACCGCGCAAAACGGGGTTACAGCCAATCAAATTGCCGAGCGGCCTCAGAGTAGAGTTAGAGCAACGAACTCACTCTGGGGACGAGATTGCTATTTTCTCGATCACCAGAAGACTTTATCTGACCAAAACAAGGGTGGATTTCTCGGGAAAAAACTGGCCATTACTGATTACAGTTCGCTTCAAATTCGCTCCTTACATATGAATATATAATCCAAACCTGTTCGCTCAATCTATCTGTTTGCTTGAGCGAGCAGTTCAGTTCTATAGATAGGCCTAAGTATGTCAAAAGTAGACTTATTACAATTCGTCCCAGTTTTCGCTCCTAATTACGAAAACTTTTACCTCCTTGAATTCCTTGCACAAACAAGTTGATTGAGCGAACAAGTTTGGATCAAATATATATGTGTAAGAAGCGAAATCTATGACGAACTGTAGTCAGTCCAGTAAAAAGTTTTCTTAACTGCGTCCATACCTTCAATACTTGGACGTGTTTCATCCTAACCAACAATTCGTTTTGTGGCCAAGTAAATTACTGTTGCTATTGAATGGGCATAGCATGTCCTTCCTATCTGTGGCTCACGTTTCTGATTCTCCAGCTCATGCAGCCTTGTATTTAGGATGTCATCTATCCTGATTTGACCCAATATATTGACAAGGGCGTCGACATTTGCCTCAAGACTTGCGAAAAGCGTAGTAAATTCGTTGATGATATCTGGATGGTTTGCTTGAAGGAAAAGATTGCTCTTTCCACTTTGGGGAAGACGCCATCCTCGAGCTGCTAGCAGAGATCGCGGTAGCTTCTGGTTTGAAACATTGGAACTAATTTGAAACATCAACTTGGCTGGCCAACTCCATTGTTCTTGCGGTTCACTGAATAATTCTCTAGGGTTTTCGATATCACTTGAGCTCATAAAGCATGAAATAATCAAAATTTGTTCCTGCTTTAGCTGCGCAATTAGGCCACTATCAAGTGGATTCCCATCTTCTGGTTGGCCACCAGAAATGATCAGCAAAATTTTCCTTCTTTGCCTGCATGTCTTGAACACATTTAGCGCCAATTTCAGAGCTCCACACATTGCTGCTCTGCCGTAAATATATGGTTCAAGTGTGGTAAGGTAGCCATGTAACTTTGCCGATACGTTGTCTGCATGTAGTGTCTTCGAAATATCTCTTATCAGTCTTGGTTTTGGATTTTGTTGAGCTGCCAAGATGTTGCCAATCCTTGCTTGCTTCTCTATCTGAAGTCTGTTGTTGAAGCCGCCACTCTGGTCCAAGTTCAGTTTCTTAGACATCATTTCAGCAAGGGTTGGATCCTCCGGAGAGAGGCCCATTGCAGCAGCTAGTTGGTATTTCGGAGAACTGCCAGCACAGGGTCCCTGATGACCACCTTGCGCGATGCTTCCTGTGATAGATGGACTTTTTTGGGGTTGCTTTTCAGCTTGTGTCCATGCATTTGCAGCAGCACCACCAAAGCCACTTTCTAATTCTTTTAAAGCGCTACCAGCAGACAGCAAATCCACGGTCTGTATATGTCCGCAGTGCACACCATAGGCTAATGTGAAAATCATAGAGTTTGCACATCGCACAGATTCTCTCTGCACGATAGCAGTGATTGCGTCCAGCATAGCATGAGCTCGAATGTCCTTAACACCTCTTTTAATGGCATGGACGTTAATTTCTGTCTGCATAGACCCAGATAGGTCGAGAATAACACCATGCATGGACGACTCTTCGCCGTACATCGCTGTGACTTTGCTTTGCTTTGCTTTGCCTTGCTTTGCTTTGCTTTGCTTTGCTTTAATTTGCTTTGAAGCAGGAATGGATGAATCTTTTCTTATATTGTGTGCAGCACAGGTATCCCAAACGAATAATCAACTAATTCAACCAACTTGTATTACAACAACACGTGCAGAATACTTTTGTTGAAAAAGTTATGCTTTTGGGTTTATGTGAGGAAGAACAGCTCACTTGCTGAACGCTGAATTCAATTCTATTGGAATGGTGGCGAGTATTCAAGCAAAAGTTGCGAGGAACAAAGAACGAAAGAAAAATAACATCTTCAAGTTTTTCCAAGAATCCTATGGATGAGAAAAAAACAACAAAGGCCACATCAAAGGTCCTGTACCACATTTATAATTGCAAATTTCTACCATTGTCCACTAATCTGGATGTCTTGCGGTAAAACGAAAAACAAAGAAATAGACAGAGTTCAAAAAAGATTCTACAACAGATAGATGACACAAGGGTCCATGTAAAAATCTACATAACTTGAAGATAGAAATATAGAAGTGCTTATCGTGTGAAAATCCATCCTTTATGTGGAATATTTTCCAGCGAAAGGAGCTTACATATAATCTAAGATCAGGTTCACTATTAATGCTGCCACAAGCGAAAACGACATCTTATGGGACAAGTTCACAACCTCGTCCCCAGGGCCTATTGTCATATTGGGACGGAGACAAAACGTCTTTTCGTCTCCGTCCCAATATGACAAAAGGCCCTGGGGAGAAGGTTGGCCAGTGCATTGACCTTTAGAGGCAGCACGCTCTGGAACAGCCTACCTGACACTATAAAAAGCTCACCATCTTTTGTATGTTTCAAAAGGGGTGAAATCGATACAAGAATGGAGGGGTGAAAATTGCACATGCAAAAATTGCGGTTAGAAACAATATCTTTGGAAATCCCTCCACGAATAGAAACGACGTAAATTGATGTTAATATAACTATTTTCTTTATATTATTGTAAATTTTTCCTTTAGATAGTTGGTCCGAATTAGCTATTGTATATAAGCTATTGTAAACACCAACTTTAAAGAATTCAATAATAATAATAACAATAATAACAATAGTAACAACAATAACAATAATAACAATAATAACAATAATAATAATAATAATAATAATGATGATGATGATGATGATAATAAATAATTGATTTGGAGTGCAATTAAACCGCTCATTGCTAAACTTCTGAAACAGATACAAAAAAAATCCACGTGGCAAGGCAGATGTTTAAATCTACCCCATTTGAAGTTTCCTGTTTCACCTTCACAACGTGCCTGTTGAAGCTTTTAACAAAGTTCAAAATGCCCTTCTCTAATCTACAAATGTTAAAGGGGCAGGGTCATGTAACCGTAACCAAACCTGTTATCTCTAGAATCTATACTGTTGGCCATATGTGGCCATTGTGTTCTGCTCAGATCTTGGTGGATGGGGTGAATCCACAAGAAAGATCCACCAATATCTCTGCAACCGAACAACATACGAGTGTTTCGTTTGTTTCTCTACGAAATACAAGGGTCTATCTTCAAAAAAACACTTTCATTTTGAGAAAAGTAGTGGAAAATCACTGTGATATGGCTTATCAAAAATGCTGCAAAATCGCCGTTTCGAAAGAAGGTTGTTTACATTACGTGACCCTGCCCCTTTAAGGAAACCTTGAATTCATAGGTCGGAAGTATGCCTTACGCCTTGAATAAGAGGCTACTAGAAAATATCATCAAATAAAGATCTCACAGGGATTACATGTGCAAGGAGACAGATCCATCCTCTGAGATAGACTTTAGGTTCCAAGTTTGGTCCATCTGTGCTCTGGTGTCACATGAAATTGTCACATGAGGTAGGCTCCAATTTCTATTTGTCCAGGAAGATAGCTACAAGGTTCAAATCGCAGCTTGAGACTAAATCCAGTCTTTTGTTTTCTGATTTTGAACGGATAATTCTCACTTGACTTAGAATCCTGACCTGAAAGCACAGATGCTGTGTTTTTGAGAGGTGGGAACTCCGGAGGGGAGAAGTAGCCATGACAACTATTTTTGGTGTTGTTCTCTCGGCCATAATTTTTCTGTTCAGTATTCAGCGCATACGGTTCAGTGTGCGAAACAGGCTCCCCTATTAACATTTGATAATATAATATCTATATACTGGGGAAATTACAAACTCTGCTCATTTCATTTACGAAAGATTCCCGCCAATAAGACTAGGTACATGTATTTTTCATAGGAAACTAAGAATTTGGGCCAGTAGTGAAAGTTTCTTAAAATTATCAGATTTTGAGTACTCGGAGTTAACAATTTTCATGTTCACTCGCTGTGCCCTCATAATCATTTCAAAACAATGGTTTTCAAGCCTTTCCAATGTTTAGACATTACTCAAGTACCCTCCGAGTAATATGATACACGAAACTAAAAGTGAAAATAAAGTAAACAAGTTAATGATTTCCTTTATCAAAATTAGTAGTTTCTTAAGTCATATTTTCCCAGTGCTTGAATTTCTTACTTTTTTTGACGAGCTGAGAGTTCAGTTTCTTATAAGCAGTTTCTTATGAATTATCACAATGCGAAATTCCGCGAATTTTCCCATTGTGGCCGATGCACAAAAGTTGATTCCAAACATTTCGCGCTTTTTTCAACTCGCGAATGTTTCTTCCAAGCAAGTTTCTTCCCTTTAAGTAATTACAAATGGGGTTGGCATGGGTCTCCTTCGTGGAAACTGCGAGAACTAATTCAGCAACAGTACGATATAATCATAAAGATGCAACTGATCGAACTATAGTTTGTTGACAGTCGTTTTCAAATTCTCTACCACACAGCAAGCATTTTATCTCTACTACAAATAAAGATAATCAATTTGCTCGGCTATTATACAAATTAACCAAGGTACAAATTAACCAGGCTCTCTGAAAAAGAAAATGAGAGTCTGGTACAGTACACACCTACCCTCGTCCTCGTGGCGTTCATATAGACCAATCAGGAGCCCGCAAACATACTCTTGTAGGTGCCAATGTCACAGCGAAACAATAGAAAGCACTTGAGATAAGCTTGGATGTGAAACGCTGAACAGTGATAGAAGATAGCAACTGACTGACTGGGAATACGATTGCGAATGAATTTAAAGACACTGTGACGTGTTCAGCCATTAAACCTTTACAGATAGAAGTGAAATATTTGCCAATTGCCATGGATTTGAAAATCAAAGATATTTCGTGAAACTGTCGCTGTGATCGCTACGAAGAAGTTGGCGGTTGGGCCTAATTCTCATTTTCTTTTTCGAGAGTATCTGGTACTCAGGGCAACAAATTAGATGTAGCTACTGATATATAAAATGTGTCCTCATTCAATTTTTCACTAAGCTATATACAAAATCCTTGTTATTAATTCGTTGATATCAATGCCACCAATAATGGAGCCAGGGAAGAAAAGCTGGCGGGGGGGGGGGGAAACTGTCCGAGTGCCGACAGCGAGCGAAGCGAGAAAGATCTTTACGGACCACACCTTTTGATCGGTTTCCATAATCTGAGGAGAGCTGATTGACTGGGTGATTTCTGTTGTAACAGAATCTTACTAACAACAACTCAACTCAACAAACTTTCTCAAAGCTCCGCGAGCTGACCATATCAATTTTCACAACCCTAAGTATTAGTAAATTTGAAAATTTTCTTCCCTAAGAGGTAGTAAATTGCAAAATTCAAGACCCTAAATTTTGCAACGGTAGGTCACCTTGAACGAACATGTCCTCCTCCGAGCCGCCGAGATGGGGCAGGAGGGGCAATTTGCCCCCGGGCCTCAGTGGCTAAGGGGCCTCACAATTGAAGATTTGCAATACTTGGACTGCAGGAAATGCTCTGAAATGCCTTTTAAGTCAATCTAAAGGGTGAGGTCGGAGAAATTTTCTGCTCGCTTCGCTCGTTGGGGTCGTCATCATGTGATTTTGCCCCTGGGCCTCCAAAAGCTCTCGGCAGCCCTAGTCCTCCTCCTGGGATTTACACAAACTCAAAGATTTGAGACCTTGGCTACATTTCTAGCGCCTTTTGGCCTAAGTTATTTTGCTTGTACGGTTTTGAAGACACGTCTGTCATGCCTTTGCCTTGTGAGAACCAACTTTACATCTCCTGATCTCAGGTTCAAAAAGCTTGGAAGAATATTTACCCCTTCTTTATTACGAATTACCTCCATCTCTCGAAAAATGATCATACGTTCAACATTAAGTCTTCATTAAACTTTTGCAATTAGATTTTCAAACTTCTCTTTCCAAAGAAGGAATCCACCGGGTAAATGTCTTGACCTATGGAGAAGAAAACCATTGTAAAAAATATTCATTGCTGCAAAAGATCAATTTCTTCATAGAAAATCTAGCTGAGATTCTAACTAAGAAAAAGTGCTACTTTTGAAAATTCATAGCACCAAGAGTATTTGATCAGTGGCAGTCTGGCTTTTTTCATCGGGGGGGGGGGGCAGCGAAATGGCGCCACTTCAAAGCAAACATTACTGTTATCAAGTTTCTGATTGGTGGCCTCGCAAGTTTCTTCCCCATACTCTGTGCCCGGGAGGGGAGGGGTGTAACTTAACTTGTCTATGGTACGGGGTTGTGCCATTTTTTAGGGCACCTTTTTCATGATACCTTCCGGATTTATGGGTATAGTTTTCTAGCAGAATTCATTTATTGGTGAGCTGTTTTGGTATTCCCGGATTTATGGGTATGATTTTCAGAAATTCTCCGGATTTATGGGTATACTTTTGAGAAGTTTCTCCGGATTTATGGGTGGTACTTTCACGATTTGAATGGCACAACCCCGTATCTTGGAAACTCAACTTATCCTCCCCCCCCCCGGGACACTGTGACGACTTGACCTGCCCCAGGGGCGGATTCAGACATTTATGTGACTGTTGGAAATGTTGGGATCTGGAGCGAAGCCTCCTGGAAAGTTTCTCAAAACCATGCCCTTCAAACCTCAGGCAACATGAGCAAACGCCCTTATAGACAATTTCTGGGGCAGGAAGAACCTTCGTTTGAATGTTGGTTATTGTATGTACTAGGATTTTTGGATATCTACTTCGGCAAATATTTACTTCGACCGTAGTTGTTTCAAGGACACTTAATTCTTTTGGATAATGCGTCTGTGATTG
This sequence comes from Aurelia sp. 4 Dawson et al 2005, assembly GCA_964019985.1. Taxonomy (NCBI): domain Eukaryota; kingdom Metazoa; phylum Cnidaria; class Scyphozoa; order Semaeostomeae; family Ulmaridae; genus Aurelia; species Aurelia sp. 4 Dawson et al 2005. The sequence continues at coordinate 2,654,491 of OZ026495.1, forward strand.
TCGGCTAAGGCTTTTGTATCTGAGTTCAAAGTTAAGAAGTTGCTACAACGTTGGCGCATTGGCAACAGTAGGACAGGACAGGACAGGACAGGACAGGACAGGAGTCATCGCTAGTGTTTGGTAAGCTTTAAAGGAACAATGGTAGATTTCTCATCCCTTATGACAGACAGTTGTGGGAAACAGAATGGCAGTTTATGTTAGTTGTGCAAAAGTTAGTAAGGACATGAAAAGATTTGATTATTTGTGAGAATGGCCGATGCATTTGCGTTAGTTGCATCCTTCCGGATCCGCATCTTGTGACCAGCCGTGTGGTGCTTGATGATCCTATAACGGATCGAGCTTCATGCAGCTTTTGTGACTCTTCCTAAACTTTGAGGCCCTTTTAAAAAGTCCTCTGGGGAGACCATTACCCCACTGGCTCCCTTGCCAGACCACCACTGTACTTGATTGATTTGAATGATTCGAATTCAAGTCAAAAGCTGAAAGATCAAAGTATTTCTGTGATTTTCACTTGTTTTATCAGCACTGAGGATTTTATGGAATTTCTTGGTTGCGAAATGTCTGAATATTGGCCAAGAACACTTGAATTAGATTATGATGACACAGAACAATGCATAAGGGTATTTCACTTCTCTCAGGAGTTATCAGAAACATATTTGCAAACAAATACTGAAGATTTTCAAACCCATGGCAATAAATACCACACCCCTGAAAAACCGTACTTTCCCCATCCAAATTTAGCAAGTACTTTCCCCCTCCCCTCCCCCTGTCGGTCATACTGCAGAAACATTTGTTAAAAAAATTTATCCTCGCTATAAAATGGTAGATCACAGAATAACTTACCGGTGAAATCCTAAACTTCTTGCGATCTTCAAAGCAGTTAAACTCCGAACACCACTTCGACAATTGATGACGACATTACTTCCATCTAATTCTGGTTTCTTTATGCCATAACGAATTTTGAAGGTGGAGTCATCAAGTTTCAAAGATTCTTCAAAAATGTCCACTGCAAAAAGGAAGGCAAATGTAAAACACAATTATTATTTTAACCATAAGTAAGGTTCGATTGTTAATAAAGCTCTATTTTCCCAGTACTAGAGTTAAGGATCTGATCTGATTTGATTTGATTTGATTAAATATCTTTAATGAGAATACCCCAATCACCAAGAGGTGCTTTTCATGGGGGTCCTCAAAATTCACAAAGATCAAATTCACAAGAATCCAGAGAATCCCATAAGAAACTGTGATAGTGAAAGTATCTTAAAATTTGCACGGGGAAATTTCTCTTCCTTCTCTCTTTTCTCGCTCCTCCTCCGCTTCCTCTCCCTCACTTCCCTCACTTCCTTCGCATTTCCTACTCTCCTTCGCATTGGTCCCTCGCATTGATCAAAGTATTCGCGGCTCTTCAGAAACAAGAAAGAGAACAGTATCGAGAAATAAGTGAAAATATTCAAAATAGAAATATCGAGAAATACCAAATAATAACTAAGAATATTTAGACTGATGCCCCTGTGCTCAAGTTTCTTAATTCTTTGGAGAGCTGAGGAATCGAGCTTCTCTCAAACAGTATCTTACACAAATGAATCAATAAGTGTAAATATTCCTTGTCGAACAACTCTCAAATTTTTTTTTACTTTCAAGAAAAAGAATGCAGCTAAAAATTTGAGGAGATTGGCTCAAGAAAAACAATCGATTTGTGGGATATTCAAAATTTGGCATCCACAAAATTCATCCGCCACAGATTTGCGCCAAGCACTTCTCTTTGTTACACCAGAAGAATACACCGACTAGTTTTCAAGTACTCTCTGGTCTCTAATAGACGTCCCCCCGCTTATTAATTTTTAGAAAATTTTCCACCCAGGACATTCTTATTCCAACCCCCCGCTTATTAATTCTGGCAACGAGTTCCAAGCAAGACAAAAGCTACACAACAAAATTCCATGCACCCAACTAAGATTAAGACTTTCGAGCGAAATCTGTGATGTCATTGCATTGTATTTTTAAAGTCTTACCGTCACTATATAAAGAAAGTGCGAATCACTGAGATGTTTTCCAACCCCCCTATTATTCCAACCCCCCCCGGCTATTAATTTTTGAGATTTTTTCCAACCCCCCTACTATTCCAACCCCCCCCCCGTCTATTAGAGACCAGAGAGTACAATGTGGAGCAGGGATCTTGAGTTTTGATTGCCAAATTTTATGCCAACCATTGTTGGAGAACAAAGAAATACGCCGGCGTAAAAAGGAGCAAGAGGCTGTCCGTCACAGATCTGTGGCGTAAGGCACACGGATCCCTCACTGGCCTGCCATAGGGTATATATAATTAGCAGGTGAACATTGGACCTACCCTAGAGGTATCCTCGATGAAAATTGCCCTGCTTTTTACCGAACAATGGAAAGCAGAGAGATGAGGACAAAAGTATGTAAAAATGTACCTGCTACCTACGTTCAAACATCGGAAGAAAAAACAAACTCGACAAGAAATAAATCGTCCCCGGGTGGGCTCGAACCACCAACCTTTCGGTTAACAGCCGAACGCGCTAACCGATTGCGCCACGGAGACATACTCTAGGAGGACGGCAAAATATTATTGTACCTATGACCATGTATGATCTCGCCTACGCAGACCGACAGGTGCAACGAATTTTAACAACGGTAGTTTTTTGGTGACTCGCGCAACAGAACGTGCCTAATCTAATGTGTGGAGGCAAAAATTTGGATGGACACAGGAGTGTCCAGCATGTGCACTGGAAGAAATAACACAGATTTTTGTGAGGCCCTTACAGGGTTGTGGGGGACAGCAGATACTATTTCACTAAAGCAGGGAAGAAGTTGATGAAAATGTCTTGAGAAGAAGGAAATGAATTTGCGAAAAAGCATATGTTCCCTTAAACTTAATGAACTTTCATATTTTTGCTACAGAGAACAAGGAGGAACAAAGAGAATAATACCTAAGGAAAATACAGAAACTAAGCATTTGGGCTGGTGCACCAAGTGGATATCACATTTTGAGTACTAAGAGTTTCTTATGAGTTTCTTTGCAGCATGCATATCGCCACCACAACTAGGCCAAAAGCCAACCTCTTGTTGTTGTGTTGCAGAAAGCTGTGTCGCTGCGCAATTTTTATCTTCTGACACAGAAAAACATGTAACTACGTAGGCGCGATGTTTTCAAACAGAGGAAGGCCCCATAAACATATAGAGGTTGCTTTGTTGGTTGACAAAGGGTCTTTAAGGCTCCATAACAATCATCATGTTCACTACCAGTTCCCTTGTGAACATTTAAAACTGAGGTTTTTCATGCATTTTTGACGTTCAGACATAAGTGACCTCTGAGTAATATTATACAGAAAACAGATGAAGAAAGTTAGACTACTTTAATGATTTCTCTACCAGAATGCATGGTTTCTTAGTTTATATTATCCACCTATTTTCTTAATTCATATTTTCCCAGTACTGGAGCTTCTTAATTTTTGGTGATATGAGAGTTGAGTTTTTAAAAAGCAGTTGCTCATAAAAAATATGTTTTAGAGCAGATAACTTTACCCCATTAGTGAGTCTCAGTATAGGTTAAGGGGTTAAGGTGAGCTACACATCTTTTTATAAGAAACTGGTTTATATATTTCATGTTAAGTTAAGAAAGTTTTAGTACTATGGCCTGATCCTAGTTATTTATAAAAAAGTGTAATAATGACATTACTCACAAGGTATGTTAACTGCACCAGGAATCTTTCCAGTTTCTTCCAACTCATGTGGTTTCCTTACATCAATAACATATGCTGACTTTTGCTCAAACTTCTTTTTTAATTCATCAGCCTCACAGTCAGGATCTTTCAAGATTTCTTCCTCCGTCATGTAACATCTTTTACAGAAGTGTGTTGTAGATATGGTTCCATGATTCGGATGACACCATGATGGATGACAGTATCTAGTAGGGGGTTTCCAAACACAGACATCTGCAATGAAAAATGGTTCAGTAACATGATGGAGATCTACATCTATCAATCAGAATATTGAGTACTGTTTGCAAGCAAATGTTTCAAATGCTGAAAAATGAAAGTTCTCAAAATCAATCAAGCCAAGGTTCATTTGAAAAAAAGTTAAAGAGCAATGATTTAAAGAATTATTCAAATCAGACAATAAAAATGAGAACCAAGAAACTGATGTTTACAGTTTCAAGATATCACAAGTTTATAAATTGCACATCAAAAAGGCAATGAATGGGCAATTTTAAACTTCACATTCAATTTCTCTGCTCTGCTCACATTACTCCCATCATTTGAATTACTTTTCTATTTTGATTGTATCACCACTCAGTATCATTCTTGGCTCACATCATAGAAAAAATTGAAAAATTTCACAGATTTTGCAAATTACCAATAGAGGATAAAAACTGATACTTTGATACAAAAAGCTAATAATCTAAATGACAGGTCAAAGAGTGTCCTGAGAAAACATGTCATAATTAACTGGAATTTTCAGATGGGTGTAGGAAGGGGTATGTTCTGGAACATTCTGTGACAAATTCTATGGACATTTTAGAATGTGTGGTAATTGTATTGAATATGTGGTCACTTCTGAAAGCAGTATTTCTATGTTGACTGAATTACAGTGGTTTTAAATAATATCAAGTATTGTTATGTTGACAAAATTACAGTTTGAAGATTCAAGATTCGGCTTTTTGTAGAAATTTGAATTCATTCATTGCTTATCTGTTTCAACACTCCTGAGCTACTTTAGACAACTGTCTATCTGCCATTTGACTTTCAATTTCAAGCGTGTTTTGAGTCCGACCAACTCTGCTTTTTGCAAAAAATTCAGAAAGTTATCTTCCTCACATGTCATTACTTGATTGAGATCTCCAATCAAACTACCTACTGCCCAGTCTGCAGAGTGTGGCATGTGCACACACAAGATTTTTTTGAGGGTTTGTCCAATGCACACCAAAATATGCAAATGCACACACACTCTTGATGTCATAAAATTTCGTTTCTGAGGAGGGGACGTTCTGGGAGGCATGGTGCTATTCATGTGCAATAACAATGACAGTAGTTCAAGGAAAACATTGAACTTCTCCATCGAAGGTGATATTTCAAAGAATCTTGACACAGAAGTCCAAGTCCCCACTCAAACCAGTATAAAAGCCTTCAGAACATAAATGGTTATCTAGGGAAGACAGAAAGATTTATTCTTAAAACAAGAAACAGCCCATGGCCATTTCTTCTAACTTCCAACAAGTCTCCACCTAGAAACGTCACAGTCTTTATTTTTGCAACAGCCACTCTTGATCTGCAAAATGGCCTGTTCGGACAAGGGGGTTGGAAGACAATCTGAAAAACAGCCTGATTGATCAAAGTAAAAGAAACCAATTCACAACGCAATGTTAGGTTAAGTGCATTGTACTCTATTTCATGTAAGATCAAAGAAACCTATGATCTTTAACGAATCCTTCAAAGCGAGAAGAAATGTGTTTGATAATGAAAGATGTATCCATAGGCACAACACTCTCCTCTGAAATGTCCATGGGACGTTTCTGATTATGAAGTCAATTTTGAATATTCCTTGGATGAACCTGTTCATTACACTTAAATCTATTTTCATGGACAAAGAAATCAGATAAAGCTTATTTTCTAGGATACACCTGTTTGGTGAGCAAGAAAATGTTCCTACTTTGAAAGTTTACAGCACCAAGAGTATTATACCTGGGGTGTTTCAAAAATGGAAGGAAAATTGCAAAAATATATAGTTTTCTTGACTATCTCATCAGCCGCTTTGCCAGGGTCAATTAAGTGGAGGAGGCAAAGGAGAAAGGGGGTCTGGGGGAGAAGCTCCCAGGAAAATTTTTGGGACCACACCCTTTACTTCGGCGTAGAACGCATCTCTCAATATCATGCTCACCATTAATGATAAGGAAACTTTCAGAATTTTGTGGCAGGTATTCTATAGAGCGCGAGGAAAATTTCTAGAAGAAAGATCATTTAATTTGGCGCAGAATGCATCCTCTGATTCCATATTTCCAGAATTTGGTACAACGTATCTTGTATATCAGCTAATATATGCTCCCCCAACTATTTTTCCTTTCTTTTCTAATGCAGACAATCATAATGAATGCATTTAGAGAGAAGAAAATTTACAATGCCATCTATGTCGTACATTCCCTGGTAGCAATCATTTTACACAAACTAGATATTAGAGTACCTTCGGGTGAGACAAAAAGTTCCCACTCTTGAAAATTCATAGCACCAAGCAAGAGAAGAGAAATGAAGGGTTTGGAACGAATCAACTTCTGCTTGATAGTTGAGAGATTGAAGTATTTTACAAACACTGAAAGTATAGGTAAATTTGACTCTAACAAAATTTCATGGCTTCCATTGCCCGAAAAAAGACTGAAAAAAACTTGATCACATGAAAAACAAATTCCTCGAAAAGTGCGATAAAGATAGTACGATTTTTACAGATGAGAAATATCATATGCAAAGCTGAAAAGGTGTTGAATTTGACAAGCTGATAAAAGTTGACGTGACAAGACCATTCCTCATTGCTCCTTCGCAAATGCAGCGATTTGTTATGTTTAACTCGCAAAAGTCGCATTTTGTATGGTTTTTGATACTTTATGGTGGCTTTGTGTGGCCTGTGTCACAAACCTCCATTCCAAAAAGAAACCATTGCAGACTCCCTGCTCAACAGTTGGACTGGATTGTTTTTGTGTGGTTTGGAATATTTGAAGACTGTCAAAGCTCATTCAAAAGAAAAGTCCCCATTCTACGATCTGATCATGATCAAAGTTCTCTTGGAATTCTTTTTATTGAAGCTTATGCTATTTAGGGGTCTCTTGCTCTTGGAATATTTGAATGCAATTGGTCACAAGACAAGAAATACATTGGAATGTACAGTGGGTATGCACACATTTGCTCAAACTGAAAGGTGTGCACACACTTGTCCGAACCGAGAAGAGTGTGCACACATTGCATACCATTTCTATGCACTTGCACACATGCACACATTTTTTTTGCCTTTGCACACACAAGATCTTGTCGAGAAATGCCATGCTTTGCAGACTGGCCTACTGCTCTGTTCTGATCTCCAAAAACTCTCATCAATATCATCTTTCCGCTGGATTGCAAAAAGATTATGAAGCATTGTAGTACTCTGCAAGATTTTTAATTGTCACTCAATTTCCACATATCCCCTTCTTACCAGAAAGTTGTGGTCGTCCTTTCGGATGGCAATGTCCGACCGGGTTGTGGACACCAGCGTTCACGTTTGCATTTTCTGCAGCAACTGTTGAGCCATGGAAAAGGGCTGCACGTATGCTTGTAACAACCAGTGTGGTCTTGAGGGCACTTGTAACCCCGAGAAGGCGTTTGCCTTGTGATAGTGTTTGTGGAACCATCACCAAATTACTCCGAAGTCGAGAGCAGAGAAAACGTGATCAGCTTCAGTACGTTCAGCTTTTTGATTTGTTTTGCTTGACAAGAAAGAAATCAACAATATTGGATATACCTCGCTTTGGGATTTCGTGCGTACAAGGCTGCATTAGATGGCCAAAGCCAAATGGCTCAAATGGCTGCCTCTTGCCTCTGCTCGCCAGCTTCGTTGTCGACGTAAAGGGGTTGCTTTTCTAAGGGGGCAGTTATTTGCTCTCCCGACACTCCATAGCTTTGCCATATGATTGAGGGGCACGCCTGGCCAAAATCCTCGCCAAACCCTTGTCAAAAAGCGGAAAAAAGTAGATCTGAAGAGCAAATACTCCCTTTACCCCCTAAGTCAATGTTGTTGATATCTAAAACTTGGAAAAGTTATGCAGCAAGTGCCCTGAGTCAAGACAAACAACATTGACTTAGGGGAAAGGGTGTTTCAGAATGTTTCAGTGGGATAAGTAGGACTGTGATTTATGTCGAAAAATGCTGAAAGATGTTGTTTGTTACGAGGGGTTTTGGCGAGGATTGGAGTTTCTGTCATGACCACACCCCAGAAGATACCCAGTCCCAGAATACAAATATGGTTCTGGACACTTGTTTTCATTCCAAAACAACCCATCCCGGGTTGTCAGGATGATAAGACAGGAGCGTTGAGAGGCCTCTCAAGCGAAGAGTTCAGCCCGCAGAGAAATTTCTTTGATGGTAAAGCTATTGGTGGAAAACTTTACCTGATTGCAATTGTCGCAGTCAGCCTGAAGTTGTACATTTCACTGAACACGGTTCAAACATTCTGTTCAAGTGAAGATTTCCTGAACACTTGCATTGCTTAAAGTTCCCCTTCTTCAAAAATTCATAGCATCAAGATTACTTTACAGATTCGTATCTTGTGGCTGTCAAGCAAATATTGATCTATTCCAATCCGTCCATTGCTCTTGATGCTATGAATTTTCAAAAGTGGGAACTTTTTCTGGCTCACAAACCCGGCAGAATGATGCAGATTGGGACCAAAAATCGAAAAATTCAGAAAGCGAAATTCAATATCTTGATGCATCTGCATAATCAGCCCAGTGAAAGATAGCATAGGTTCCAAATCTTTAGGTCTACGAAAAAAAGGCGGGTGCGAAATTCAATGGCCAATTTCTTTAAACTGAATGACTTGAAAAAAACTTTAGCCACTTGTTAGGATTCTACCATTGGACTTTTCAGAAATCTTCAATATTTGTCGAAATAACAGCCTTTTTTATGCTTTAGCTCGTTTTATGATGTGAAGTCATCAAATTTCTAGGTCACAAACCAGAATAGTGAAAGAGTTTTGCTTGATACCATATTATAGGCATCTATAAGCTATGGTTTTCTTGAAAGTTATTTGATCTTTCGTCTATAGGTTTAGAAACTACGATAGTTTTAAGCTTTTTTCGACAATTCTCTTGAATTCTTAAAAAAGAAAAAATACTCTAATTCTGAAAATATTGAAGATTTCGCAAAAGTCCAAAGGCAGATTTACTGTAAAATAGTTCAAGTTTCATTGAGGCCGTTCAGTTCAAAGAAATAGGTCATAGAATTTTACACTCACCTTTTTAAAGATTTGAAATTCATGCTGTGAAATCACGTCCAGTCAAAAGTGGATAGATTTTATGCACACCTGTTGTAAAGTAAGAATGAAAAGAAACAAGGAGATCATATTTGTTTCCTTAAATTTCACATAAATATTCCCATTTATTCTGCATCTAATAATCCTAATTTCTGCAGTCATTTAAAGTCATATTTTAACCTCAGAACCTCAGAGAGTACTGTTCACTCTCGTTTACGATTTCAGGAGAACCTTGACAACTGAGTTGACATTGAGGCTGCGCAGATCATTGTATGTCTGCCCTGTTCCAACGAAAACAATAGGCTGACCAGTGGTATATGTCATAGAAATGGCAGCACCAACCTAAACGAAAAGTAAAACAAAACTGAGAAAACAAAACTGATTTAGAAGAAAGTCGATAGATTTGCAGAAAAGAATCGTAGCAATAACTTTGGCAAGTATATATTCAACAGTGGACATGTTAAATGAATGTTAAGCTTTACTTGAATGAAATTGGCTACTCCGTTCTAAAACTATGAGGGATTTGCTCAAGAAAGCCCCTTCAAAAACCTTCGAAACAGGCCTAAAATCAAGACCTTCCTCACAGTAATGACTTTTGGGAACTGAACTTGTTCTTACTCCAACGAGCACCCAAAAAAGTCGGTCGCTTGTGATCAGATTGATGGGTAAAGTTTTATCAACTGCGCGCGCTCAGAGCGCTGGATATGGAGAGCAGCCCTCAGTACGACTTATCCCTTGGAAGGACGGGTAGAAGTGTCACCCCTGGCAGCATAGCAATATAATTCCAAATGACTTCATTTTCCCAAAGAGACAGCATGTGCTAAAACGCATTTAGGTCATTGCTGTACGGTAGAAATACCAGAAAAACTTGGTCAAAATTCTTGGTTTCTGTAGAAGTGTAGACGATGAGCCTCTTGTTTCCCTGTGCTCCTTGACTTGATGATGGCGCTTCGGTCAACAGAGACTCATAATATTACTCTGAAAATCTGGCCCTATTTAGACCCAAACTCCGCGATTTCTAGAGTACCAATCAGATTGCGAGATTTCTGAATTACTATTGTTACGGTATAACTGTGATAGAATTTTCGATTCGATTAAAGAATTAAAAACACTCCCACGAAATTGAGATTCGAGGTCGTGATTCCATCATGATTCCATCAACACTCCATTGATGATTGCAGAAAATAGGGCCAACCTTTTCAAGGTTTCACCATGAGTCCTTGCTGAGCAAGGTTTACCGCAGGGATACAGGGGCTTCATCGTCATAAGTCTAGTAGGAGTGCCTAGAATGAGCTTCTACAGAAGATCCCTTTTAATTTCAGAACTACGTGGCCGATTTCAATCACTCAGGTACTTTGAAATGTATTTGATTAGGTCTACAGCCAAGTAACATAACTGTCATTATCATCATCTTGGTGTCCAGCGAGCACTGGCATTTAACATTGGAATCGCTCAATTTTGACTTCGGTGAATAATAAAAACCCGCGTATAAGAACCTAGTGATTAAGAACCCACAGGCTGAAATGTTGAAATTAGGCCCACTGCTATATAAGAACCCATTCAACCTGAAGTTTGAAAAAGGTTCTTGTTTGTAGAGATCATCAAATCAAATTAAAGTCCAGTTGCTCAGTCATTGAGCCTTTACAAACTAAGAATACCATGTGTGCATATTGCAAAAAAAACTCTAAAAATACGGTACTTAATGTGCTGCTCAGAATTTCAAATAAATCTGTTTCAAGTGGCTCTTCAAACGCTTTCATTGCATTAAATCAAATTTCTGATCCTTCACAAACTTCTCTTGTGAATAAGACCTCATGAACTCAAGTGCTGTGAGCTGACAGTAAAAAATAAGCTTGAAGTTTGAACCGGAATAAAAAAATTCCCAAAAGCCCTGAATAAAATAAGAACCAATTTAAGCGTCTGAACAGCCTCATTTCCCAATAAGTACCAAATATATATAAGAACCTTGTCAGGCTGACTTGCAAAATTGAAGGTTTTTATACGCGGGTTTTTACTTTATTCAGTAAACTCAGAGTACGTCGTTAGAAATTTACTATTATATCGAAGAAAATTACGTTTGTTTGTTTTGTTTGTTTTCAATTTATTTTGAGTGGGCTTGTCAGGATTTCTAGCTACTGAAAGCTAATTTAGGCCCACTGTGCATGCCGCATCCAGGCATGGGATCCCTAGTTTAACGTCCCTCCCGAAGGACGACGAGGTGAGTTGTGAGGTCGGGCCTCTGAGGTCACCCATCCGGAGTTTGACCTCACTCGACCAAGCTTAACTTCAGTCACCTGACGACTGTATAAGCCACTCGGCCACTCACTCGTTCGTATCCATATCATTCACCAATCATCGATTACAAATCATAATCACTCATTTTCGATCATCTATATTGGGACGAAAGTTTATCGAAAACAATGTCATGCCCATACAGATAGCCACTTATCGATCAAAAATCATCATCATCGATTATCAATCATCAACAGTGGGACGATAATTCATCGGGAAAATGACGTGACCATAACGATCAACAATGATCAATCATCGATCAAAAATCATCATCATCGATTATCAATAATCAACAGTGGGACGATAATTCATCGGGAAAATGACGTGACCATAACGATCAACAATGATCAATCATCGATCAAAAACCTTCATCATCAAACATCGATAAACGATACAGTAAATCCCCGCGTATAAGAACCTACTTTTTTGAGAGCCAGGCTGAAATTGGTTCTTATTTCAAAGATACTAAGATTAATTTCAAGGTATAAGGGTTCTTATTTGAAGGGTACCTCGTGTTGTCCCCTTGAGAGTCTCACAAAGATGTTCAACCCTATTATTTGTTTTAGAAGCGTTCTTATGGACATAATAAGTAATTGGGGGGGGGGAGAATAAATCTTTCAAACCCAACTGGGACCACAATGACCTTGATAACAGCAATCAAATATCAACTTCTGCAACAAGAACCTATGTTTCATCAGACTGAAACAGGTTCTTAATTGCAAGGTACATAATTTAAGTAAGTAAGTAAGTAGTAGTTTTATAGTCTTTTATCTAGCCAAAGGCTACTCAAACGACTTTACACCTTACCCCCTGGTCACTATGCTAAGTAGTATATAGCAGGGTGCAGCCACAGACGGCGCTCATAACTACGGGACCAGGTACCCATTTATACTCCTGGGTGGAGAGAGGCACAATTTGTGTTAACACCTTGCCCAAGGATGCTATCCTCAAATATGACCAGTGTCGGTTTCGAACACACGACCCTTGGATCGTGAGCCCGACGCTTTACCACTGTGCCACTAGGAAAAACAGCCTCTAGGTTCCTATTTTGGTAGGTTCTTATATGCGGGGAATTACTGTACATGAAAAAAAGGTCATCGAAAGCAATGACGTCTCCACATACCTTGTCATCAATGGTATCAAACTTGGTCAAAACAATACCATCAATGAGACGGGGGTTATCTTGTCCAGAATGATCAGCCAAGGCTTGGTTGAATGCTTTCAACTGGTCAACACCATCATTACCTACCAATGCTTCTCCAACGAACAATACCAAATTTGGATCATTGATTTTGATGAGCTGCAAAAATCAATTATCACTATATCAGCATAGATTTACAGCAGAGTCTCAGTTATCGCAACAATGAAAACGACAACAAGAACTTCTGGACTTTCATATATAAATTAAGACGGCCTGGCACAGATTTATCTGTGCCATCTAGAGCGAGGCTAAGGGGTAGTCATAGCAGCTGGACAGTTGGAAATTCCCACTGCTGTGGTGAAGACGAGACGAGGGGAGCTAATTGGCCCTCGAAATGAGGAATTCTTGATTAAAAGAGCAAGGTTTGTTGATTCTTGGACTGATGAAAGATTCATTTGGATATGTGCTGCTCTTCTTCCTGGCTAAAATAGGCTAAAGTTACTGAAAACTCTTATCGCTCTATTAATCCATCAGTCTATTAGTGGCGACAACTACGAACATATACTCAGTCTAGTATCAGCATAGCAAGGGTGAATTTTGTAGGATAAAAGCAAAAGCAACGGTCGTTTTAATGGACACTTCAATTGAAAGCGATAAGCGCATGCAGACAAAGGAAACTCTTTCAACCAGTAAATCAAAACAAACACGGCCGCAAAAGTTGTCCGGAAACGAGCAGGGAAAAGTCTCGCCTTTTGCAAGCAAAAAGTGGTTTCAAGTACAAGTCATATGCTTATAACGAAAGAAGGAGGGTAAATCTAATTATGCCTTCAGAATTTTGTTTGTTTGATTCAGAAGCCGAGCAGAAGGCATCATAATTCTAGGGTATTCAGGGATTAAACAAAACAATTACAACAAAGCTCCTGAATCAAATAAACAAAATCTGCGACACAGAATTTTAGATCTACTCTTACTCTTTCCTCACTCTTTCCTCCCTTCTTAATAAATTGAAATGAAATGAAATGAAATATGCACATAAATTCTATTAAAAACCACCTTTCGCTTGTACAATGCGAGAGTTTGTGCCATTGTTTCGTGGCAACTTTGTGGCTGTGTTTGTTTTGATTTACTGGTTGAGAGAATTTCTTTTATCTGTAGTCACTAATCGCTTTGAATTGAGCAGTCAATTTAAAGCAAAACCTGCTATTGTATTACAAAGTCTGTCCATGTTTTTCAGAATCAGAGGGTTTTCTTCTTTTTCGTTTTGAAAAATTACGACAAGCTTTGACGAATAAGATAAAACCATCACGCCTTGAGATTAAATTTTAGTAACTTTTGAAGAACAAATTACGAAAAATTCTCGTGGACTTTTATTGGGCATTTTTTCGGCTGAACCTTTTGATGAAACAACGAATCTGAAGCCAAAAATTTTCGACAGGAGTTATTCGCAGGGACTTCTTCAACAGAAATTTTTTTCAGCTTCTCCAGCTTTCACCTCTTGGGGTCCAGGAGCCTCAGTAAAGACTGTAGTTTTGATTTCTTCGGTTCCCTGTGATCCGGACTTTGAAAACAGCAACTGTGTAATTTGATACAGATTAACATAAACATTGAAGTCGGCCTGCAATTGTTACAGTAGAAAAAAAGAAAGTATTTTCTTTTCTCTTTCTTATCGTCAAGAGGCGTAGGATTTGAAAATATAATGAGCCGTTAAGAGGCGCAGGATTTGAAAAACCGCCAGTTCCAACCGCAGCCAATGAGGTAAGAGCTCTCGCCTAAGAAATATTTTTCTACTGTAACAATACCAGGCCGCTCGCAACGATGATGAAGTCTGTATCAAATTTATTGTTTTCATAATCCGGATCACTGGGAACCAAACAAACCAAAACTGGACTTTTTACTGAGGCTCCTGGACCCCCTGTGCCTGCTATAAGCTCAAGGCAACAATAAGGAGCAATTCTGCCACCAGAACAATGAAATTTACCTTTGCCAAAGACCTCATGAGTGGCTCATTATTCTGCATTCTTCCTGCTGTATCAACCAACACAACATCAATCCTTTGCTGCTGAGCTACAATTTTGAAAAATACGTCATACTTAGAAAATAACTCAAAACACCAACCTTACGAATGGTACCACCATTGGTAGTTAGACACTGCAGGTGTACTTTAATTGACTTCTTGATAAGTAAGAATTACTTTCTGCTGTAAGAGTATTTTTCTGTGTCCTTTCCTTCATCACACTGAGCTCAAAAAAGAGGAGCTCAAATGTGTGTCTGACACAATTTTGAAAGTTTGTTCATAATACAACTTCCACGAAGTACCTGCTCCGCAGAACTATAGAAATTGTTCCTCCACAGCAAAGCTACAAATTAGTTGCTACATACCGGCAGTGTCTAACTACCCATGATACCCCAATCGGTTTCTAAAGCATGACCCTCTGGAAGAATAGCCTATCTTTTATCATAGTTATTACATTCAATTATTTAAGAAGTGCACATTGTGTTAGCTTCTTGCTGAACGAACTATTCGTGTATATAAATGATAATAATACTAATATGATGATGATGATGATGATGATGATGATGATGATGATGATGATGATGATGATGATGATGATGATGATGATTGTGATGATGATGATGAAAATCATAATCATGATGATGGATGATGATGATAATGATGGCAATAACAACTGATATTAAGAGTGCTACCATTGGGCCATTCCCGCTCAGTTTTCACCCACTATTCACTGAAACAAAAATAAAATTAAACTCTCACCAAGGTTAATTGCTTCCATAGCGACGCCAGCAGCATCCTTCCCATAACCTTTGTCATATAAGACAACTTGAGGTGGGCCATTAGCTTGGGGTGGTGGATGGAGAGAATTGAGATGGCGTGTATGAGTACGCAATTGTTCCACTGCCCCTGATCGGAATGTATCACATGCAGCGATCATGATTCGGTGATTGTTCTCCAACAACCAGAAGCAAATCTACAAAAATATTGAAAACATCGAGTGAGTCAGAAAATATTTCCACTCTTTCAAACATCGTGAAGGAAAAGCTACCGGGTGTCCAAAACAAGTAAAGACTGGGCCTATTCAATCTGGTTTTAACAAAGTCAAAATTGACCCCATCTTACGCAAAGTAAAGACTGATGCCTTTTCGTCCCTTGCTTCCCTGTGTTCTTTGATTTGCCGATATCACTTGATCAAAAGGGACTCATAACATTACAAGCTCCCAGTTTGGTCATAAATGACAGAGAGAAACATGCACTATCGCTTGAGACTTCAAGGACAATAAAGAATCAGAATATTTTGCTTTAGAAACATGGCTCAAAATTAGGTTTTCAATGGGGAATTTGTCAACTTTTTGAATCAAAAGCAAACTTTTTATCATCTATAAATATGTTTGGGTCCGTGACAAAACAAGTCAGAGAGAAAATCTCATCAAAGGTTTGATGATTAATTTTTGGCGATTTTGTAACTTTCAAATAAAAGAATGTACATTCAGAAATTATATTTGGAATAAAGAAATTTGAAATTCCAGTTTCATTTGTAGAAATGGATTATGGCCTAAATAACGCTTCATACGAGGAGTACTTTAATTTTTGGAATATTGTGTATACACCGATTTAAGAGATTTAAATTCTAAAAATTACAGCACGAGTGAATGTGGGATGAAACGCGTTTTTGGGTCATTCAACATTATTTCTCATGGAGGGTTTGATAACTAATTTTGTTTTCTTGCAAAAATTTACCAGATTTGGACACTTGATCCAAACCTCTCCTTTAACAAGTAAAAAAGGTGTATTAGAAGTAAAACTGAGATGAAATGACAAGAGAATTTGGTTTATACCTTGGCTAAGTTAGTAGACTTCCCAACACCATTAACACCACAAAAGACAATAGTGAAGGGTTTGCCTTTGCTTTTTGCACCTTGTATGTCACGCAGAATATCAATCTTCTTCTTGGGGGAAAGGATTTGGACCAAGGACTCTTCCATGCTCCCTCGTACAGCAGAAGCAACACCTGAGGAGGAGAAATTTGCTAACTATATCAGGGGAAAGGATTTGGACCAAGGACTCTTCCATGCTCCCTCGTACAACAGAAGCAACACCTGAGGAGGAGAAATTTGCTAACTATATCAGGGGAAAGGATTTGGACCAATGACTCTTCCATGCTCCCTCGTACAGCAGAAGCAACACCTGAGGAGGAGAAATTTGCTAACTATATCAGGGGAAAGGATTTGGACCAAGGACTCTTCCATGCTCCCTCGTACAGCAGAACCAACGCCTGAGGAGGAGAAATTTGCTAACTATATCAGGAAAGTTGAAACTAGCTGCTACACCGGCAACGAAATGCTATAATCGTTCTTCGTGGATGGCGTTCACGGTGAAAAATGTGACGGTAACAAAATCTTAGCTAGCGTTCACACGATACCGCCACACTATGAAAACAATAGAAAATTCAATGGTACCTGACTTGGTGCAATCTCTCCAAGAATTTGATGCCAACGAAATGTATCTACACTCTAAGAACCGATTAACCTAATTTGAAAGCGATGAAAGATGTCCCGTTTTCATCATTTTCGAGTGTTTACAAGATGCTGTTTTCAAAATGTGTCGGTTAGAGTTCCGTTTTCAAACTCTACCGCTTTCGAAATCTACCGGCAAAATGAGCCATTTTCATGTGAACGGGCTGTCCGTCACATTTTTCAATGTTTTCAAAATGTGTCAAAATTGTGTGAACGCAGATTAGACCCCGGTTATACGGTACCGGTATCATTTCGGTTCCGTAACGAAACTGCAAGGAAGCTCGTGGACAATCTGAGAGTGCAGATATCAATATGTTGTAACTTCTTCTGTACGGAAACAAAAATTTGGCCTTGGAAGCCAACAAACTGATCTTAAATTTAACTAATAAGTACATTTCTCAGACAGAAAATTGCGTTGCAACTGCCGCTGCAGTCATGGTTTCGTAAAATCCCTAATTAT
The DNA here is from genome assembly GCA_964019985.1 of Aurelia sp. 4 Dawson et al 2005. Taxonomy (NCBI): domain Eukaryota; kingdom Metazoa; phylum Cnidaria; class Scyphozoa; order Semaeostomeae; family Ulmaridae; genus Aurelia; species Aurelia sp. 4 Dawson et al 2005. Next base: position 2,671,926 of record OZ026495.1, read on the forward strand.
TCTGACAGACGGGGCTACCGTGAATAAATAACTTCAAAATGAAATGAAAAATGAAGTGAGACTAAATCCGTAGACTTCTTTTGAACGCTCGGTACTTGCATCGCGTTGTACAACTAACAAAACTCCTTCATACCTGTGAACGTTCCAAGTACTTTCCCCTCAAGTTTTCTTGAAACGGAGTCGCAAAGCTTCTCTGCGATGTCTGTAGCAACATTTTTGGCTGGAAATGAAAGTCAACAGTAAAACCATAGAAAGACATGCCACCATCATGGATACACTGCTTCCAATTTGATTACTGAAGTTAAGAATGATTGGGCCAGGTTCTTACCAGGATGGGTGACCATTTGTAAACACCCGGTATTGTTTGTTGGTTTGCTTTCAATTTGTTTTGAGTTGGCTTTTCAGGATTTCTAGCCACTAAGAGCTAATTTAGGCCCACTGTGCATACCACATCCAGGCATGGGACCCCTAGTTTAACGTGCCTTCCGAAGGACGACGAGGTGAGTTGTGAGGTCAGGCCTCTTGAGGTCACCTATAAGACTTGATAAGCCACTTAGCCACTCACCCCGCAAGTAGGTACAGCACCTCACCAAGGGGAGAAATGTGTACCTCGGTGATGAAGGCAATAGAAACATCAGAAGCGCCAAATGTATGCTGTGTTAAAAATACGCCCAATGGGAGCAGAAATATGCCTGAACTGAGGGTGTAATAGAATTGTAAAGCGCCCTTGAATGTCGAATTATAGTAACAGCGCTATATAAAAACAAAAACCTCACTTCAACTTTACTTTTGGTGACACCACTTTTTTTGGGATAATGTGCGAGTTGGTCGGTTGTTTTTTAGCCGTATTCAACGAACGGAAAGTAAATCTTAACGTTAATTTACGCGTTTGCTTTTGTGATTTTTGGAAATCAGTACTTAGAAAGCGAATTTGGCTGCTCGGCGAGGAATAGCAGAATATTAGCCCGAAAGATCCGATTTTCTAGATTTTAATCGAAAATTGGGGAAGATAACAAATATACAACAAACAAAATAACAAATAACAATTTTGGAGAGCTTGATTTCAGGAAGATAGGCGTGAAAACTCTAATGTCGCAGTAAATTTCTTTAAAACAAGTTTTTGGTTTTTCAAGTGGACACTCCTTCGACATCATCATCATCATTTACGCTTTCCGTCTACAACGACATTGCGCGGTCCACAATAAGTCTCCAAATATGTCTATTTTGTGCCATCTTTTCATGCTCTTTTACTTGCATTGTGTTGAAACTACCATCTTTGTTGTTTTTACTAATGTTATAAATTCAACCTTTTCCAAATCTTTTTCTATTTGCTTGATCCATGTTAATTTTTGCCCACCCCTTGGTTTTTTGCAGGGCGTTGCCCACTCCTTCGACAACAATGACGGCGAAAGGAGAGCTTTGTCAATGGAAGTCTTAAATCCCGGAGGGCTACTTAAGATTCCTTCGTACAATGTTGTGTCATTCAGAACGTTAAAGTACGACCCATAAACCGGAAACATTTCTCAAAAGCATATACCCATAAATCCGGAAAAATGGAAAGTGTAACCATAAATCCGGAGTAAATTAACGGAGTGTTCTTAAAAGTCTTTACCAAATCATACCCATAAATCCGGAAACCATTGAATACCGCTAAAAAGCATGCAATAAATCGTAAAAGATACCCTAAATAAGGCACATCCCTGTCCTATAGAGCAGTTAAGTAGCCCCCCTGGGTCTTGAATAGAAACTTGGATAGAAAACTTATGATGAAGAAAGCAACTTATCTGCTTATCTGTTTTGGACAAAGAAAGAAGGAAATTGCAGTAAAACCTGACAGAAAACAGTCGACAGATGTGTGTAAAGTTCAAGATTACTTAGTAATTGTACATGCAAAGGATTCTTTATAGTTTGATCCGCACAATTATGGAGCCCTTTCTCCTACTGGTTCTAATCAGGACCCAAGATCCACTAATCTACCTGTTGAGCCAGAAAAAAGTCCCAACTTTTGAACAAGCAAAGCACCAGGAGTACTTGATGGATTAAAATACATCAAATTCTGCTTGATTTTTTACTCTGAATTCATGTAAAATAATACACTACAAATTCCTAATTTTCAGCAAGAACAAATTAGAAATTGTTTTCCTTTCTCAAGCCACGTTAGTCTTGAAATATCATAAATGAGAAATATTTTCTTGAAACAAGATTCTTAACAATTCATTACTAACCAAACCACGTATTTACGTATTCTCAAAACAAGGAAATTTGTCCTTAAAAACTGTTACTTCTAGAAAGAAGTAAAAATACTCTTGGCATAAAAATTACATTTTTTACATTTACATTTTAAATTCTTTAAACACGGTGGCCCCATCAGCTAAGAGTGGCTGCTTTTCAGGGGACCGTGGCAAAACATATCTACAAAACTACCAAAGTAAATAAAAATTAATATTTACAATATCAAATTAGAATAAATGAAAAATTAAAAGCTATAACCAAAATTTAACACAAAATAAGAACCGTAAACCACAATGATCTTTATTTTCATTTTTTCATTTTAAAATATTTAGACACGTAAAAAGTTTCAATATAAGTTATAAGCACTGTTTTCCAAACTGACGTGTTAAAAACAAATTAATAGATATGATATTACAAACAAAATAGCCGGAATACAATCGCTTAATAAGACAAAGAAAAGAAAACGAGACAAAGGAAAAAATTAGCTCTGGCTCAATGTATCAACATCCCTTTTTGAGAGCCATTTGAAGGCACCGAGGGAGGTTGCCACTTTAGCTTCCCTACTCAAGCTGTTCCAAAGTCTCCCTACTCAAGCTGACGCCATTTGGCAGCCACAATAAAGGCTGCAATCCTTAATGTCAACAAATAAATTTGTAGCGAAGCTGTAGCAGAAGAATTTACGATGCTTCGCATAATTACATGTCTCAAGGATACTTCTTATTATTCTCCAATTAAGTTTTACTTGAACTGAAATAAGTATCTTAATCTGCTCATTCTGACAAATCGTACCAACCAAGTAATTAAGAATTATTGCAAAGAATCTTTTGCTTATCACACGGTAAATTTGTTTTAAGCTAAGAATTATTAATCAAGTAAAAGTGTCCTAATTCGTGTCAATAAATTTTTGCTTACCACACGGGCAAGTATAAACGTGCTTGTTTCAAGAGATTTTGTTCTTTAAACTAATATTTGATTTCTCAATCTAAGTATCAGAAATTTGCTGTGCAACTCAACTTACAGCACAAATGCTCTCTCATTTTATCCAAAACAGGAGCCATGGCTTCCTTGGTAATTGCTTTTTGCCCAGCCAGTCCTTTGAAGAATGAGAAGAATCCTCCTCCAAAGCCGGATGACGTTGCAGGGGCTCTGGTGGGATAAAAGAAGAATCAACGTATTAGCACGCGTTATCCTCTAAGGCAGATGAAATCACTTGGAAAAATGTTTTTATGCTCCCAAGGATGAAACTTTCGTTCTCCTAAAAAAGGATAATACATACTAAAGCAAGTAGAAGGCATTGCCATAGCAATTGACTTAATACATGTCTCGCTTTCTAAAAGCTGGGTGTAAAATTTTATGGCCTATTTCTTTGAACTGAACGGCCTCTAAGAAACTTGAACTATGTTAAAGCAGATCTGTCGTTGGACTTTTCTGCAATCTTCAATATTTTCAGAATCACAGTGTTTTTCTTCGTTTTAAGAATTCGAGAAAATTTTCGAAAAGAACTAACGTAATTTCTAAACCTGTTGACGAAAGATCAAACTATTTAAAAAAAAGCCATAGCTTATGGAAGCCTACAATATGGCATCTCAAGCAAAACCATTTCACTCTTCTGGTTGGTGATTTAGAAAATTGATGACGTCATATCATGAAATGAGCTGAAATTTAAAATGGGCCGTAATTTCGACAAATACTCAAGGTTTCTGAAAAGTCCAACTGCAGATTCATAGGAAAGTGGCTAAAATTTCTTTCAAGCCACTCAGTGTAACGAAATGTGTCACTGAATTTTACACCCGCATTTTTGCGGAGAGAGACTTGTTAGATCAGGAAATCGAAATCGAGACCTCAACACAAAGAAGTGGATAATTAGACTTAATTACCTTGTTTGGGATACTGCGAATTCCCCCTTTGTAAATCACAAAGGAAATGACATTGACTCTGATTGGCTCACTGACCAATGGGACGAGCGAAGCGTTTTGGGGCATGCGCAATTTCACAAAGGAAGGATGAAGGGCGATGACCCTGAGATCGATACTGCGCAGACTTCTTGTGTCTCTCTATCCCCACCTTTCTTTTCTCCCTCTTGCTGCTCTGCGTCTTTTGCTGACAAGAGAGAGACTTGCAGCAACTCCACCATAACAGAAAATTTGATCATGATTTCAGGCGAAATTAGGGACAAATTACTGCAAAAATCTCGTGCATTTTCATAAAAAAGTCCTAAATCTTCAAAAATCCCAAAAATATCGAAAAATCTTTAAAATCTCAAACTCTTCACGAGATCTTCGAAATCCAAAAGAAAATGCTAAAAATCTTCGAGAATCTTAAAAGATCCCAAAAATCTTACCGAAAAATGAGACAAATTCTCAAAATCAACATTCACAATTAGCAAGCAAAACCTACTTTTCTGAAGCCTTCTTCTTTGCTGTCTTGACAACTTCCTCCTCCACAGCAGAATCTCCATCTTTAGATTCAGCGTCTGTTTCAAAATCTACATCAATGGCTTTAAGATCTCCTTTCATGCTTCCAACCAACACAGCCTGGCAGAAAATGCAATAATAGCAGATAACTTCTAGCCAAAAATACTTCAAATGACAAGTCCGGGGTAAGTATGACTAAGGTTAAAAAAGAAATTTGCTAGCTGTTGCCGTGAGTTATAAACTTCTTTCTGCATATTGACCTTTAGACTGATTGCGATTAATCCCAAGAATCGTTATTCAAAACGAGACTAGTAAACCTAACCGAGACCACTCATCCTGGGACTCATAATATTATGGAAATTTTTGTTTGACTTTTGCACTTTCGAACGCCCTTTGGAACGAGGCTGCTTGCTAATTCAATTGATTGATGTCGACCAACGGAAACTCGAAGCTCAAAGCAGAGTTTCTTGAAACTTAGCTTTACAGAACGACGTCTTACGATTAAGAATTCCATGAAAACAGTCGGTGAGAATGTCAAACCTTGCATGTTTCGTAGGTCGTAGGTACTATTCTTGCTTTCGCTAAGCATCTACTGATTTACTGTGAAGTTTCGAATCAATCTGTTTCATTTAAAATGAACAACTGAACTGAACTGAACTGAATTTGAAAAACACGCGTGTTTGTGTTCGTGTTTTTTGCCTAGGCCCTTATCGAAACGAGGCAGATATCATCATTTCAAAATATTGGCGTTTATGAGTCATAGGAGCGTCCGGCATCATTTCAATAGCGATAACTAAGGTCATATAATCAGTCTAATTGACATTCGTAACAACTGTAAATTAGCTAAAAATTGTGCGAATTGAGGCAAAATATCGTCGCCATTTTCATCAAACATGAAAAAGAGGCTAGCAGTGATTAGGAAGCAAGGCAGCGATGGGGTAGCTTGGCTGTCGTTGACCTCTTCGTCTTCGAAAAGCAAAGATTCTATGCTTCCATGACATCACTGTCCTCTGGTTGCTTAACTGAATACGCAGTTTCGCAGAAGAAAGACGAAAAATTGCCCGAAAAGTACGATATGCCATCTATAACAACATAATCTTGTATTTTATCATCAATCATAAACGCCACTGTAAACATAACACAGACTCTCCAAAACATATGTCCCATTCGTGTGGCTACTGTGGAGGAGCTGTAGATTCCATCATCTCAATATTTACACGGTTGCATAGGTCAGGTTTCAACTTAATGTTTGAGACCTTGTTCGAGTCAATCTTATAAGTGGTTCCTCATTTATGGCAGAGAAAAGTCGAAATAAACGGTTTGTCAATGAATCATACCGATACAGGCTGTCCAAAAACGTACGATTCGTTTGCGTGGCTGCTGTGAAGGAGCCGTAGCATTGATATAGACTTATGCTTTTCTTCACTTGTTTCTCTGCGTTCTTTGATTTCCTGATCACTTGCTTCATAGGGACTCATAATATTACTCCTAAAAAGTGAGTCCACTGTTTCAAAATGGCCTAAACTAGCGAGAATTCTCGTACACTCAATAAAATCGCTTCAAAATCTGGTCCAAAGAGGTTCAACATTGAAAAGGAACATTAAGCACAAACAATGATGTTTTCTTGACCTACTAATCGCAATAGATACCTTGCAAGCAAGCATCTTCCTCTGTAGAAGCAAAATAGATCAATCGCAGCTGCAAAAACTGAAGGCCTCCCATCACATACCGCTTTTTGCATCCAACAACAACAACTGTCTAAGTGGTGCCTCCTGACTGGTTAAAAACTAAATTCCAGCAATTAGACTGGTGAATATAGATTCCTCCTTATCAATCTATGCGAGGCAAAATTGGGCCTACTTTCTAAGAGTGATATTATGAGTCCCTGTTGACCAAGTGATATCAGCAATCGAAGAAAGCAGGGAAACAAGGGATGAAAAGGCTTCAACTTAAAATTTGCGACCTCTTCCTTGCTCATTTATTGCACAGAAAAGTCAAAATAAATGGATTGTTCGTCAGCAATTTCGAAAGACGGGATCTTAGGTTGTATTCAAATTTTTTCTGCATTTTCTAAACCGGTTATCATGATTGTTTATCTAACACAGCCTCGACACAGAAAACCCTCACACGAATGTCGAAAAATATATATACAATGCAACTGTGACAAAAAAGGACAACTGATGTTGCAACTCCAGTCATACTAACGAGGCACACATTTTTCTGGGAAACCCTTGCAACACTTCCACTGATCAACGTAGTCCCATGTAGCCCTGCGGTAATCCTTACTTACCAGGAACTTTCCCTGTTTTGATCTGTTGACCAAAGTGACATCATCAAGTCAAAGAGCACAGGAAAAAAAGGACTGCAGGTAATAAGTCTAGTAAAACACCAGCCCTGTGCATACTTTTCAGGGTCGCTGTGCCCCGTTTCATATTGAAGATTCTACCTTGAAATTATATCAACCTACATTCAAACTTACATTTTTGCCAGCATCACTTTTATCGTTTTCCTCATTTTTGGCCTCACTAAAATCCAGTGCATGCATATCTTTGGAAGTACCACTGTTGTCCCACTTTCTGTCCTCCTTCTTTCTGTCTTTCTTGACGGATGGTGAATATTTACTGGTAATAAATGATGAGATGCAGATCAGTAAAAGGCTATTCATTCCATGTGAGGAGGGTTGTTCGCCTTCAGTAAAAACTCTCCCTAAAAGGTCCTCCATTAAACATTTTAATTATGAATAACCATTATATCTTACTTGAAAGTAAACCTATGACAGGATGTGTCAAGATGTATACACTGTTTGAAAAATCGCATAAAAAATTGCTAAATCGGTGTGAAAGTTACAATTCCATGGTGTGGCAGAATTACGCATTTTCTAAATTCCCTTTCAAACGCATCTTTGGTAATGGAGTCGAAAGCTGATAAAAATTCTTTTAATTTCATAGACTGTAAAAGCTAAATTTAGCCCACTCTACAAGCCCTCCCTTCGAAGCTAAATTTCTAATAATTCCTCCATTTCTATTAAGTCCCTCCTAACTTATGTCAAATGCCACAAGTTACCAAAGCATTTCCGTTATTCAACAAGTTTGCAAGCTAATTTTGACATTATTTGGGATACGACACGTGCAGAATTTGTGTATTTGACTTGTAAAACTGTTTGTCGATCCCATAAAATACTGGGTAAAAAACTGAAAGCCTTCATTCACCAGGGGTGACGCCAGAGATCTTTCCGTGGAGGGGCTGGAACTTCCGATAGGGGGCTGAAGTGGCTAAAAGATGCAGTTTTCGTACATTATTTTGCCAAATTTCCTCCGACAGAAACCCAAAATTTCCTCCGACACGGTGGCTAAATGCTTCCGTGTAGCCCCCTCTGTAGTCCCCTCTAGCCCTCCCCTGGCGCCACCACTGTCATTCACATCCTTGTCATTTAACTTTGAAGATAAGCCCCCTCTAGAGTCTCCAAAATCAAACCAGCTCCGTGGGGGCTTAATAGAGCTTTTACGGTAACATTATCCAAAAATATTTTGTCTGAAATTCATTGTCCGACTTTGTTTGCATCAAACTGGATACGCTATGGGTGACCTAGCTTTTGCGTCAATTGAGAGGAACCTTTCCGCTAGTGGTAAAAATAAATGTAAATTGCCTCTCCCACTTGGATTAGCGTAAGATGTCACAAGTTAATAAGTGGTCGAAACCAAGCCTTAGCTATAATCTCAATGAGTGATATGAAACGAAAATGTTCCTGGCGTTGGCAACCAACGACAAGTTATTGCGTAATTCAGCTTGGCCAGCAAGAAATCATACGAAACGGTTTCGAAGAAAGAATGACTACTTACGCAGGAACTTTTTCTTTCTTAACTGGTTTCTTCTTTCCCCCTTTTAACATTCCTTTCATCAAAAGTTCTCTTTTTCTCATCATTTCTTGTTCTTCTTCATCATCCCCCTTAATTTCTCCATTTTCACACACTTCCTCAGCCATTTCACCGCTATGTTCTTGGTCATTGTTATCATCTTTCCCATTTGTTTCTACTGCAGTATCAACTAGGGAAGAAAGAAAGCTTTCTTTCTAATCAATGCCAGATCAATTTCAAAGTGTTCCCCGTGAGCATATACCGGGTGAGCCAGAAAAAAGTTCCCACTTTTGAAAATTCATATCTCCAAGAGTACTTAACAGATTTGAATGATTCGAATTCCAGCTCAAAGCCGACAGACTAGAGTATTTTTGTGATTTTTCTCGCTGTCTTACCAGTACTAGACATATAGGTAAATTTAACATTATGAAAATTCCATGGCTACAAAATGACTGAAAAGTGGACTAAAACATTGATCAAATTGTAAGGACTCTCCTTTCAAAGAACAATACGCAATTGGCATTTCATCTCGCGAGAGAGTTTCAAGACATGGATTTTCAATCAAATACTATGGATTTGTAAAACTGAATAAAAGTAAAAAGGAATCCCCATGTGAGAGGCCATTTCTCATGGATATCAGGATGATATTCAATGCTGGACATATTCAAATTCACTTTTAATTTTACCTCACTGAAATCAGCCACTCTGCTCTGTAGTTAAACAGGATTTCTTAAAACAGCCCATTCAAGAAATCTTAACAACTGGCTTTCATCATGAACATGCCTAAATTTGGCTACACATCTTTCAATGATTCAAATTATGCTGGTGTGGTGCAAACATGGTCTTAACTTAATCACACATTTCAAACTCACCTGGGATGTTTTCTTTGTTCTCCTCATTCTCGTTGTTCTTAGTCTTCCCTTTCTTGCCGCCCTTTTTGACAGGGGCAGAAAGGTCACCCTTGTTCTCTCGAATTCTCTGAGCTTTCTTGGTTTCTTCAAAACTTTTCATGACTGTTTTTTTACTTTTATGCTCATTTTCAGCTTCTTTCACAAGTTGGTTGAAATGATCCTCAAAATCACATGCTTGGACAGAACCAACTTCAAGCACTTCTCTGTATTTGTCCCTGAATTCTATTTGAATATCAGTCAGCAGTTTGTCTACATATGAAAGCTGTAGATTCTTCTGATATGCAACCTAAATTGAATAAAGCAAAATTGCCAATATCTAATCATTTTTTGTCATCATATACAATAAATCCTGTACCAAGCAATAACAATGGTAAAGAGTAAGGGTGTTTTGGGCATTGGAAACAAATCAAAGGAAAATATTGAACAAAAGACAATAACAGGCCTTTCTAGCTCTGTTGATATCAGAAGGTAGACTTATGAACTAGTAGAGTCCCCTTTTCTTTGTGCTCCTTTGAATTGATGATGGTGCTTTGGTCAACAGAGACTCATAACATTACTCTGCAAAACCTGTCCCTATTAAAACTCAAACACTGAGCTTACTAGAGCACCTAACAGATTGTGAGATTTGCGAATGGCAAATGTGATAGAATTTTCAATTTGATTGAAGAACTGACAACATTCCCACTGAATTCAAGATTAGAAGCTGTGATTCCATAATGATTTGATTGATGATTGCAGAAAATAGGGTCAGCTTTTTCACTGCTTCATTAAGAGTCCCTGTTGAGCAAGGTTTACCATTGGAATACAAAGTACTCATCTTAATAAGTCTAATTATGAAACTGATGCCTATCTTTCACCTGCTCATTCTTGCAGTTAATCCTGTTGACATTAAAAACCAATGCCTGTCGCAAGAGTCATTCACCTAACACATTCTACCAAACATGAGACAGATAAAGAAGACTTTGTTACCACTGCCCTTGATATTTCATGATTGCATGATAACAACAGCTGGTTTACAGCAAATTTTGTTTGACCCCTGCAAATAACTTTCAATGTTGGGAGTGGATAATTTTGAAATATGGAACTGAGATTGGCTGATTTTATTTGTTAATCTGTTCAATAAGTTTGCATGTTTCAATTCAAATTTAATTCAAATATAATTGCAGCTTTGCTCCAATCAGTACTGCCTAGAAAACACTTTTTTGCTCTGAAGGAGGAGGGAGTGCTCATTTTCATTCACATTCCACATGAACTGCAAAAAGAGTCAACTGATATTTCACTGCTTCATTGTTGTACATAAGCACAGGTCTTGCTCACATTAACACTGCAAGCATTCTTTCCATTACAATAAGAATTCTTTAGCTACCGACTAATTGCTTTTATGTCATAAAAGCAAAGATCGATAAGACCCAAATCGACAGCAAATGCAGAATGTGTGGAAAAGTAGACGAAAGTATCAGCCATGTACTTAATGAGTGTAGTAAAATATTAAATCTGGATAAACGTTGTGTGGCATTGCCACGTTATATCGTTTATGTATATATATTAGCTACCGACTAATTGACATAAAAATAGTCAGTGGGTGTCAGCTGAGAGTGTAAACAGTTTCAAACATAAGATTAAGGACAATTTTCTTATAAGAGCTCCAAAATCAAAAAGACAACCCTTGCAAATAATGGTGAACTTCCAACATAGCGAATAAAACAAGATTCCACCATTACTTTCTACATTGATATACAGGGTGAGTCAGAAAAAATGTGGGGTGTTTGGCAGACTGTGGCATCACATTTAGCAATCCAGTTGTCATGAACTAAATTCTTCTGTGTAGCAAAGAGTCTAACTGAGATAGTAAACCTTTCCCCATCGAAATATGAAATAGACATTTTCTTGATAAGACCTCGCACGGGAATTGTCTTGATACACTGCATCTTGGCAAAAGTTACAGGTAAATGTGGTATTATCAGGGGAGAATGAAATATTAAGGACCGAGGTAGTATTTCTCCCTTGGGATGCCTTATCATAACTTACCATGCTTGGAAAGTAATGTTTGAAAGACATTAATAATGTGTGCTTCTTGGCCTTGTGAAGAGGTTTCTTTCACACAGATAAACGCTCTGTCGCAATGGGATTTCATGTAAACAACACTGCTTCCTAATGCCTGATCCAAAGAATTATGCAGAAAAATCAAAGCACATAGCATTCAAACTCTGAGTCTTTGTCTTTCGTTCTTTCTGCACCATCTTAGCGACTCAAGGGACATAGTGTGAACCAGTTTTAACTTTTTCAGTTTCCCTTGACAATACAACATGTACCTGCAACTCTGGCAAGGCTAAAATACTGAAGGGGATTGGTCAAAGATTTCACCATCTTGCAAGACTCCCATACAGGGTCTTACAAAGAAAATCTCTCTTAAGAAATGCATCAAATGACCAATTTCAAAGGGGAATGGCTTATGATCTGAGTTAGACTCTTGGCTGCATGAAAACATTTAGTTTACGATAATTAAGTGGCTCAATGCAGCGCCACAGTCCGTCAAACGGCCCACGTTTTTTCTAACTCGCCTGGTAGAATATGATTTTGTTACACTTTTCTTTCAATGACAGCTCTGGGATGACCATTATAGTAACAAGGTTAAACTGACCTTTTAATGCTATCCCTGCCATTTAAACTGGTGGTGTTTTTATGCTAGCTTTTCATATCAGATCTTAGTTTATTTTCCTTTATATTAGTTCCGTACACAACATGTAATTAGCCTTCCGTTTATTTCCAGTGATTACTGTGGCATTTTTTATTTCAATTTCATGGCAATAGATACATACATGCTGTACATACATACTGCAGCAATGTTGGCATTGAAAACAGACTGTAACAACATCTTGCAAGGTCTCTCTATTTATCTCAAAAATTATTCAGCTGTTGCTTTCATGGTTCTTCATCTGGAAGTGGCAACTTCAATAGACATTCCACAAAACAAGAGACAAATTAAAGATTAGGTAACCGCCCCCCCCCCTAACCCTCCTGATCAGGTTTGAAGCAGATATACTCTTTTTGAGACAAAGTCAAATAAGGCAATAAAGTTGCATGGCAGCAATTCCTATGCAGAGTGGCCACATTGCCACATGCCACATTTCCATACTTCCAATTTCCAATAGAAATCACAACTTTCTCGTTTATCTCAATCAGATCAATTAGATTGCGGAAAGCAACAATAAATTTTTCTGACAAAGAATTTAGGGAGGAAAACTAGTTAGCGTGTGCAAGGCCTGTAAAGCTGCACTACCTGATGAGAGAAATGATTAAAGCATAAATAATAAGTTTCTAAGAACACTAGGGGATAAAATCTAGTATCTCAACTTACCACAAACAGCAGCTCAAACTCATTATCAAGTTTATATTTCAGAGCCAATGGACCATGTGTAAATGTATCCACACCTCCTTTTTCCTGGAGAAAAGAAAATTCATTAGCAATTGCTGATTTTTCCCAAGTACTATTTATCTTTTTTCAACAAAATTGCATAGCTGGAACAACAATATTCTATTGATATGACCTGCTCACTCATGCCTCCTACAGATTTTGGATGATCTTCATCTTTCTGCTATCCAAACCAATGGACAGTATTGGGCAGAATGCTTTCATCAAAAACCTCAGTTTATCAGTACCTTGGCACCAAAACACGCATATTTACCTCCACCTCCAAACCAGAGCTTTCGCATTTTGGCCACAGCAAATTCTTGAAGCACAGTGAATAAAATCAACAAAATTGGAAGACGGCACAACCCAAGGTGCATTCCATGTAAGACCTACACCGAAGGTACGCCGATTCCTAAGCTTTTGTACGCCAGGTATTTTCAAGGAAAGAGACTGCTAAGAATCTGAGTGCTGATGACTTTAAGAAACTTTGATTTCTGGCCCAAGTTCTTAGTTTCTTATAAAAGAAATGCATGTATTATCGAAAGAAATTGTTATAATATTGAGGACAACTTCACATTCATGTCAAGGTACACAGATTTTGAAATGCTGTCACGCCAAAAACCGATTTTACTGACAAAATGATGCCGCTACGCCAACAAAAAAGTCAGGTCCACCCCAAAGATCTTCGGGCCTAAGTGCATGAAATGCACCCTGGCAACAGATGTGTTTTATTTACAAACTTAGTTTATGTGATCATCAAGGGAGCTATCATCAAGGGAACTCTCCAAAATCAGCTTCGTTCATCTCAATATCGACAATTTATTTTACACACACAACTATTCATTAGTGAAAGTACTCCCTTGAGCATCAACGCACTTTTGACATCGTCAAGTCATTCCTTGAAAAGAATTTATCAGATCTCTTGATTGAGATACGTCCTTGTTGTTGTTGTTGTAACTTTATTTTACATCGATTTACCTTTATTATTTTATTCTAGTCAGCTATATACATATGTACAAGCAAACTAATCAAAATTGATGGAAATAATTAATAAAAAAAGAAATAAAGCTAAATAATTATTTTCAACGCTGTTTTATACAATATTTACAATAAAACGACAGGCATTGCAGTTGTATGTGGGACCATTCCATTGAGTTATTAAGCTTTAAATATATTGAGGCTGTTTGCCGATTTTAGCTCCTCTGGTAAGCAGTTCCAAATCCGAGGTCCTAAGGATTTAAGACTATTCGTGCCAAAAGTAACCTGATTTGGCCTATAATGAGTAAGATTATTAGGATTTTGCGAAGAATAGTTAGAGGTTCTGATTTGGAAAATAGTTTTCATGAAGGATGGTTTCAGATCATGCAAAGTTTTAAAAATTTCCAAAGAAAGAAATCTAAGTTGGGAAACATGCATCGTACATCGTTGCGACTTCAGTAGAAGATCATTATACGAGCTGACATGATCATCATAAAGAAATCTAAGTGCACGTTCTTGTATCTTTTCGATCATATGCGCTGATTTTGATGAACAGAAATGCCATACTAAAGGACAGTAATTGAAATTTGAATAAACGAAGCTCTGGACAAGGACTTTTCTCTCTTCGAAACCAATATAAGATCGAAGCCTCTTTAGGACATTAAGTTGAGTTGCAGCTTTTCTACAAAGCTCTGATATCTGTGGATCAAAATTTAGTTTATAGTCTAGCTGAACTCCGAGAAGCTAAACTGAATCTTCAGACTCAATAGTCTGTCCTTGGATGCTTATTTTCTCGCCACTCATTTTCCTTTGGTCTTTTTTGATTAAAAGTGCATGAAACTTTGATGGGTTTGCAATCATATGGTTTCTTTCAACCAGTCTAGTGCGACACCAGCTTCTTCCTTTAGGACTCGCACCAGATTCGGTAGAGTCCTAGAGAAACAAGCAAGCGTGTTGTCATCAGCATAGTTATATAGTGTTGCCTGCTTAATAAACAAAAAAATATCATTGATATGTACATTAAAAAGAATAGGGCCTAGCACAGAGCCTGTGATAGAGCCTTGGGGGACACCAGATAAGATTGTCCTGACCTTTAAACTTTCTGTCTTGACTCCCAGGAAGAGAGATTTGATAACAAATTCTTTTCAAAGAATGATTTAACGCTTCCAAGAGTGTGTTGATGCTCAAGGAGCACTTTCACTTACTTGCTCTGATGCTCGAGGTGATGCTCGTATCGTGTGGGCCTAATGAAACTTCTCACAGTATTGCATCAGTGGACTAAAAAAATAAAATCTGTTTCTTACCGAAAGAAGGACATTCTGGATAAGGTCATTGACAGGAACAGTGAAACTACCAACAGTTCCTTGAAAGTACCATAAGACAATACCTCCTTTCGTGAATATCGTGAAGAAATCCAGCATTTTGCTGTCGAAATTCAACACCGGTCAACTCTCGTTTCTTCCTCTCTTCTTGCGTTGGGCCTAAATAATTTCTTTTGTTCTTCATCGAAAAATACTTCATGTAAAAGGTAGCTGCCTCGCAGCAACATTCAGGAACAGTAAAAACTGCAAGTCGTTTCATACAAATTTGATTTAGATGGTTTGCATGGTTTTTTATAAGAAACTGTTTTATGAGAAGCTAGTACTAAGATGGCCAAAATCTTAAGAAATTCTAAGAAACTTTTCAAAGTTGAAAGCATGGACAAAATTTCATGTGAACTTAAGAAACTTTAGCATTATGGCCTGATCCAAGTTTCTTATAAAAAAGTGTACTGAGAAATGATATTTTAGATAAATTGCATGCAGGGCAAGCGACATTTCAGTCTCAAAAACCTCGTACAACCTTTAAAAGACTCTTAAGGTTTCACAAAAATCTGCCAAAAAGCTGTAAAAATGGTTTTGTCTTGAAAAATCTGGCAATTTTTTATGAATGAATTAAATGTTCCCACATGCAGGGAATGTCGTCACGAAAGGCCCTGTAAAAAGAAGGATAAAGTCTGTGGTAAAACCAAGCTTTGGGGCAGGGCAAGTCTAAGAGCCAAAGGGTCTGGTTGTGGGAAAAATTTTGGCGCGGCTTTTTCCATCACATCTCCTTGCAGCGAATCTTCACATCATCTTCATATCTTCATTCTTCGTTGTCTTCATTGCCCCTTAGCAGAAGTAAGTTTTTGCAACAAACAGACTAATCAAATTTGGCTAATCCTCAGTATGTGAGTCTTGAATCCTGGCTTTCATCTTTCTCAAGTTTTAAAACGACCTGGGTCGAACTGGATAGAAGTAACAGAAGTCAATAGAATTCCACTCAAGCAAAATTTTATTCTCGTTATGTCTGAAATTGCAGTGTGCGCGCAAAGGACTCTGGGTGACAATGACTCTTTATTCTAACGTTTGGTGCATTGATTTGATCATTGTTTGCCACAAACGCAGAGGGGCACTTCTTTGGTTACTAGACTTATGACCTTGAGCGCCCTCTCTCCCTGTGCTCTTTGACTTGATGATGGCCTTTTCAGTCAACAGAGACTCAAAATATTATTCTGAAAGACCTGACCCTATTTAGGCCCAAGTTCTGCGATTCCTAGAGTACTAACCAGATTGAGAGAAGAGTTAATTACTATGGTCACGGCAAACATGATAGTTCTTCGATCCAATCGAAGCATTGAACACATTCCTACGGGACTGAGACTCGAACCGTGGTTCCATCATAATTCCATTGATGATTGCAGAAAATAGAGGCCCCCCCCCCATAGTACCCCTGGATAACGGATTCAAGTGTTGATTTTTCACTTTTCACGCCATCACGGACTATAAAACAGCATTTACACGTTCACGCTGCAGAAATTTAAGAATGCTCCAGAAAGATATTTCTATGTAAATACATAGCTGGCGAAGACACACGAGGGAAAGCAGGGTAATTTTAACATGGATCTTAAAGTTTTGGAGCCAAAACTGCGAGTGAAATGAGATAAATAGGGGTCCAGGGGCTTGTCTCGGAAATTTTTTTTGAGTATTTGCCTTCTAGAACATCTAACAACGCCGTATTGTGAGAATTAAAGCCTGGTAACCTATCATTTGCTTCGTAGAAAAAGTCGATTTTCGTTCAAATAGACAGTATCTTTTACTTTGCCGGTGGCAATCTTTATCTAAGATTTTCTAGGAGACAAATATCTTTATATGGGGTAGATTGCGAGCGAATGGAGTAAGAATGGGGGTCCGGGGGCTTGCCCCCGGAAAATTTTTGAGACTACACCCTCCAAAATGACGGAAAACAGCATTTTTTGTGAAATTTCAAGGCGCAATCACGTGCTTTTAAAGTCCATTTCACGAAATAACGACCAAATTTTTGGCAAATCACGCTGCACGACAGAGTCTTCGATCACGAATTCACGAGTCGAAAATATCAAAATCACGAAATCACGCGCCTAAATTAGCCAAATAACGCTTCACGTACAAATATAGGGGTGCCTCAAAATAGGGCCAGCTTTATCACTGTTCCTGGCCCAAGGTTTACCGCAGGGATGCAAGGGACTCATCTTCGTAAGTCCGGTCATTGAACTGTGGTTCAATGAGTCCGGTAGGTTACGTCATAATGATACTTCATGTGAGATTCACATAAAAATAAAAACAAATATGGCCGCTCGAAGACAGACCGAGTTGAGTGCAGCTGACGCGATTCAAAGGCTGTTCAATGCTGTGGATCAAGGAAACCCAAAACTTATAATCATTTGCCTGCGAATGATCTCAGAGCAGGCATTTTTCAACTTAGGACCAACACTGCTGCAGAAGGCTGCACTGTTAGGACACTGTGACGTCTTGAAGTTGTTCCTAGATTTGAAGCTTGACCAAAGCAGCTGCCACGTTGACTGTCGAAATGCCCAGCTGCTCACATCACTGCACATTGTATGCACAGAAGGGCATGCAGCTTGTGCGGAGTTTCTACTTTCTCGTGGTGCAAGTGTCAACGCTGTAGATTTTGATAACCGAACTCCCCTTTACTTCGCTGCTCATAATGGACATATAGATTGCATAAGAGAGCTACTCAACAATAAAGCAAACGTCGATTTAGCAAGATATGGTGGCTGGACACCATTTCATGAGGCAACTCGTTTTGGATACATTGAATGTATGAAAATATTGATACAGTAAGTCGCCACCAAATTATCCAGAATATCGCAAGTTCTCAAATTTCACTTTGCGCGAAAAAAGTAGCAAAATTTCAATATTTTACAAATTTTCTTTTGTAGTGCAGTGTTACTTGACGTATTCTATCATAATTGTCATGTTTGGATAGAAACTGTGCTCTCAATTTAATTATAAAGTAGTTTTCCTGATTTTGGCCAATTTTGCCGCTTTTCTTGATCACTCAGGAAAATGCTGACGCGAGCAAAGAATGATGGGTAATTTAGGTTAATTTTCATCTTTGCAGAATATACATGCCTGAGGCTATTAGCACACCATATTTGATTGCTCTACCTATTACTAGTCAAGAGTTAGCTTGTGCTATTTTTCTTTGACAATTTTTGCCGACTTTTGGGATTTGGGGGCACAAGTCCCCCCAAGTCCCCCAGTCCCCCCGTGGCACTCCCAATAAACGTACGCAGCATAAATTTTACCAACAATTTCCAAGGTCTGGTGCAAATATATCAGCAACCTCGGATGATGCATTGTGGACACCTGGCCATCTAGCTGCATCAAATGGCAAACTGGAATGCTTGCAGTATCTCATCGAGATGGGAATTGCTTTAGAGGCTAAAGGAGGTCCTTATCATTCTTCTACAATGTTACATGAAGCAGCACACATGGGGCACACTGACTGCGTCAAATTGCTCCTTGCATCAGGTATGTAAAAGTTTAGATTGTCCAAAAATTGTTCGACTTGTTATAAGATATTGACAATAACAGTACAATGAACACGCTCCGTTGAAATACAACCCTTTAGATTGGATCCTGAATTAATTTTAGACACCAGAATCTTGCAAATCCACTGACTAATCGTACAAGCTTTTGAAGTTCAAGTTTGGGCTCAGGGTGAATCCAGGGATTTGTCAATATAGCATTTACATTGAAAGTAGCGCAGGGCTGTTGCTTGGTTTGTTTCTCGATCATTTCAGAGGAAACTAAAAATGGAATGTGGAAAAGACTTTCGACAACCTAACTCTCTCTAACACCACATCAAGTCATCAAGTTTATGGATACTTTGAGGTAAATTTTGACAAGAATTCAAGGCTCCAAGAATTCAGTTTCTTTCCAAGTCCTGTTTGGTAATTGGTTAGCACTGATATCAACAATATTCGTGAAATTGGATTTTGGTAACTCACTTGTACCTCTATTTTGTGAGGTCTTTGAAAAATGATACATTTAAGGGTTTCTAATTTTAGCTTTCACCATAATTTTTCCACCATTAAACAACTTTGGCAATGTTTTCTTCTTGGGAGCTGTGGCCTCTCGAACGGTTTTTTTCATTTTTACTCACTGTGAAGGTAGTCTTGGAGAGAACATTTTTGATGCTATCTTTATTTTCAGAATTTCAGGCTTTTAAAGATTTCTGCTAGTGTTGAAGTTGTGTCATCATCAAATCTCCAAATCGTAAGCCGTAAAAGCTTCAGACTTTTACTCGCTGCCATATTGCAGGCCTTTGAAACTAAGTTTTTCTTGTTTTGATCACATTGCGTTTCCTCAGGAAATGAAATTTGCAGAGGGTTTCCCAAAAAAACATGTGCGCTGTTTGAGTGGCTCCGGCGGAGCATCCATAGATCCATACAGTCGTGAATTCGATTTTGTGAGAACTTAGAGTATTGAAGAAATTGAGCCAACAATATCAATGTTAAAGGAATTGAGTCCATACAAATAGTTGAGCGTTAACGCTGTCCTGAAATTTGCTGACAGACCGCTGACGTCCCTTTGTTGTCGCACAATAGTGCTAAAATCATTAGCAGTGCAGACCAAAGACTTCTTAACCCTTGCATTATCCTGAGGAATTTCTTTGGTTTAATTTCAATTGGGATTAAATGACAGCTTTTGTTTCATGATTGAAAAGAACTTGATATTGGTCATGAGAGCGCTATTTATATGGACTCGATGCCTTTAAGAATATTATTCTTAATATCAAATAATATTATCATAAAGAATATTAAGCTAACAATATTGCGTTCAGTTGGCTGCCTGGTCAATATTCTTGAGTTATGTGGTCATTTCCAAATATGTTTCCTGACGTAACTGCTATTCGAGCTGTAAGGCTAAGTACGGAGGTAAAATTCCCCGGTTTTGAAACAACCACTGATTTCAACTTTCTTTCTCAATAAGTCTGCAACGTCTAGTAAGATAAGCTCGAACTCGGTGCCAAATTCCATGGTTAAGTCTCCACTATCATTGACCTTGCCACTATTCAAGAATTTTGAAAGATGGGAGAGTTGGATTTATCGCTCCTCCATAGCACCCATTCGAACTGCGTACATATTTTAAGAGCACCCTGTGGTCTTAAAGTTTTGCAAAGATTCGATGCCAAATTTATTATTTGCGTATGTTTTCAGGTGCAAACCCCATTGCATTGAATGGAAAAGGAGAATTGGCTTTACATTTATCAGCAAGACAAGGCCACGACAAGACAGTCGAGGCGTTACTGCAGCATTACAACAAAATAGGCCATGGTGATCTGGTCAACGCCTTCCCAAAGGTTCCCCCACAAACTAATGAAAACATGCGCATATCACAGAGCAATGCATTGCACTCTGCAAGTTTCCATGGTCACGAGCGATGCGTTGAGATTCTCCTTAAGTTCGGAGCAACGCATTTGTCCAATGGTGCAGAGCTGTATCCTATACACATTGCAGCAAAACAGAAGCATGTTGTGTGTTTGCGAATAATGATTGCTCATGGCGACAAACACTTGGTATCAATGTTAAGTGGGAATGAATACAATGCATTACAGTATGTTTGCATGGCAACGCATACATTCGACAAAAAGGCAATCGCTTGCGCATGTGTGCTGATTAATGCTGGAATTGAGGTAAACGTTGCACCAAGTTTCGATGAGAGGCTCTGTCCATTGTACTTAGCAGCTAGAAATGGTGCCCGAGAACTTGTATGCTATTTCTTATTGACTGGAATATTGGCTGATATAGAGGCTAACTTCAATGAGAGGCTTTTAGCAAATGCCCGAGTTTCAGATTCAGTTCGAGTTATAAAGCAATTTAGAAACCAACCATTGACGTTGCAGATTGCTAGCCGTATCGCCATAAGGAGGTACGTACAAAGTAGTGGCATGGCTAATGTATTCAAGCTTCCACTTCCAAGAGTGTTTCAGAACTTTGTTTTTCATGGGCATGCGGACACTGATGGTTTATGCGACCCTTAATCCACTGACTTCATTTCATGATTGCAAAAACATGATTACAAATGTTTGCAAAAAGAATGCCCAAAGAATGAGTGCGGCATGAAACTTATTACAGTTTGTAGTAGATTTCAACCGTGACTAATGATTGGTAGTACAGTTTTCGTAATTTTGATCGAAAGCGAAGGCGAATTACAACAAGTCTAATGTGATATTTCCACGTGTAAAGTATTGTGATTCTAGATGATAAATTCTTTTGACAGTATAAAACTTCTTCCTTTTAAGCGTTGCTTCGAGAGCTCCTTGGGGCCTATTTTTCAATTCAAAAATCTGTCTGATGGAAATTTGATACTTTAGAGCTGCCGACTCCCGAGGAGGGGGGGGGGGTACTCGACCAGATTTTGGGTGGGGACGTGCCATCGAAGCTTCAAAATCATACCCGTTCCTTATACCAATATTCCGAAAATATATAGCCGACCTCATACCAAATCTTCAAAACTTTATACCTGACCTTATACCAATATTCCGAAAATATATAGCCGACCTCATACCAAATCTTCAAAACTATATACCTGACCTTAAACCAATTTTCCGAAAATATATAGCCGACCTCATAACCAAATCTTCAAAACTATATACCCGACCTTATACCAATTTTCCGAAAATATATAGCCGACCTCATAACCAAATCTTCAAAACTATATACCTGACCTTATACCAATATTCCGAAAATATATAGCCGACCTCATACCAAATCTTCAAAACTATATACCTGACCTTGTACCAATATTCCGAAAATATATAGCCGACCTCATACCAAATCTTCAAAACTATATACCTGACCTTATACCAATATTCCGAAAATATATAGCCGACCTCATAACCAAATCTTCAAAACTATATACCCGACCTTATACCAATATTCCGAAAATATATAGCCGACCTCATAACCAAATCTTCAAAACTATATACCTGACCTTATACCAATATTCCGAAAATATATAGCCGACCTCATACCAAATCTTCAAAACTATATACCTGACCTTATACCAATATTCCGAAAATATATAGCCGACCTCATACCAAATCTTCAAAACTATATACCTGACCTTATACCAATATTCCGAAAATATATAGCCGACCTCATAACCAAATCTTCAAAACTATATACCCGACCTTATACCAATATTCCGAAAATATATAGCCGACCTCATAACCAAATCTTCAAAACTATATACCTGACCTTATACCAATATTCCGAAAATATATAGCCGACCTCATACCAAATCTTCAAAACTATATACCTGACCTTAAACCAATTTTCCGAAAATATATAGCCGACCTCATAACCAAATCTTCAAAACTATATACCCGACCTTATACCAATTTTCCGAAAATATATAGCCGACCTCATAACCAAATCTTCAAAACTATATACCCGACCTTATACCAATTTTCCGAAAATATATAGCCGACCTCATAACCAAATCTTCAAAACTATATACCCGACCTTATACCAATATTCCGAAAATATATAGCCGACCTCATAACCAAATCTTCAAAACTATATACCTGACCTTATACCAATATTCCGAAAATATATAGCCGACCTCATAACCAAATCTTCAAAACTATATACCCGACCTTATACCAATATTCCGAAAATATATAGCCGACCTCATAACCAAATCTTCAAAACTATTTACCTGACCTTATACCAATATTCCGAAAATATATAGCCGACCTCATAACCAAATCTTCAAAACTATATACCTGACCTTATACCAATATTCCGAAAATATATAGCCGACCTCATAACCAAATCTTCAAAACTATATACCCGACCTTATACCAATATTCCGAAAATATATAGCCGACCTCATAACCAAATCTTCAAAACTATATACCTGACCTTATACCAATTTTCCGAAAATATATAGCCGACCTCATAACCAAATCTTCAAAACTATATACCCGACCTTATACCAATATTCCGAAAATATATAGCCGACCTCATAACCAAATCTTCAAAACTATATACCTGACCTTATACCAATATTCCGAAAATATATAGCCGACCTCATAACCAAATCTTCAAAACTATATACCCGACCTTAAACCAATTTTCCGAGAATATATAGCCGACCTCATACCAAATCTTCAAAACTATGTACCCGACCTTATACCAATTTTCCGAAAATATATAGCCGACCTTATACCAAATCTTCAAAAATATATACCCGACCTTATACCAATTTTCCGAGAATATATAGCCGACCTCATACCAAATCTTCAAAACTATGTACCCGACCTTATACCAATTTTCCGAAAATATATACCCGACCTTATACCAAATCTTCAAAACTATATACCCGACCTTATACCAATTTTCCGAGAATATATAACCAACCTTGCACCAATTTTCCAAAAAATGCATCTATACCGTTCCTAATACTAAAATCGTGAAAATCGATACCCTTCCCGATGGCTCCTCCCCGTACCCAAAATATGCATGGTGCCGACTGCCCAAACCTTGATGCGCATGTCTGCCATAGCTGTAATTCTGCTTAAGACGTCTGGTGGTCTACAAAATAAACCGTTTGGATCTGCATACTACCCTCCCTAACCTATGAAAATCCAGGTTTTCCTCGGCCTTACGGACGGACCAGAAAGAACGTGAATTTTTAGAACTTGTTTTCCGATTGCATGTCTTTACTGCTAAAAAGTATTTTCCTAAGAACTGTTAGTATCTATGTATTGCTCAACTCTTCGGGATTGCATTTCGATTTATATATTTGCTCAAAATGATTATTCGCATTGCATGTGCATACATCAAGTTCACTACTTCATACTAGAGACTCATATGCCTATATAGCGCTACTTCAAGTAAACTTAGAAACTGAAAACAGTTACATGACTTTGCAACTCACAGAAAATCTGTCATTAGCAAAAACATGATTTTCTCTGAGTGTGACCAATTTCAAAAAGGGCCCTTGTGCGTTGCGTTGTTACATCATCTCAGGAGCTACCTGCGTGCAGACCCAATGACGTTCAATCTCGTCCCCAGAGTGAGTTCGTTGCTCTACCTCTACTCTGGGATACAAGAGGCCGTTCGGCAATCTAATCGGCTGTTCGCCAGTAAGCCAAACTTCGCGTAGCGATACAAAGACCGTCTTGCGGCAACCGTATTCCGCATCCAAAATTAGGCCGAAAACGTCTAACCGCAACATTATAATAGGCCCCCGTGAAGAGAAAAGGCTCTTTTTATCTATAAATTGCTGTTGAGAAGAAGCTGGTTCTCATTCAAATAGGTTGCATTTGTATGATTTCAGATTTCAGATTTCATTATCTCAAAATAGCCTGATACAATTTACAAAATAGTATAGGTTACCAGCTACGTTAAGAAATATATACTTGATGTTGATCTTACTTGATGTTGATCTTGAAAATTTACAAGTGAATATCTTCACGTGTTGCTCTCAGACAACACAGTCAATGTTTTAACTTAGAGCAGAGTCCCTACACTACATAGTCGTCGAAACTTTGCTCAAGACTTCTAAATGACGAGATTCTTCATGGCTTCTTCATAAAGGCATCAAAACGTATGTTTTCAATCTCATCAAACAACAATTCTCTAATTTCTGAGCATTTTAACGAGTATCTCTGAAAAAGTGGAGGGGGGTTTAGCCACAACCAACCAATGGCTTGTTTGTCCCTTGTACATTGTGCTTTCCACCCAGTTCTAAAAAATTCTACTCAAAATGTTAGAAAACTGAGAAATACCGAAACTGACGGGGAGAGGGGAGGCAGAGGGCTATTTCTTTTCGTGGAATCAACTTGAACCCGATGCCAAATGAAAAACTAACTATGATGACCATTCCTATTTCGTGTAGTATCTATCTTAATGCTTTTTGCCACGGCCCCCTGAAAAGCAGTTCTCATGGACTGACGTGGCTACATCAACGGCCAATCCTTTTCCGACGTGACGCAAACCTTTGATCTTTTCACGTGATTCGCTGAGCACAGTGGAAAATGACTCGCTCAACACACATCCTGTTGAAATTCTATATAAACAATCGAGACAGATAAGGTCGATACAGTGCTACAGTGCCTACGCGAAGAGACAAGAACACCAAGGAATGACCCATACGCAGTAAGCACGACTCAAAATGGATCCTCGAGGAGTTATCGCACTGATCTGCTTTGCTACAATTTGCCTGTTCATTCAAGATGGAGAGGGACTACCGCCTTCAACGGTTGAGCTTTACCCCGCTTTGAGCTCATTGATCCAGCAGATATTTAGGCTTGACCCTGCTACTCTCAACCAAGACCAACTGTCTTCACTGGTCTCGTTTTTAAAGAAAATTGGGATTGAAATCCCACCGAATACTGAAACTACATCAGCGAAACATGAAAACATGGATCTTGATTTGGCAGTGACACTCAATAAATTCGCCTTCAGTTTCATGAAACTTTTGCCTGGTGATGGGAGCTTTTTCTATTCGCCGTACAGTATTGCAAGTGCCCTAGTGATGGTATTTGATGGGGTGAAAGGACGTGCAAAAGAGGAAATTGCAACTGCGTTTGAATGGGATTCAAAAAATACAACAGATCTTCACAAAACGTTTGGTGATTTGATCTCAGCATTAACCGCACATGATGGTCAAGCAACCCTTTCAGTTGCAAACAGAGTTTGGATAGAACGAAGGGAAAAAGTGCAGAAAAATTTTGCAGAAATCCTAAAGAAATACTATGCTAGTAAAATCGGTAAGGCTGACTTCTATGGGAAAACAGAGCGTGCCAGAAACAAGATAAATTCTTGGGTTAAAGTCAACACTGGCAATAAGATAAAGGACATGATTCCAAAGGGATTGATTAAACAGGACACACGAATTGTTCTAGCCAACGCTATATATTTCAAGGGAGCATGGAAAGAGCCCTTCAACCCAGCGGAGACTGAGATCCAAGACTTCAACACGGCCAAAAATGGTAACAAAAGAATGAAAATGATGAAACAGAAATTTGATAGTCTTTTGTTTGCATATGATGACGATTTTACGGCAATTGAGCTACCTTACGAAGGAGGTCGTTTTGCAATGAATATCATCCTACCTAGCCAAGGAAAAGATCTTGCGTCCGTAGAGCGCAGTTTCGACCTCAACAAATTCGAAAAATTAGAATATTATGATTACGAAGTAGAAGTGAAGCTCCCTCGATTCGAACTGGAAAAGAGTTACGATTTAACAAGCTTGCTGGCCAAATTGAACATAAAATCGTTGTTCAATCCGAAATGCGATTTGTCTGGTATGCTTCATACCTCATCACACGGGCTCTTCTTCGACAGTGCGTTGCATAAATCTTTCATTCAAGTTGACGAAAAAGGGACGAAAGCGGCCGCCGCCACAGCTTTGGTTCAAAGTCGCTCAATGAGCATGGAGTTCTTTGCTGATAGGCCATTCTTATTCTTTATAAAAGACATCAAGTCGAAAGTAATCCTCTTTGCTGGAAGATTTTCACCGTAGACTATTGGAGAATCTTGAGGGGTAAATCTCTCGAAAATTCCCAAAAGTTTGGGACACACAGTTGGAGCGACTGGGGGCAAGGGTAAATTTTGTAAAACAAAGAATACAGGTCTTTGTAAACATGGAATAATGGTTTAAATTTGACAGCCACAAAAATAGATTCCACACCTTCAACGTAGCCAAGCATGCTGTTTTGCTTTCTCTCCATTGATTTTCTTCAATTAAGCTGCCGCGGTTTGAAAATTTGTTAACCTCAATCCTGTTGTTCATATGAAAAGTTTTGAGCATACAGGGTGTCCCAGAAAAATTGTGCCCCGTTTGCCTGAAGATTGCGAGAAAACAGCAAAAGATTATCACTAACCTTTTCCATGACGTTGCTCTTCAGATGTTCAATTAAAGTTTGCCACCGTTCCCGTGAAAATCCGTCGAAAAATGATGGAGCTATGACTTTCAGAAGACCAAATCTGCCTGCTGACTGAAACCAGTGGTCGGCCATTTTATCTTACTATTTTGCAAAGACAAACAGGTTCATGGATGAACAGAAATAGCAGCCTTTAATGTCATAGCTCTCATCAAACTTCCAATAATCATCAGAGAGTTGGACTATTTTTTACCCCACGATCTTTGATAGAGTGCAAAAGTGAAGATCAGAAGTCCCAAAGTAATAAAGAATCAAAAGCTTCGACAAAAATATATTTCACATTTAATTTGTTGCCATCCCTAGCGTATCCCTACTCAGATTTCTCCCTTCATTTGTTACAAGCAATTGTTGATTTACTACCGAAGACAATGAACTAAAAGAAACGAAAAAGGCAAAAGATTTTTGGAGCTGTATTGTCTCATTTTGAACTGATAGATAAACTAAATAATTGCTGCACTCACCACACCTGCAAACAAAATGCGACTATATTTTTGTCATTGCCTTTCGATTGATTGTTTATTTTATCATGGGATCCTCGTCTTCGTTTTGACATTCCATAAAGGATCGAGGGTAAGAAATGGCTGAAGTCTCTGATGATTGTTGAAACTTTCGCGAGAGCTATGAGATTGGAGGCTACTGTTTCAGCTCATCCATGAAGCTGCTTATCGTCGCAAAATAGTAATACAAAATGGCCGACCGCTGGTTTCAGTCATCGGAGAAATTTGGTCTTCTGAACGTCATAGCTCCATCATTTCTTAACGGATTTTTACGGGGATGGAAGCAAACTTTAAGTTAACATCTTGCAAGCAACATCATGCCAAAATATGGTGACGACCTTTTGCTGCTTTGTCGTGGTCTTCAGGCAAACGGGGCACAAATTTTCTGGGACACCCTGTAGATTCAGATAAAAGTAATGTGATTTAGCTTTGCTGGCAATTATGATGTTGATTTTGTGATTTGACAGTGAAAAAATTTTGGGGGTGAAACTCTACATTTGAGTCATTTGACATGGTCTCGGTTATTTATAGGTTTTCAAACTTTACATAAAATTAACACTACAGACACGCATTATTAACACGAAAACTGGTTACAGTAAAGCCCCGCCTTTAAGAAACTCGTGACACAAAGGCAACCTGACTGGTTTCTTATGTCAAGATATGCTTCCTCAAAACAGGGTGAGTATACCATGGTATAGGGAAACACTTTTATATTCCAAACAGCTGCCAAAATTGTTAAGAAAACGTTTTTGAGAGAATTGAGACCTACTGGAGACACATTCAAATATATGCCTCATAATATTGCTATGTACCATTGTATAAGAAACTGAGCATGAATCAGCCTGGATAGTTTCTTGCAAACAGGTATTTTATTCAGCGAAATCAGGCCTGAGTTTCTTACAATGCAGTTTCTTAAAGGCGGGACTTTACTGTACTTGACTAAAGTTTGAGTGCTAATTCCAAAATTGGCATCGAAAGAGGCTGTTAATTGAAGTGATGTATTGAGTCCACCCAGAGGTGTGAAATCTGTTCTTTAGAAGGGCAAATCACTTTGTCTCCTCGGAAACCTGAATTTTTTGTTTTACAAAGTTTGCCCTTGCAAGACTGGGGACAACTGTGGCACAGTGCAATTGCAACATCTATTTATTCAGGATTATAGCAATGTTAAAAATTCTAAGCTGGACAGCTCATGGAGTGCAAAAGAGGGGAGTAAAGATAGCTAACCAAATAAGGAGCAATAGACGATTACACAAAGATAGCGTCGAGGAACCTATTACCATGATACATTGCATTCTAATTACCAATCCTTTACGATTCTATAGGAATTCGATCAAAGAACCCAATGAATCTTGGTAAAAGCTCCTTCCCACCATCTTTAGTATAATTGTCTATTGCAACAATTTTGGAAACTTTCACTCCGTAAAAAAAAATTGGTTCAGGATGTACGATTGAAACTAAGATCTCTTTCCAAGTGATTCAAGTGCAACATCATATATTATTACCTCCAAGAACGCGATGAATTACCATTTAGAGGACAAGGCCCATTTTCCAAAAATGCTACAATTGTCCCCAGTCACTCTTTTTGTTCATGTAATCCACGGTGTCCCCGGGGGGGGGGGTAACTTAACTTGTCCATGGTACGGGGTTGTGCCATTTCTTAGGGTACCTTTTTCATGAAAGTTTCCGGATTTATGGGTATGGTTTTCAACAATTTGCACTGCAAAAAATGATGAAATTTCACCACATTTTTTGTTGGGGAAATTTTGGGGAAACTGACTCATTTCCCATGATTTTCCAAAAGAGAAATGGAAATTTCCGTTTCCCCTAAATTTCCCATGGAAACTTGTCCATTTCCCTTAAATTTCCATCCAAGAACTATGGGGAAATTTTGGTATTTCTTGCTGCGTTGTTGCATCTTCAGGATTTATGGGTATAGTTTTCTGTCTGAATTCATTTATTGGTGAGCTGTTTTGGCATTCTCAGATTTATGAGTATGATTGTCGGAAATTCTCCAGATTTATGGATATACTTTGGAGAAATTTCTCCGGATTTATGGGTATAGTTTTGAGAAATTTCTCCTGATTTATGGGTGGTACTTTTACGATTTGAATGGCACAACCCCGTATCTTGGAAACTCAAGTTACCCCCCCCCCCCGGGACGGTGTCCCTAAACAATTGTACCCCGTATATGTGGCTGCTGTGGAGGAGCTGTAGATTCAGTTATTTACACATTTGCATGTCAAGCCTCAGCTTAGAGTTTGAGACCTTGCGTGAGTCAATCTGACACAGAGGTTGCTGATTTATGCACAGGGAGCCCCCTTAAAAAGTAGCGAAAACCAGACACAGAAAACCAGGAGCGAGTTAGCGATTGCGGAGGAGGAGGGAAAGGGCGGAGGAGAAAGCGCGGAGGAGAAAGCGCGGAGGAGAGAAGAGAAGAAAGGGGAGAAAGAAAGGCTTTCTTTCTCCCCTTTCTTCTCTTCTCTCCTCCGCGCTTTCTCCTCCGCTCTTTTCCTTCCTCCTCCGCAATCGCTAACTCGCTCCGTTCTTCCTTTTTCACTGCTCCTTCGCAGATGCTACGCGTGCTTGATGTATCTCACTGGTAGAGGACGGGTAGAGCAAGCATTGTGTCTGGTTTTCGCTACTTTTTAAGGGGGCTCCCTGTGATTTATGGTAATGAAAAGGCAAGTGAAGCTTCAAAAACAGCACTTCTGTTATTCTCCAGCAAAGTCAAAATAAAGTAAGTTTTCAAAGCAAGGGTTCCA